>CM076575.1:1382477653-1382984990 GCA_034641835.2 Pinus albicaulis
GTGCACTGTTTGGAAACTGCCGCGATTTAGCGCGTTAATCATCGTACAGGGGATGGCTAGCGGAATCATTGTGGATCGTAGATCTCGACTGGAGGGATCGAACGGTGCTCTGAAAGGGAAGTGGCGGGGGAGTTAATGCGCGGGCCCGACACGATTAATTATAAGTTAATCGTTCCGGGAGAGTTTTCATTGGAGGTTAAACTATTAATTAATCTAGATGATTAATTAATCTTGGTGATTTAATAAGGGTCGGGGTGATGAAATGGGTGAATTTCCGAAGTTTGATTTAATATAAAACTTCGGGGTTTATTATTTTTTTTTCGTTTAAAACATAAAAACATATGTTTAAACTTTTTTCTATGTATTTTTTATTATATAGAAATAAATCAATGCGATTCATTTACTATAGGGGGCGGGGATTAGTTATATAGATATGTTTTCAGCCAAAGGGATTTATAATGTGGGTATTTGATTTCATCATATGGGTTTAAATACTTTGGCTAAAACGTATAATACAAAGGTTTTTTTGGGATATTACATTGGAGGAGTTGTATATATAGGAAAAGGTAATTTGTATAAGGATTTAATAATTAAAATTAAATGTTAATATGACAAAGGAACATGGAAAACTCAAAATACTTTACACAACTAAGAAAGTGAAGATTTCTGAAGCAAATTGCATTATATCAACTTCAACACTTAGACTTGAAATAGCAAGTAATTTTGAGGGATTTTTATGAAATATGGCATGATTTTCCTAAGTAAAAATGGGATTTTACTTAGGAAATGATTAGGAGTGAATGAGTGTAATGATGGATAACTTCAAGTACTAGGGGCTTTTCAATTATTAGGCCAAGGGTCCGGTCCCTCCAAAAGTCAAGGAAATGCCTTGAGCCCCTTTACTCTTCAAACTCCTTAGTACTTAAGGGAAATTAGTAAATGTTAGGGAAAAAGTGAGATGGGAAGTTAATGATTTTAACTTTTCTTTCCTCTGAAATTCTTCCAATGTGGTGTTATGCCTTTGTACTTAGTGATGAAAGTAAAATATTAAGCACATTCAGCACCATCATTCATCATATGAAACTTTGCAACACCATATACCTACCCTATCTACTTTACACTACCATTTTCTCTTCTTTATTAGGGTGCACTTAGACTGGCAAACCCTTATCAATCTTCTTTTCTTTTACATAAAAAACCTATCTATTTTTACACTTATTACATCCAAGGGCTCAGATTAAACTGTTGAGCACCTTTTATTAACTCTACCTATCTACTTATCTGCCAAGATTAAACTGTTTGGCTAGATATTTATTCTCTATTCTACAACATGAAATTGAAAAATGAATGAGTCAAGTTTAAAAATTTTGACTCTTCATAAATTGTGGCAAAATTTTGACAAACTGCACACAATTGCTTATTACAAAAAAATGAAATAGTAGTGGCATTTTGACTTGCACACTTTCCTGGTCTATTTTTTGCTTGGGGTTCATTTCTTTCATTTTCTTTTTTTTGACCATTTTATTCTTTTTACCCTTTGATATTTCTTTTAGGGTATTCCCTCTTTACATTTTTTAAAATTTTTGATTTTTTGATATTTTGAAAATATGGAACACTTTTGCACAAGAAAAATGTTTGAACATATTACATAGTTCAATAAGTAAATCATGAAATATGACTCCTATTGGTATAGGAGACTAACACTGGCTCCACTTGGGGATGGATTTTCCTGGCGAAAAGTCAAGAACAGCAGGTCAGATGCCTCAAAATGTCTTCAAAATGAACCATGTAATCTTCTTTTTCTGGTGGCTTTATTGTATATATGATAGTAAAACTTTTGAAGCTTAGGGGCTTCACTTCGGGCTTCAACTTCAGCATTTCACCATCCAATCAAAACTGATGCATTAGAAAGGATATATTATGTACAGGTTAGAAAAAATCAGAACATCTTAGTAAATAAGATCAAAATAGTGCTTTAGCATTCGACCATTGACTGGTCCTTCCTCAGCTTCTAAACCATCCAAATTCTTCAAAAAATATGTGTTATTTCCCTGTAAAGCATGAATGATGAAAGGTCCTTTCTATAAGAAATCAAATTTCCCATGTTTCCCTTTATCTTCCCTTCTGGAATCCCATATCAGAACTTTGTCTCCTAGTTGAAAATCTTCTACTTTAGTCCTTTTGTTAAAAAAATTCTTTAACTTTTCCTCCAAGACTTGAGATCGTTGATACACTTCTTCCATGGTTTGTTGCAAGTGAATTGTTTGGTTTATTCTTCTCTGAATATCATTTGGTTCTACTTGAACCTCTTGAAGTAATTTCATAACTGGGATTCCTAAGGATGATGGAAATCTTGCTTCAATACCATAAAATAATTCATATGGACTGGTCCCAATTGATTTCTTAGTTGTAAGTCTGTCTGCCCATAATGCATTGGTAAGTTTCTTATGCCAATTCTTTTTATTTTCTTCCAATAATTTTTTAATGATATTAATAAGGCTTTTATTGGAAGACTTTGCCAGTCCATTACCCTGAGGATAATAGGCTATTGAATGGCCTAATGTAATGTGATATTTATTGCAGAAACTAATCATTTTCTTTGACTTAAATGCAGCAGCATTATTTGTTATAATTTTCTCTGGACAACCAAATCTTGAAAGTATATTGGTTTCTAAAAACCCTATAATTACAGAATCATTGGCTTGTTTGCATGGGATAGCTTCAATCCATTTAGTAAATTAATCTGTGGCAGTGAGAATCCATCTGTGTTCCCCAGAAGAAGGGGGATGGATTTCTCCAATAAAATCCAGTCCTCATTGTTGAAAGGGTCTCTCGGTGGAAATTGGTTTTAATGGTAAAGGCAACAATTTTCTTTTGCCCTCAAAGATCTGACACTTATGACAAGCTGTTACAAATTTCTTAACATCTGAAAATAATGTTGGCCAGTAAAAACCAGCCCTTAAGATTTTATTTGCAGTTGAATTCCAGTAGAGGTGTCCCCCACAATCCCCTGCATGAAATTCATTAAGAAATTTATCAGCTTCATCTTTCAATAAACAATTTAATAGAATTCCATCATGATTCTTCCAAAAAAGAGCACTATCTAAAATACAATATTTTAAAGATGGCATTTTCAAAAACCTTTGTTTCGTTCTGGACAACCCTGGAGGAGCTTGCAGGTTTAACAAGACATAAATGATATCAGTGTACCAGGGTGAGTCTAAAAAGGCTTGACCTATTCGTGGAGTCGCCATCTCCTGTTCTTCATTTAGTTTGTTGATATCCAGGGCTTGGCAATTTGTTTCAGTCATGAGTTGAGCCAAACCTTGACCTTTTATGAGTTTTTTTGGTTTAATTTCAATATCATATTCTAATATGGTAGCTATCCACTTACCCCTTTTGCCTTCAATACCATCTTGAGTTAACATGTCTTTAACGACAACATTAGATACATAAGCTATCACATGAGAATACAATATATAAACTCTGAAATCTTTAATTGCTTTCACAAGTGCAAAAGCCTGTTTCTCCATGATATTGTATTTCAAAGATGCATCTCTAAGTGCTTTACTAAAAAAGGCTATTGGTTTTTCACATCCCTGATCGTCTTTTTGTAGTAAAACAATTGCAATTGTATGTTCAGAAGCAAATGAAAAAATAATGAAATCTCTATCAAATTTTAGACTAGTAAGAACTGGTGTTCTGGTTAAAGTCATTTTGATTTCTTCAAATGATTGCTTGGCTTATACAGTCCAGTCAATGCTTGAATCTTTCCTTAACATATTAGTAAGTAGTCTAAGTAATTCAGCTAAACTAGAAATGAATCTTCTTAAGAAATTGATCTTTCCTATGAAAGCTTGAAGTTCTTTAATGTTTCTGGGATGAGGTATCTGTAAAATGGCTTGAATTATTTTAGGATCAATTCTGACGCCATCTTTAGAAATAATGTGACCTAAGAGCTTTCCTTCTTCAAGACCAAATAATGATTTTTTCAGATTTAAAGAAATGCCATACTTTCTGCACTTTATAAACACTTGCCTTAGATGATCTAAATGTTGTTGATCTGTTTTGGAAAAAACAGTTAAATCATCTAGATAAATAACCATAAAATCATGTATTTCTTTGGAAAATGCAATGTCCATTGCTCTTTGAAATGTGGCCCCTGCATTTTTGAGTCCAAATGACATCTTGACATATTTAAAAGTGCCCCATGGTGTTGTAAATGCTGTTTTATCTTGATCATCAGGATGAACCAGAATCTGGTTGTATCCTGAGAATCCATCAAGTAGGGAAATCCTTGAAGATCCTACTACCCTTTGTAGGATATGGTCCATTTTAGGCAAAGGATAGTTATCTTTTAAAGAGACTTTATTTAAATTTCTCAAATCGACACACAGTCTAATCTCTCAAGTCTTTTTCCTTGTTGGTACCAAATTAGAAACCCATTCAGAGAACCTAATAGGAGCTATAATTCCTGCTTCATACATTCTTTTAATTTCTTTCTCAATTGAAGGTAATAAAACAGGATTAATCCTTCTAAGTTTCTGTTTAAAAGGTTTTTGATCTGGTTTCAAAGGTATTGTATGTTGAATAATTGATGTATCATATGATTTAAGATCTTCATAACTCATATGTATCATATTGGGAGCAGGCGGTTTTCCGCAAATTGGCAGCGATTCCATTCAGCGCATGACGCGTGGCCGGTGCACTGTTTGGAAACCGCCGTGATTTCGCACGTTAATCATCATACAGGGGATGGCTAGCGGAATCATTGTGGATCGTAGATCTCGACTGGAGGGATCGAACGGTGGTCTGAAAGGGAAGTGGTGGGGGAGTTAATGCGTGGGCCCGACACGATTAATTATAAGTTAATCATTCTGGGAGGGTTTTCATTGGAGGTTAAACTATTAATTAATCCAGATGATTAATTAATCTTGGTGATTTAATAAGGGTCGGGGTGATGAAATGGGTGAATTTCCAAAGTTTGATTTAATTTAAAACTTCAGAGTTTATTTATTTTTTTTCGTTTAAAACATAAAAACAGATGTTTAAACTTTTTTCTATGTATTTTTTATTATATAGAAATAAATCAATGCGATTCATTTACTATAGGGGGCGGGGATTAGTTATATAGATATGTTTTTAGCCAAAGGGATTTATAATGTGGGTATTTGATTTCATCATATGGGTTTAAATACTTTGGCTAAAACGTATAATACAAAGGTTTTTTGGGATATTACATTGGAGGAGTTATATATATAGGAAAAGGTAATTTGTATAAGGATTTAATAATTAAAATTAAATGTTAATATGACAAAGGAACATGGAAAACTCAAAATACTTTACACAACTAAGAAAGTGAAGATTTCTGAAGCAAATTACATTATATCAACTTCAACACTTAGACTTGGAATAGCAAGTAATTCTGAGGGATTTTTATGAAATATGGCATGATTTTCCTAAGTAAAAATGGGATTTTACTTAGGAAATGATTAGGAGTGAATGAGTGTAATGATGGATAACTTCAAGTACTAGGGGCTTTTCAATTATTAGGCCGAGGGTCTGGTCCCTCCAAAAGTCAAGGAAATGCCTTGAGCCCCTTTAATCTTCAAACTCCTTAGTACTTAAGGGAAATTAGTAAATGTTAGGGAAAAAGTGAGATGGGAAGTTAATGATTTTAACTTTGCTTTCCTCTGAAATTCTGCCAATGTGGTGTTATGCCTTTGTACTTAGTGATGAAAGTAAAAGATTAAGCACATTCAACACCATCATTCATCATATGAAACTTTACAACACCATCTACCTACCCTATCTACTTTACACTACCATTTTCTCTTCTTTATTAGGGTGCACTTAGACTGGCAAACCCTTATCAATCTTCTTTTCTTTTACAAGGCAAATCTATCTAATTCTACCCTTATTACATCCAAGGGCTCAGATTAAACTGTTGAGCACATTTTATTAAATCTACCTATCTACTTATCTGCCAAGATTAAACTGTTTGGTCAGATATTTATTCACTATTCTACAACATGAAATTGAAAAATGAAAGAGTCAAGTTTATACAGTTTGACTCTTCATAAATTGTGGCAAAGTTTAACAAGCTGTACACAATTACTTATTTATAAAAAATGAAATAGTAGCGGCATTTGGATTTGCACACTTTCCTTGGTCTATTTTTTTTTGGGGTTCATTTCTTTCACTTTTTTGACCATTTTATTCTTTTTACCCTTTGATTTTTCTTTTAGGGTATACCCTCTTTACATTTTTTTTTTAAATTTTTTGATTTTTTGGTTTTTTCAAGAATATGGAACACCTTTGCACAAGAAAAAAGGTTTGAACATATTGCATAGTTTAATCAAGAAAATCATGAAAAATGACACCTATTGGCATAGGAGTCTAACACTGGCTCCACTTGGGGATGGCTTTTCCTGGTGAAAAGTCAAGAACAGCAGGTCAGATGCCTCAACATGTTTTCAAACTGAACCATGTAATCTCATTCTTCTGGTGGCTTTATTGTATATATGATAGTTAAACTTTTAAAGCTTAGGGCCTTCACTTCAGGCTTCAACTCCAAAAAGTCACCATCCAATCAAAACTGATGCATTAGAAAGGATATATTATGTATAAGTTAGAAAAAATCAGAACATCCTAGTAAATAGGATCAAAATAGTGCTTTAGCATTCGACCATTGACTGGTCCTTCCTCAGCTTCTGAATTGTCCAAATTCTTCAAAAAGTATGTGTTGTTTCCCTGTAAGGCATGAATGATGTAAGGTCCTTTCCATAAGAAATCAAATTTCCCATGTTTCCCTTTATCTTCCCTTCTGGAATCCCATCTTAGGACTTTGTCTCCTAGTTGAAAATCTTTTGCTTTAGTTCTTTTGTCAAACATTTTCTTTAACTTTTCCTGCAAGACTTGGGATCGTTGATACACTTCTTCTCTGGTTTGCTGCAAGTGAATTGTTTGGTTAATTTTTCTCTGAATATCATTTGGTTCTACTTGAGCCTCCTGAAGTAACTTCATAACAGGAATTCCTAAAGATGATGGGAATCTTGCCTCAATGCCATAAACTAATTCATATGGACTGGTCCCAATTGATTTCTTAGTTGTAAGTATGTCTGCCCACAATGCATTGGTAAGTTTCTTATGCCAATTCTTTTTATTTTCTTCCAATAATTTTTTAATGATATTAATAAGGCTTTTATAGGAAGATTCTGCCAGTCCATTACCCTGAGGATAATAGGCTGTTGAATGGCCTAATGTAATGTGATATTTATTGCAGAAACTAATCATTTTCTTTGACTTAAATGCAACAACATTATCTATTATAATTTTCTCTGGACAACCAAATCTTGAAAGTATATTGGTTTCTAAAAACCCTATAATTACATAATCATTGGCTTGTCTGCATGGGATAGCTTCAATCCATGTAGTAAAGTAATATGTGGTAGTAAGAATCCATCTGTGTTGCCCAGAATAAGGGGGATGGATTTCTCCAATAAAATCCAGTCCCCATTGTTGAAAGGGTCTCTCGGTGGAAATTGGTTTTAATGGTAAAGGCAACAATTTTCTTTTGCCCTCAAAGATCTGACGCTTATGACAAGCTGTTACAAATTTCTTAACATCTGAAAATAATGTTGGCCAGTAAAAACCAGCCCTTAAGATTTTATCTACAGTTGACTTCCAGTAGAGGTGTCCCCCACAATCCCCTGCATGAAATTCATTAAGAACTTTATCAGCTTCATCTTTCAATAAACAATTTAATAGAATTCCATCATGATTCTTCCAAAAAAGAGCACTATCTAAAATACAATATTTTAAAGATGTCATTTTCAAAAACCTTTGTTTTGTTCTGGACAACCTTGGAGGAGCTTGCAGGTTTAACAAAACATAAATGATATCAGTGTACCAGGGTGAGTCTAAAAAGGCTTGACCTATTCGTGGAGTCACCATCTCCTGTTCGTCATCCAGTTTGTTGATATCCAGGGCTTGGAAATTTGTTTCAGTCATGAGTTGAGCCAAGCCTTAACCTTTTATGAGTTTTGTTGGTTTAATTTCAATATCATATTCTAATATGGTAGCTATCCACTTACCCCTTTTGCCTTCAATACCATCTTGAGTTAAGATGTCTTTAACGACAGCATTAGTTACATAAGCTATCACATGAGAATACAATAGATAAACTCTGAAATCTTTAATTTCTTTCACAAGTGCAAAAGCCTGTTTCTTCGTGATATTGTATTTCAAAGATGCATCTCTAAGTGCTTTACTAAAAAAGGCTATTGGTTTTTCACATCCCTGATCGTCTTTTTGTAGTAAAACAACTGCAATTGTATGTTCAGAAGCAAATGAAAAAATAATGAAATCTCTATCAAATTTTAGACTGGTAAGAACTGGTGTTCTGGTTAAAGCCATTTTGATTTCTTCAAATGATTGCTTGGCTTCTACAGTCCAGTTAATGCTTGAATCTTTCCTTAACATATTAGTAAGTAGTCTAAGTAATTCAGCTAAACTAGAAATGAATCTTCTTAAGAAATTGATCTTTCCTATGAAAGCTTGAAGTTCTTTAATGTTTCTGGGATGAGGTATCTGTAAAATGGCTTGAATTCTTTCAGTATCAATTCTGATGCCATCTTTAGAAATAATGTGACCTAAGAGCTTTCCTTCTTCAAGACCAAATAATGATTTTTTCGGATTTAAAGAAATGCCATACTTTCTGCACTTTATAAACACTTGCCTTAGATGATCTAAATGTTGCTGATCTGTTTTGGAAAAAACAGTTAAATCATCTAGATAAATAACCATAAAATCATGTATTTCTTTGGCAAATGCAATGTCCATTGCTCTTTGAAATGTGGCCCCTGCATTTTTGAGTCCAAATGGCATCTTGACATATTTAAAAGTACCCCATGGTGTTGTAAATGCTGTTTTATCTTGATCATCAGGATGAACCAGAATCTGGTTGTATCCTGAGAATCCATAAAGTAGGGAAATCCTTGAAGATCCTACTACACTTTGTAGGATATGGTCCATTTTAAGCAAAGGATAGTTATCTTTTAAAGAGACTTTATTTAAATTTCTCAAATCGACACATAGTCTAATCTCTCCAGTATTTTTCCTTGTTGGTACCAAATTAGAAACCCATTCAGAGAACCTAATAGGAGCTATAATTCCTGCTTCATACATTCTTTTAATTTCTTTCTCAATTGAAGGTAATAAAATAGGATTAATCCTTCTAAGTTTCTGTTTAAAAGGTTTTTGATCTGGTTTCAAAGGTATTGTATGTTGAATAATTGATGTATCATATGATTTAAGATCTTCATAACTCATATGTATCATATTGGGAGCAGGCGGTTTTCCATGAATTGGTAGCGATTCCATTCAGCGCACGACGCGTGGCCGGTGCACTGTTTGGAAACCGCCGTGATTTCACGCGTTAATCATCGTACAGGGGATGGCTAGCAGAATCATTGTGGATCATAGATCTCGACTGGAGGGATCGAACGGTGGTCTGAAAGGGAAGTGGCGGGGGAGTTAATGCGCGGGCCCGACACGATTAATTATAAGTTAATCATTCCGGGAGGGTTTTCATTGGAGGTTAAACTATTAATTAATCCGGATGATTAATTAATCTTGGTGATTTAATAAGGGTCGGGGTGATGAAATGGGTGAATTTCCGAAGTTTGATTTAATTTAAAACTTCGGGGTTTATTTTATTTTTTTCGTTTAAAACATAAAAACAGATGTTTAAACTTTTTTCTATGTATTTTTTATTATATAGAAATAAATCAATGCGATTAATTTACTATAGGGGGCGGGGATTAGTTATATAAATATGTTTTCAGCCAAAGGGATTTATAATGTGGGTATTTGATTTCATCATATGGGTTTAAATAATTTGGCTAAAACGTATAATACAAAGGTTTTTTTGGGATATTACATTGGAGGAGTTATATATATAGGAAAAGGTAATTTGTATAAGGATTTAATAATTAAAATTAAATGTTAATATGACAAAGGAACATGGAAAACTCAAAATACTTTACACAACTAAGAAAGTGAAGATTTCTGAAGCAAATTGCATTATATCAACTTCAACACTTAGACTTGGAATAGCAAGTAATTTTGAGGGATTTTTATGAAATATGGCATGATTTTCCTAAGTAAAAATGGGATTTTACTTAGGAAATGATTAGGAGTGAATGAGTGTAATGATGGATAACTTCAAGTACTAGGGGCTTTTCAATTATTAGGCCGAGGGTCCGGTCCCTCCAAAAGTCAAGGAAATGCCTTGAGCCCCTTTAATCTTCAAACTCCTTAGTACTTAAGGGAAATTAGTAAATGTTATGGAAAAAGTGAGATGGGAAGTTAATGATTTTAACTTTGCTTTCCTCTGAAATTCTGCCAATGTGGTGTTATGCCTTTGTACTTAGTGATGAAAGTAAAATATTAAGCACATTCAGCACCATCATTCATCATATGAAACTTTGCAACACCATCTACCTACCCTATCTACTTTACACTACCATTTTCTCTTCTTTATTAGGGTGCACTTAGACTGGCAAACCCTTATCAATCTTCTTTTCTTTTACATAGAAAATCTATCTATTTCTACACTTATTACATCCAAGGGCTCAGATTAAACTGTTGAGCACCTTTTATTAACTCTACCTATCTACTTATCTGCCAAGATTAAACTATTTGGCTAGATATTTATTCTCTATTCTACAACATGAAATTGAAAAATGAATGAGTCAAGTTTAAACAATTTGACTCTCCATAAATTGTGGCAAAAGTTTGACAAACTGCACACAATTGCTTATTACAAAAAAATGAAATAGTAGTGGCATTTTGACTTGCACACTTTCCTGGTCTATTTTTTGCTTGGGGTTCATTTCTTTCATTTTCTTTTTTTTGACCATTTTATTCTTTTTACCCTTTGATCTTTCTTTTAGGGTATACCCTCTTTACATTTTTTAAAATTTTTGATTTTTTGATATTTTGAAAATATGGAACACCTTTGCACAAGAAAAAGGTTTGAACATATTACATAGTTCAATAAGTAAATCATGAAATACATGCCAATTCATGTCAATACATGGAAAGTGTTAAGGCATGCTAAGACATGTTAGGTGTTAAGGCATGCCAAGATGTGCCAGGTGCAAGGGTGCGCCAATGCATGCCAAGGAATGTTAGGAAAAAAAAGGGAGCACAAATTTTATAAAATGAACACATAAGAGTGTTAATAAGTTAGGAATTTACATTTTTCAATAGGGTCATGGATAGGGAATTCTATAGAGTGGTATAAATGAACAAATATGAGGGTTAATAAGTTACGAATTCACCTTTTTCAAGAGGGGCATGTATAGGGCATGCTATAGAGTGGTAGGGAGTATCTAGGAGTGCCAAGGTGTACAAGAGAGTGTTAATGCATGCCATGGAGTGTGAGGGAGTGCAAAGGAAACATAAGGGAGCACCAAGTAAAAATGCATGGAAATTAATGAATAAGAGGGCATGTCAGGGAGTGTCATGCATGCCAAGTAGGGAGTGATAAGGAGTTCTACGCAATGACAAGGAATTCTAGGAAGTGCTAGGGTGTGCTATGGAATGTCATGACATGAAAACATGTGCCACATAGTGTCAAGACATGCCAATATGTGCCAAGTGCTAAGGGATGCTTATATGTGCTAGGTGTTAGGGTGTGCCAATTAATGCTAGGGAGTGTCAAGGAAACAAAAGAGAGCACCAACTTAAAATGCAAGGAAATGAACACATAAGTGGGTTAATAAGTCAAGACTTTACTATTTTCAAGATGGGTGTGCTAGGAACATCAACACTAAGTGCCAATATGTTCCAAGTGTTAGTGTCTGTCAAGTTTCAATGTGTATTAATGCATGCCAAGGAGTACCAGGGTATGCTATTTGGGAGTACTAGGGTCCGCCAACACATGCTAAGGAGTGCTAGGGCATGCCAATATGTGCTCAGGCATACTAGGCATGCTAAAATGTTCTAGTGCATATTGTTAGGCTCCAAGGCATGTTAGTGTGTGCCATTGCAATCCAAGTTCCAAGGTGTGCCAGGGAGTGTAGAGGAGTGTTAGCTATTTCTTATTATCATAATTAACCAATATTGGTTAAGTCCAAGTGGAGAATTCTAGTCACACCAACACTAGGTGCCAATATGTTTCGAGTACCAAGTGTTAGTGCATTATAAGTGCCAAATATTCCTCTATTACTTGTCCCTAAATTTCCAATAATTGATCTTAGATAACTAATATTAAACCATGCCAAGCCATACCAACACATGCCAAAGCATACCAAGGCATCTCAATGCATGCTAAGACTTTCCAAGTGCCAACATGTGCCGAGTGCCAATGTGTGTCAAGGAGTGTTACACATACTATGGAGTGGCAGCGCATGAAAAAGAGTGCTATAAGGTGTGCTAGAGAGTACCAATGCATGACAAGGAGTGTTAGGGAGTACTAAGGAAACACAAGGGAGAACTAGGTCAAAATTATTGGAAGTGAATTAATACGAGGGTGTGTTAGGGAGTGTCAGTGAGTGTTAGGCATGCCAAGGAGGGAGTGAAAAGGTATGATAAGCAGTGGTAAGGCATGTTAGGGAATACCAAGGCATGTAAAGAAGTGCTAGAGTGAGCTAGGGAGTTCCAAGATGTTCTAACATGTGCCAAATAGTGCCAAGGCATGCCAAGACATTCCAAGCGCTAGGCATGCTAGGATGTTTAGGGTACCACAATGTGCCAACATGTGTTAAGGAGTGCCAAGGAAAAAAAAGGGAGAACCAAGCTAAAATTAAAGGAAATGCACACATAATAGGGTTAATAATTTAGGACTTTACCTTTTTCAAAAGGGGAATTCTAGGCACACTAATAATAGGTTCCAATACATGCCATGTGCTACTTCGTGTAAGTGCTAATGTATGTCAATGCATGCCAAGGTGTTCCATTCCAACACATGTTAGGGACTATAAGGAATGCCAACACATGCTAGGGACTATAAGGCATGCCAACATATACTAGGTTAGTATTATTCTACTAGGGAATTCCAACATGTTCTTAGGTATCCTAGTCATGGAAATATGTTCTAAGTACAAAGATTTTCTAAGACATGTAAGGTGACAAGGAATGTTAGTGTGTGCCAAAGCATGTCAAGGTGTGCCAAGAGTGTTGAGGAGTGCTAGGTCACTCTCATTAATAGAATTGTCATAGCTTCATTATGTATTTAATAATATGGTTTCTACACGCACTAGTGGAGATTCATCTAAAGAAAATTTTTCTAAATAATAAACCTAACAGAGACGAATCATTTATTGACTCATAGGAAAATTGTATTCTCATAACTTGATGGAAATGATAAAAACTAATTAATTCTTAACAAATTTATTGACTCTAAGCAATATTCCCTTGGACACATAATGGAAAATACTCCATAACAATGGTATTAAATCATTATCTTTTGACAAAAAATATTGCAACAATCACATAACGTCATAAAAAACTCATTGGAATGATCAATGATGACGAACATTTTTTGACTATCACCAAAAGTAACCAAAAATATCATTGGTGAGGGCCAATAAAATATCATCACTAGAAGTGTCTCCAAAGAGAGAATTAGTGATGGGACTTTAACAACCCTCACCAAACGTGTCATTGAAAATGGCTTTGGTGACAAACCTTTAAAGTACTGTTAAGTCCCTATATTAATAGTGTAGCCCCTTAGTATTTTAGTTTATCCCCCCCCCCTTATTGTTATTATTGTACCATTGTAACCCCCCATTTTGTTATTATTGTGCCCTTAAATTATTATTGTTAGGTCGGCTAGGATTACATTGTGGCCCACTAGGATTACATTATGGCCCCATGGACTCCTATATATAGAAAGGAGGTTTTGTAGATTGTATCACCCAAGAATTGTTCATTTATGTAATGTATTGGAGGTTTCCCCCTCGAAGTGGCTTATTTCTAAGCGTTGATATCTCTTTTCTTCTATTTTTTGGGTGGTTTACACAACATTTGGTATCAAAAGCTTTGGATTCTAGGGTTCGTTGCTCCAAACAGGTCATCATGGAATTTTCGCTATAACTTTTTTTCTACAAAGTTTCAGAAGCTGAAATATTTAGGGTGCGAAAGCCGAAATCTTGAGGAAGCTTGTATAAAAAATTTCAGAGCTTGGTTCATAATATTTTCGGAGATATGATGCTGTGGAAGTCGGGTCTTTTCGAGGGCTCCTAAACATGTCATCGTGGAATTTGCGCTATAAATTTTTTTCTACGAAGGTTCAGAATCTGAAATTCATATGGTGCGAATTTGAAATCAGAGGAAGTTCGTCAAAAAATTTCAGAGCTTGTTTCGCAATATTTTTTGGAGATATGATCTGTGGAAGTTAGTGCTTTTTTCGAGGGTCTGAATTTCATCTCAAAGAGGTGATAGTGGGAAAAGTTCAATAACTCTCTCTGCGGGCGGTGGATTTGAGTGCCGTTAAAAGGGGTCGCAAGTACATGGACTGTAGTTTCTTGGCTATCAATTTCAGAGACAAAGGATGAAACAGTGACATGTGGCAAGTCCTACAAGTTTGCTCTCTCTGAACCGAGTCCAGAATTAGGTCATTGTGGGAGATTGGACACAAATTTGTCTTAGGGAATCAAATTAGATCGGACTTGTGGAATTTGAAATAAGCTTCGAGAGGGCTACTACGGGGCTGAATTTTAGATATTGAATATTTTCAATTACAAAGATAATTCAATTTCAATATCGAGCTCCTCAAAGCAAGTAAAAGGTGTGTGTATCCGAATTGCATAAGTCTTGTTTGAAGAATCAAGTTGAATTGATTCCAAAAAGCATATTGTAGAATAGGTATCAATATTGGATTCTAAAATGGCCCCTAAAAAGAATTCAACACCCATTAAGCCTTGAAGGCTCTACCATGACTCATGAAGATGAATAATTGCAACATGATCTATCAAAATTACAAGAGCAAGTGCAACAAATTTCACTCTCGCAAAGAGCAACAAAAAATGAAATGGAAGTTTTGAAGAAAGGCATGGAAGTGAAGATGGACGGTTTGAAGAAAGGCATGGAAGCTAAGATGGATGGCGTGGAAGTGAAGATGGAAGGTTTGAATAAAGGCGTGGAAACTAATATGGATGGTTTGAAGAAAGGCATGGAAGCTAAGATGAATGGTTTGGAAGCTAAGATGGATGGCATGGAAGTGGGCATGGAAGCTAAGATGGATGAAATGAAAGACAACATGGAAAACATGAAGAATGATCTAAAAGCATACATGGAAGGCTTGATGACAAGTTTAAAACCCAGAAATGATTCCTAATGGCGAAAAGATAGTAGAAGAACCTCATGATAAGAACAAAATAAATGTTAATTGTGATTTCATAAACTCTAATGTTGGAGGGAAGAACCACCATATTCCAAAGATGGATATGAGGAAGTTTGATGGAAAGGATCTGTAACATGGATACTACAGATGGAGCAATATTTTGATCTCCATAACGTGCAAAACACACAAAAGGTACGCATTGCAACTTTACATTTAGAACAAAATACATTTGTATGGTATCGATGGCTTTGCTCTCGTAAATTTTTTTTCACTTGGTCAATTTTTACGGAGGAAATGATAGCACATTATGAGGATACAAAGAGCAACACTTTCTTTAGCCAATTGATAAATCTCAAACAAAAGGGTTTAGTGGGGCAACACATTGAGGACTTCCAAAAATTGAATATAAGGGTAACGCGATATTCCAAAGGAACACGGGATTGATCTATTCATAGGTACTCTAAAGGATAACATCCAACATGAAGTTCGTGTGTTGGAACTCTGATTCATTAGAGAAGGCATTCGAGGGTTGGCAAGAAAAGTTGAATGTAAATATATGGCGACAAGGAAGCCTACCACTCAATTCTATAAATAAGGAAGTGTTGCTACGCCTAGATTTCCACAACCTACAAGGTTGACACCACAAAAATTGGAAGAAAAAAGAGCAAAAGGGCTTTGCTACGAGTTGTGATAGCAAATACAACAAAGGTCATAAGTGTCTTTGAAAAGAAATTATTTTACATAGATTGTGAAGAAGAAGAAGAAAATGAACAAGAAGAGGATACACACCGAGGGAACCAGACCATAGAAGAGGAATAAATGAATCAGAGCCATATCATGTAATGCCATGGGATGAATTACCACTCCTCAAACTCTCAAGATAAGCGAGACTGAGATCAAGAAGAAAAAGGTAATAGTGTTGATTGATTCGGGTAGAACCCATAATTTTATTCATTGTAAGGTAGCCAAGGAATTAAATTGTTTCCTATACCGAGCACCAAAATGGCAAGTGATGGTTGCAAATGGAGGAACTATAAATTTCTGCAGGGAAATGCCATAATATCAAGCTAACCATGGGGGAATATGTATTGACTAGTCCAATGCTTTCCATTCCTATGGGAGGTGTCGATGTTGTACTAGGAGTACAATGGTTACAATCTTTGGGGGACGGTAGCTTTTAATTTTCAAGAACTTTTCTTGAAATTTTTTTTCGAAGGAAAGGAAGTCGAATTACGGGGTATTGAAGGGGAAGCCGGGAAGGATAATAAGCTCTAATTTCATGACAAAGCTTCTAAAGAAAGAACAATGAGGCGTAATTGCACAATTATGCTCTCTAGAAGTTCAGACATCAAAATCATCTATTTACGTAGATCTCCAACAAGTCTTGGACAATCATTCCAAGGTGTTTGAAACTCCCAAAGGACTCCCACCTATTCATGATCATGATCATGCTATTCATTTGATTCCAAGAAGTGTTCCTCCAAACATTAGGCCTTATAGATATCCTTACTTCCAAAAGAGCGAAATTGAACATATGATTGCAGAAATGTTAGAGGCAGGTATAATTAAACCTAATCAAAGTTCTTTCTCTGCTCCTGTAGTATTGGTACACAAGAAGGATGGATCATGGCGAATGTGTCCGCATTATAGGGAGCTCAATAAGCTCACCATTAAAGACAAATTTCCCATTCCTGTGATTGATGAGTTATTGGATGAATTACACGGAGCAATTTATTTTACCAAGTTGGATCTTCGTTCAGGATATCATCAAATGAAAACTGAAGATATTCCAAAAACAACATTTCGAACTCATGAGGGTCATTATGAATTTTTGGTCATGCCTTTTGGCCTTACCAATGCACCTTCTACATTTCAAGGGTTGATGAATTCCATTTTCAAACCCTTCCTTAGAAAATTTGTGCTAGTATTTTTTTGATGATATACTAATCTACGACGAGTCTTGGAAGGATCATGTTGAACATGTTGACGAGGGTGCTCAAAATATTGCGGGAGAAACAATTATATGCAAAAAAAATCCAAATGTTTCTTTGGAGTACAAGAGGTGGAATATCGGGTCATATTGTATCTCACGAGGGTGTTAAAGTAGACCCTAACAAAATTAAAGCCATTAAGGAATGGAAAGTCCCCACAACCATAAAGAAGTTGTGAGGATTTCTTGGGTTCTCGAGGGGTATTATCGCAAGTTTGTTAAGAATTATGGGAGAATAGCGGCACCTCTAACAACATTATTGAAGAAAGATGCATTTTCATGGACTCTGAAGCAACTAAGGCCTTTGAATGTCTTAAAGAGGCAATGTGCCTAGCACAGGTCTTAGCTACGCCGGACTTCACGAAAACCTTTATTGTGGAATGTGATGCCTCGGGAAATGGAATTGGTGCGGTTTTAGTGCAAGAAGGAAGACCCATTGCTTTTGAAAGTCGTCGATCAAAGGAAAGTATTTACTGAGAAACCTATTTATGAGAAGGAAATGTTAGCAATCTTTTGCATGCACTAAAGAAATGGCGAACTTACCTAATGGGAAGACACTTCAAGGTAAAAAGCGATCATGATAGTCTTAAACACTTTTTTGGAACAAAGACTATCGTTAGAAGAGCGACAAAAATGGGTCACAAAGATGTTGGGTTATGACTTTGAAATAATCTACAAAAAAGGAAAGCTTAATGTTGTTGCGGATGCGCTCTCAAGAAAGGATGAAGAGGTGGAAGCATTGCTTTGTGCCATTTCTATTATCCAAGCAGTTGGATAAGCTGAAGCAAGAGATGAATGGAAGAAGGACAAAGATGTATGGAAACTCATACAAAAGTTGCGGCAAGATCCTAGTACATCGATACATTTAGTTGGAAAAATGATTCCTTATGTTACAAAGATCGCTTATATATTTGTAAGAATTCCCATCTAAAACAAAACATTCTTAGGGAATTGCACACTTCTCCTTTAGGAGGACACTCGGGATTTTTAAAAAACTTACCACGGGGTGAAGAAAGAATTTTTTTGGGATGGCCTTAAATCTGATATTCAAAAGTTTGTGGCGGAATGTTTGGTTTGCCCGGCGAATAAAAGTGGAAACAATTAAGACCAGGGACTTCTACAACCTTTATCCATTCCAAGTCAACATTGGGAGAAGATTTTAATGGATTTTATCACGGGTTTACCTAAGTCAGAAGGAAAGAGTGTCATCATGGTGGTAGTTGATAGACTTACCAAGTATGCACACTTTTGTGCATTATCTCATCCATTTAAAGCAAGTACAATTGCTACTACATTTATGGATAGAATTCAAAAGCTACATGGAATCCCAAGGGTTATTGTGAGCGACGAGAGACCCCATTTTCTTGGAAATTTTTGGACGGAGTTATTTTCTTGTTTGGGTACTCAATTAGCTCATAGCTCATCTTATCATCCTTAATCGATGGTCAAGGCGAGATCGTAAATAAATGTTTGGAAGGATATCTTCGTTGTTTTGTATCGATAAACAAACACAATGGGTCAAGTGGTTACCTCTTGTTTGAATGGTGGTATAACACTTCCTTCCATACTTGCTGACAAAAATGACCCCATTTATGGCACTTTATGGATATCATCCACCATCCATCACATCATCTTTAAGAGAAAATTCTAAGGTTCAAAGCGGTGGAAGATCACATCGAGCATCGGCAATAAGTTCTCCAACTCTTAAAGGATAACTTTGAATACGGCACAAAATCGAATGAAACAACGGGAGCGAGATCAACATCGCAGCGAGAGAAGTTTTGATGTAGGAGATTCTGTATTTTTACGGCTACAACCATACAAAAAAATGTCCCTCAAGCAAGCTAAGAAGGATAATAAATTATCACCAAAGTACTATGGTCCTTACAAGGTGTTGCAAAAGATTGGTTCTATGGCATACAAATTGGAGCTTCCTGCTTCTTCACGAGTACATCTAGTTTTCCATGTTTCATGCTTAAAAAAGGTTATAGGTGAAAATCTTCCGAGTTCAAACAATATTGCCGAACTTGATGAGGAAGGAAAAATCATATTGGAACTGGAGCGGTCATGGAAACAAGAACTCGACAACTACGGAATCGATCAATTTCGGAGTATCTCATCAAGTGGAAGAACTTACCCACTTGAAGATTCTACATGAGAGGATGATAATTTTATACTGAAGCACTGGAGCTACTCAAGCGTTGAGGGACAACACTTTTTTGAAGGAGAGGGGGCATGTTAAGTCCCTATATTAATAGTGTAGCCCCTTAGTATGTTAGTGTAGCCCCCCCTTATTGTTATTATTGTACCCTTGTAACCCCCATTTTGTTATTATTGTGCCCTTAAATTATTATTGTTAGGTCGGCTAGGATTACATTGTGGCCCACTAGGATTACATTATGGCCCCATGGACTCCTATATATAGAAAGGAGGTTTTGTAAATTGTATCATCCAAGAATTGTTCATTTATGTAATGTATTGGAGGTTTCCCCCTTGAAGTGGCTTATTTCTAAGGCGTTGATATCTCTTTTCTTCCATTTTTGGAGCTGGTTACACAACAGTACCATCACTATATGTACTTACAATGATGTTTTTATAAGGACCGTCACCATATGCAACATTCGTGATAAACCTTAAAGGTCTATCATAGGCATGAAACTCACCAATGAAATTTTTTGTATAGTGTTTTCACCGCTTATCTCTCAAAACGGAGGACCCAATAGCTACTGGATAATTCCCTCCTCACCTATATTCAAAGGAGAAAAGTAATATTATTAGAAAGAGTTCGTCTTACAATTGGATTGAGGGAAACCTCTTCTAGTTGGGTCTTGATCATATTTTGATAATATGTGTGAGGGAGGATGAGGTTTATAATATCCTCTCAAATTTCCATGATGTACCCTATGGGGAGATTTTGCTGCAAAGAGGACAACTTACACAAAATTGCAAGTACTTCATATTGTGATGAGTTCCAAAGGATAGGAAAACCTACTTGGAAGGATGAGATGCCCCTCCAACCTCAAGTGTATTTTGATCCATTTGAGAAGTGGGGCATGAAATTCATTGGTCCTATTGATCCCCCATCTAGGTATAATATGTACATCATTGTATGCACTAACTATCTGAACAAGTTTGCTAAAGTGAAGGAAGTGAAGGAAGCAGTAGAACAAAAAGTAGTTGAATTCTTAAGGGGAAATATATTCTACAAGTTATATTTTCTAAGTGAATTGGTGATATACCAAGGCTCCCAATTCACCTCCAATATAATAGAAGGGATAATTACGCAACACCACATTTGAAATCAAAAGTACACTTCATATTACCCCCAAGAAAATGGGACAGTACAATTCACCAACAGGGCATGGAGAGCACTCTGACCCAAGTTATCAACAATAAAAAAAAGGATTGGGCATAAAGACTTATTAAAGCCACTTGGGCCTACAACACCACTTGGAAAGTCTCCATTGGTTTCACCCCTTATTAGTTAGTCTATGACAAGAAGGCTTGAGTACAACACCTTGAGGATGACATCACAAATTGACATTGATTTAACTAAATCACGGGCTAATAGGTTACAAAAATTTTATGCACTATATGCATATAGAATGTAGGCCTTGTTGCAAATTGAAGTAATCCAAATACAAAAAAAATTATGGCATGGAAATGACATTAAAACTAGACTATTCCAAGAGGGTTATTGGGCTCTCTTGCATGAATCTAGGTTTAAGGATTTCAAGGGAAATATCATAAACAAATGCTTGGGGCCTTATCTAGTTGAGAATTTCTATGATAATGGCTCAATCAAAATCAAGACTATATATGAGGAACAAGTTCCAATTTTAGTAAATGGATACAGGTTGAAAATTTACAAGAAACCCCTATCTGGGGTTGAATTTATAAACTCAATAAATAAGGAATTGCATCTGATTATGTTCATCAAAGCTTCTAATCCATTCAATCCATGAACAAAAAATAAAAAATAAAAATAAAAGGAGATTTTACAGTGAGCACATAACCACATGAAATGTGAGTTGGAGAAGCAAGGAATACATGGAGAAGTTGGAAATTGATAAAAGAAACTTGTTCAAAGAATCAAGACATCTAGTTGTAAGTTTAACTTAGAAAAATTTAAGTCTGTGGGTTTCTATAGCTGCAAAATAGGTTATAGTGTAGGAAATAGTAAAAAATGAACACTGAAAAATAAATAAATATTAGCAAAGGAAATGAACTACATGAAAAGTGAAAATGTCATATAAATAATGTAACCACTATAACTATAATAACCAAATGCTAAAATAACCTATGGAAAAATATTGTTCATGAAGAATTTCCAGGTAACCATGCATGAATGTTATAAATAGAAATAACTCTCAGAAATGTTGTGAAAAAATAAATATATGTGTAACAAAAATAAGAGAATATGGATCTAAAGAAACCAAGGAAGATCATAACCCTTAGAGGAAAGATAGGCTGGGAGCTGAAATTAGATATCACTTCCATTAACTAAAAAATTGCATGTACATGACAAAGTTACAAAACTTGAAAAAAATAATCTATACCCTTCTCCTATGCTTCACATACTTATTTACATTGTTATACTAGGCTACTCAAGCTTCTTATTTATAAATTGAGCAGGGGGAAACCTCCTTGAAGGAAGGAATACATTTGCCTCCAAAAATATCTAGAAAATGGGATCTTTCTTCCTAGGTCAGCTCATAAGAAGAAGGAGTATAAATGCCCTTAACTAGTCATGCTGGGACTCTCCTTCAGCAAGGAGAAATCCCCACAAATATCCATCACTATATCTCCACAAAATTTGTGCAAAATATCTTCAAAATCTTTCACAGTAGTCATGTTAGGAACATAAATTATGAAAAAACTCATTAACTCTCCTAAGAAATCATTAATCTAGGAAAATTTGTCATTAAGTGAAAAATGATAGGTTTAATATGGCATTTATGTCCATAGGAGTGGTTATATGGGCCTTATGTTTTATCTATTTAGAAGGCCCATCACACCCCACTACTGAAACTCTATCTACAAAAATAAAAATGCAGGAAAACCCAGTGGAGGAGAAGAAGGAGATTATAGCCACACTTGCAGGCCTTAACACTCCCACCAAGCCAAAAGATATAGGCTTGTTCAAGAATTTTTATATACCAGAAGGAAAAGCATCAGGGTAAGGTTCAGTGACAAGAAAAAAAATCCTTTTTCTACCCCCATTACCATTGAGGAAACACCTTCTTCAGAAGGAGAAAGGATACAATGGGAACCAGAGCAATAATTAGAAGAAACAAAGACACAACAAGGTGAATCGGAAGCAATCCCTAAAATCATAGAGCAGTAAGAATAATTACAGGAACATGATACCCACCTATAGGAGAAAATTTTCTTGCTATAGAGAAGTTTGCAAAATTACAAAAAACTAAAAAAACATCAAATCCATCAACCCCAAGGAAGCACCCTTTATTTTTATCTTGGCCATTGAAATTTGACCCACCTTTTTGTAGGTTTTAACTATGTACATAAACTACTTGCAAATGAATTCTTAAAACAAAAAATAAACAATAACGAGAACATAAAACAAATACAGACAAAGATTTTCCCCTAGATCCCACAACCGAGACTACCAAATCGATTTTTAATTATATTCCTTTCAATGTTATAGTACATATATATACATTCCTAAGCATTCATAAACACCAATCCATTAACCCTAGATTAGAACATAACCGTAGTTCCCTTGACTTGATCTAAAAAATACCATGGGAAAAAAACCATCGTGCCCAAAACCATGTGAAAAAGCCATGCACAAAACTATAGGTAGGTTTGGCCACCTGTTATAGGGTCCAAAAAAAATTCCTGGGGCTCTGCCCGGGACCCCAGGTAGGGGGGATATTGACCCCCTTGTGACCCCCCTGCTACACCCAATGCGTTGAAAAGTGTAAATAGGTTCAGTCTTCATAATGACACGTAATTAGGTTTTTATATAAGAAGAGATGAAGAAAAATAAAATGAATTTATTGTATTACTTGCATCATGGGTTTCATGACAAGAGATTGTACTTTTAGGTCAAAAGCTCTCATTTTAGGGTCTCTAGGAATTTGTCATCTTGTCATAAACATAATAGAGTAATTTTCATGTAAATGAATTCATGTTACACTTTGTAAAAGGACACATTTGTCTATGCAAAAGTAGTCCTCCAAGATCTTGTCACTAGGCCTCTCCAAGTCAAACAAACTCTAATGAGGATCCTCCATAATGAAGTCGGCTCTCCTATGAATGATCATGTTAGCCTAATAGACAAGAAGACAACCTATAAAAGTAGCACCACTCATCCTCATTTGTAATCATTCAATTCGATCAAGATTTCAGATATAAATGTGAAGATAAGGGAATACAAGGAGTGCGAAGAAGAAGGTAGGTCAACGAAGTGATAAGATCAATGTGGCCTTGGGCCTATATCTCTCTCACATATCTTAGAAAATGTCAAGGCTTGTTGCAACATCTAAAGACTTCGGTCTTGGGTATAGGTGACTTATAAAGGGTGTGGAAAGGAGACCAAGAAGTGGACTTAAGAAAGTCGAGGTAAATATTGAAGGAAGCCAAGAGAAATCACTTTACTAGGAGTGCCGAAGCATAGAGACTAAGTTTGTTTAGTGTAGTTGAAGGTGCAATGCAGAAAAAGGAGGATCGATAGAAGAAGCTGATTAGAGCAGTTAAGGCTAGTGACAAGGGTCTTGGGAGGATACTTGTGTCAAGTTTCTTTGTCATGGTATTGGTACTCATCAATTGGAGATCTATAAGAAGAATTTTTTGTCGGGTTTCCCTCTCAAATACTTAGAGGTTTTGGCCCTAGCTTACAAGCCTACAAACTATGGCTCTTGTGTATTTGATAATTGACTTGATGAGAAGAACATAATAATAATCTATCGAAGACAAGATCTAATTAAGAAGAATAAAGTAGATCACAAGTAATTATCAAGAAAGAGAAATCTCCTAACTATTAAAGCCCTTGATTTCTCAACATGGTATTCAAGCTAAGGTGTTGAAGTCAAAGGAAGGACATATAATCAAAGAGACACTCAAGGAACGAGCTTTAAGAAAGGCATCAAAGCAAGTCTAAGGTTATCAAAGCAAAATATCAAGATCTAAGTTGAAGAATCAAAATCTAGACCGAAGATGCAATCTACAACAAAAAAAGTTTTGGATCCTATAAGAAGACCACAAAGATCCTCTTCAAGTTATCCACAAATCAAGGTAGCTCAAAATACATTAAAGTTGAAGATTAAATCATCTTGTAAAGGAAAATGGTGAATGCAAACTCCTAGCAGAGTCACACAAAAATTCAGATCTATGTGTTGATGGAAAATTTCAGATGTCATATCACAATATACAGTTCAAAATAAACGAAACTGAAAGCGAGGGTTTGTTTAGAGTAAAGTTCGGATATCCACAGTGAAATAAGTTCTGATATAATTTCAGCTAGATGATGTATAGAATTCATAGTTTGCTGATGTGAAGGAGATGCCATTAAAAGAAGTATCACAGTGTCTTGCTAATGCTGCATAAAGGAAATTTTGGTGTTAAGATAGTAATATAGTGCTATCTCAAGTGTGTCAATAGTTCATTACTATCATATTATGCTTAGAAAAGAAAATATCTCAATGTGTAAGAAGAATCGAAAGGAGGAAGGAGAAGATAATCAAGAGAGCTAGATCTAAAGGCATTGAAAATGGAAAAATATCATCTCACTGAAGAAGGGTTCTTCAATTGGAAGAATATCATACAAAAGGGAGCACTAATACATCTTCTTCAAAGTGATCAAGTTGAAGATTTTAACTTCACTTGTCAAGTAAGTATCTTTTATTCTTTAATCAATTTGGGAAAATGACTTCATGTTTGCAAGAATATCTATAGTCTTGTTGGGTCATCAAAATTCCTTGCATGGAAAAGAATGATAGACATGATCCTTGAAGAAAGCGAAGTCATTTAATATATCAATGGAAATGTCTCCTTTGAATATATCTAAAGGGATAAAAGGGATCAAGGGATTCTTATGTAATCATTCAAAGATCCCTCATTATTATGTAACAGTATTAGAGACATCAAAGAGATATATATGATAAGCTAGAAGAACTATTTTATGAAGATTCAGTAAAAAATATCATATCACTTAGACCTTATCTACATAAAATTGAAGGGATAAATTCATAGAATATCAATTGTGAGATATGAGAGAAATGATAAAAAGATAATCATCATTTTTCTAATTGATGAGCAAGGTAACAAATGTCCATGGGTCAAGAAAGTTACCTGATTCAACAACTTGTGGTTTCTATGCTTGATAGAAGAAGACTAGTTGAGGGAAAAAATGTTGAATTTCAAAGAACTCAAACATTTGTAGGAAGGTCCTCATAAAATAAAGAAGAAAATAGCTAAGGTTCAATGCTATGGAAAAGTGTTAGGTCCCTATATTACTAGTATAGTCCCTTATTGTTGTTAGTGTAACCCCCTTATTGTTATTATTGTACCCTTGCAACCACCATATTGTTATTATTGTGCCCTTAAATTATTATTGTTAGGTTGGCTAGGATTACATTGTGGCCCCACTAGGATTACATTATGGCCCCATGGACTCCTATATATAGAAAAGAGGTTTTGTAATTTGTATCATCCAAGAATTTTTCATTCATGTAATGTATTGGAGGTTTCCTCCTCGAAGTGGCTTATTTCTAAGGCATTGATATCTCTTTTCTTCTATTTTTGGAGTTGGTTTCACAACATTTGGTATCAGAGCTTTGGATTCTAGGGTTTTCGCTGCTCCAAACCGGTCATCATGGAATTTTCACTATAACTTTTTTCTACAAAGGTTCAGAAGCTAAAATTTTTAGAGTGAGAAGTCGAAACCGTAAGGAACATCTACAAAAAAAATTTAGAGCTTGGTTTGCTATATTTTCGGAGATATGATCTGTGGAAGTTAGGGCTTTCTGTAGGCTCCTTAATTTAACCTAAACAAGTGATCGCGGAATTTGCGCTATAATTTTTTTTCTATGAAGTTTCAAAAGCTTAAATTTTTAGAGAGAGAAGCCAAAATCTTGAGGAACATCGTCACAAAATTGAAGAGCTTGGTTCGCAACATTTTTGGAGATATGATCTGTGGAAGTTAGGTCTTTTTCAGGCTCCCGAATTTCATATCAAAGAGGTTACCATGGGAAAATATTCATAACTCTCTCTTTGAGCATCGGATTGGAATGATGTAAAAAGTGGCTAAAACTACACGGACCTTAGTTTCTTTTCTATCAATTGCAGAGCCAAAGGTGGAAACAAAAACAGATGGAAAGTTGTACAAGTTCACTCTACTGAACCAGTCCATAATTGGGTCATTCTGGGAGATTGGACATAAATTTGCCTTGAAGAATCAAAATCAGCTCAGACCTGTGACATTTGAAAGAAGCTTTAGAGAGATACTACAAGGAAAAATTTTAGACATTGAGGATTTGCAATTACAGAGATAATTCAATTTCAATATATATCTCCTCAAAAGAAAGTAAAAGGTGTGTATTTTTTTTCCCGAATTGCATAAGTCTTGTTTGAAGAATCAAGTTGAATTGATTCCAAGGGCATATTGTAGAATATGTATCAGTATTAGATTCTAAAATTGCCCCTAAAAATAATTCAACACCCATTAAGCCTTTAGAAGGCTCTACTACGATTCATGAAGATGAAGAATAACAACATGACATATCAAATTTACAAGAGCAAGTGCAACAAATTTCGCTCTCGCAAAGAGCAACAAAAAATGACATGGAAGTTTTGAAGAAAGGCATGGAAACTAAGATGGATGGTTTGAAGAAAGGCATGGAAGCTAAGATATATGGCATGGAAGTTGGCATGGAATCTAAGACGGATGACATGGAAGCTGAGATTGATGAAAAAATGGAAAACATGAAGAATGATCTAAAAGAAGACATGGAAGGTCTGACAAAGTTGATACAAAAAATGTTTCCTAATGGTGAAAATATAGTAGAGGAAACTCATGATGAGAACAAAATAAATGTTAATCGTGATTTCATAAACTCTAATGTTGGCAGGAAGAACCACCATATTCTAAAAATGGATATGAGGAAGTTTGATGGAAAGGATCATGTAACATGGATACTACAAATGGAGCAATATTTTGATCTCAATAATGTGCAAAACACACAAAAGGTACGCACATTATGGTATTGATGGCTTTGCTAAAACTTTTTTCACTTGGTCAATTTTTACGGAGGAAATGATAGCACATTATGAGGATACAAAGAGCAACACCTTCTTTAGCCAATTGATAAATCTCAAACAAAAGTGTTTAGTGGGGGAGCACATTGAGGACTTCCAAAAATTGAATATAAGGGTAACTGATATTCTAAAGGAACACAGGATTGATCTCTTCATAGTTACTTTAGAGGATAACATCCAACATGAAGTTCACGTTTTGGAACCTGATTCATTGGAGAAGGCATTTAGGTTGGCAAGAAAAATTGAATGTAAAATTATGGCGACAAGGAAGCCTACCACTCACTTTTATAAAGAGGGAAGTGTTGCTACTCCTAGATTTCCACAACCTACAAGGTTGACACCACAACAATTGGAAGAAAAAAGAGCAAAAGGGCTTTGCTATAGTTGTGATATCAAATACACTAAAGGTCATAAGTGTGCTGAGAAGAAATTATTTTACATAGATTGTGAAGAGGAAGAAGAAAATGAACAAGAAGAGGATATACACCAGGAACCAACCCAAGAAGAGGAAGAAATGAGTCCGACCATATCGTGTAATACATTGGCAGGAATTACCACTCCTCAAAATCTCAAGATAGAAGGACATATCAAGAAGAAAAAGGTAATAGTGTTGATTGATTCAGGTAGTACCCATAATTTTATTCATTGTAAGGTAGCCAAGGAATTGAATTGTTTCCTATACCCAGCACCGGAATGTCAAGTGATGGTTGCAAATGGAGGAACTATAAATTGCTCTAGAAAATGCCATAATATCAAGCTAACCATGGGGGAATATGTATTGAATAGTCCAATTCTTTCCATTCCCATGGGAGGTGCTGATGTTGTACTAGGAGTACAATGGTTACAATCTTTGGGGACGATAGCTTTTAATTTTCAAGAAGTTTTCTTGAAATTTTTTTCAGAAGGAAAGGAAGTCGAATTATAGGGTATTGCAGGGAAGCCGAGAAAGATAATAAGCTCTAATTTCATGACAAAGCTTCTAAAGAAAGAACAACGAGGCATAATTGCACAATTATGCTCACTAGAAGTTCCAACATCAAAATCATCTATTTCTGTAGATCTCCAAAAAGTCTTGGACAATCATTCCAAGGCTTTTGAAACTCCCAAAGGACTCCCACTTATTCATGATCATGATCATGCTATTCATTTGATTCCAGGAAGTGTTCCTCCAAACATCAGGCCTTATAGATATCCTTATGTCCAAAAGAGCGAAATTGAACGTATGATTACAGAAATGTAAGAGGCGGGTATAATTAAACCTAGTCAAACTTCTTTCTCTGCTCCTATAGTATTGGTACACAAGAAGGATGGATCATGGCGCATGTGTCCAGATTATAGGGAGCTCAATAAGCTCACCATTAAAGATAAATTTCCCATTCTTATGATTGATGAATTATTGGATTAATTACATAGAGCAATTTATTTTACCAAGTTGGATCTTCGTTTAGGATATCATCAAATTATAATGAAGACTAAAGATATTCCGAAAACAACATTTCGAACTCATGAGGGTCATTATGAATTTTTGGTCATGCCTTTTGGCCTTACCAATGCACCTTCTACATTTCAAGGGTTGATGAATTCCATTTTCAAACCCTTCATTAGAAAATTTGTGCTAGCATTTTTTGATGATATACTAATCTACAACAGGTCTTGGAAGGATCATGTTCAACATGTTGACAGGGTGCTCAAACTATTGTAGGAAAAACAATTATATGCAAAAACATCCAAATGTTTCTTTGGAGTACAAGAGGTGGAATATCTGGGTCATATTGTATCTCACAAGGGTGTTAAGGTAGACCCTAACAAAATTAAATCCATTAAGGAATGGAAAGCCCCCACAACCATAAAGCAGTTGCGAGGATTTCTCGGGTTAACAGGGTATTATCACAAGTTTTTTAGGAATTATGGGAGAATAGTAGCACCTCTAACAACATTATTGAAGAAAGATTCATTTTCATGGACTCCTAAAGCAATGAAGGCCTTTGAACATCTTAAAGAGGCAATGTGTTTAGCACCGGTCTTAGCTACGCCAGACTTCACAAAAACCTTTATTGTGGAATGTGATGCCTCAGGAAATGGAATTGGTGTTGTTTTAATGCAAGAAGGAAGACCCATTACTTTTGAAAGTCATCCAATCAAAGGAAAATATTTGCAGAAACCTATTTATGAGAAGGAAATGTTAGCAATATTGCATGCACTAAAGAAATGGAGAACTTACACTAATGGGAAGACACTTTAAGGTAAAAACTGATCATGATAGTCTTAAACACTTTTGGAACAAAGACTATCTCCAGAAGAGCAAAAAAATGGGTCACAAAGATGTTGGGTTATGACTTTGAAATAATCTACAAAAAAGGGAAGCTAAATGTTGTTGCAGATGCACTCTCAAGAAAGAACGAAGAGGTGGAAGCATTGCTTTGTGCCATTTCTGTTATCCAACCAGATTGGATAACTGAAGCAAGAGATGAATGGAAGAAGGACGAAGAAGTGTGGACACTCATTCAAAATTTGCAGCAAGATCCTAATACATCTGATACATTTAGTTGGAAAAATGATTCCTTATGGTACAAAGATCGCTTATATACTTGTAAGAATTCCCAACTAAAACAAAAGATTCTTTTGGAATTTCACACTTCTCCTTTAGGAGGACACTCAGGATTTTTAAAAACTTACCACAGGGTGAAGAAAGAATTTTTTTGGGATGGACTTAAATATGACATTCAAAATTTTGTGGCGGAATGTTTGGTTTGCCAGCAAAATAAAGTTGAGACAATTAAGACCCCGAGTCTTTTACAACCTTTATCCATTACAAGTCAACATTGGGAGGAGATTTCAATGGATTTTATCACAGGTTTACCTAAGTCCGAAGGAAAGAGTGTCATTATGGTGGTATTTTATAGACTTACCAAGTATGAACACTTTTGTGCATTATCTCATCCATTTAAAGAAGGTAAAGTTGCTACTACATTTATGGACACAATTAAAAAGCTACATGGAAACCCAAGGGTTATTGTGAGCGACATAGATCCCATTTTTACTGCAAATTTTTGGACGGAGTTATTTTCTTGTTTGGGTACTCAATTAAATCATAGCTCATCTTATCATCCTCAATATGACGGTCAAACTGAGATAGTAAATAAATGTCTGGAAGGATATTTTCGTTGTTTTGTATCTGATAAAAAAACACAATAGGTCAAGTGGTTACCTCTCGCTGAATGGTGGTATAACACTTCCTTCCATACTATAGAAAAAATGACCCCATTTATGGCACTTTATGGATATCATCCACCATCCATCACATCATATTTAAGAGAAAATTCGAAGGTTCATGCAATGGAAGATCACATCGAGCATCAACAAGAAGTTCTCCAACTCTTAAAGGACAACCTGAATTTGGCACAAAATCGAATGAAACAACAAGCAGATCAACATCGCAGTGAGAGAAGTTTTGATGTAGATGACTGGGTATTTTTACGTCTACAACCATACAAACAAATGTCCCTCAAGCAAGTTAAGAAGGAAAATAAATTATTGCCAAAGTAATATGGTCCTTGCAAGGTGTTGCAAAAGATTGGTACTATGGCATACGAATTGGAGCTTCCTATGTCTTCACGAGTGCATCCAATTTTCCATTTTTCATGCTTAAAGAAGGTTATAGGTGAAAATCTTCCAATTCAAACAATATTTCCAGAACTTGATGAGGAAGGAAAAATCATATTGGAACCTGAAGTAGTCATGGAACAAGAACTCGATAGCTATGGAATCGATCAATTTTAGAGTATCTCATCAAGTGGAAGCACCTACCCACTGAAGATTCTACATGGGAAGATGAGAATTTTATACAGAAGCACCCAGAGCTACTCAAGCATTTAGGACAACATTTTTTTGAAGGAGAGGGGAATGTTAGGTCCCTATATTACTATTATAGTCCCTTATTGTTGTTAGTGTAACCCCCTTATTGTTATTATTGTACCCTTATAACCCCCATATTGTTATTATTGTGCCCTTAAATTATTATTGTTAGGTCGGCTAGGATTACATTGTGGCCACATGGACTCCTATATATAGAAAGGAGGTTTTGTAATTTGTATCATCCAAGAATTTTTCATTCATGTAATGTATTGGAGGTTTCCCCCTCGAAGTGGCTTATTTCTAAGGTGTTGATATCTCTTTTCTTCTATTTTTGGAGCTGGTTTCACAACAAAAATTTATAGACATTACAGAAAGGAATATCATATCACTGGAAAGATGGAGGAAGCTCAAGGAAATGAGTAAGAGATCTTTACTATGATTAAGATAGTATCCCTCACAAAAGGTATTATCATAGCTCCTAAATCATTTATAGGATATGGCTATAATAAACAATAAGATGCATTGTGACATCATGAAAGCAATAGAAACAAGAACTTGTGCACCATAGGAGATCATAAAGAAGAGACATAAAAAAATATATGGCAGTAAAATATGAAAAATATAGCTCTTGGGAACCTCATTGGAAGGAAGAAGTCATCCAGGAAAAATCTCATCATACATCAAGTCAAAAAGGGAAAATATGCCAAATAGGGTTATGCATGACCCTTAAGGTTCTTTGATGGAATCCTCATTGGAGGGTTCACCAATCTAGATAGGAAGTGTTTCATCAGGAACTCCAACTTGTGGAGTTCATGGGATGATGGTATGATGACATAGGAGATGAAGTAGATCAAAGTATTGAATATTTTTTCAATCAAGGAAGCTACTGAAAGAAGCCTAGATGACCTAAAGGTAAATGAGGTATGTATGCTTGTATTTAAATATTATAATGTCATGTCATATGGTTGCAGGTAACTTTGATCACTACTTCTATATTGAGAAGCATGATCAAAGGAAAATGATATCCTCCTCTGAAAGGATGTTGTTGTCTTGAGGGGTCCTAACCCAGGTTCGGAGTTTATGGATAAACCAACAAACCCTCCAACTACTGGCCCTTTCGGCAATGATGTGCTTGTGCAGACCAAAGTCTCACTCGAAGCAGTACCAAGTTTCTACACCCTGAGATATAATTTAATGAAGTGGTCCTCGGAAAAACCCTAAGTGATCTTCTACAGATGCGTGTAGTGAGTTTATAATAGAATTACATAACATCAACAGAATAATACAGAACTATTTTCCTGCTTACCGCAAATAACAAATCAGGACTAGATCTCGATCTAATCAATGTAATACTTAGCAGATATCAAATACTCATGCATAAACATACCAATTAGCTTTGCACATTCATAAATAAGTAAATAAGTATTGCGATCTTACAGCATAAATAGTAAACATAAACGCATAACATAGAGAGTTCGCCAAAACTGTCCTTTCTATTAGTCTTTCAGATCTTTTAATACATCAACTGTATTTCCTTCCAAAAACCCTTACAATACTTACAAACCCTTTCACGCTCACAACCATCAGAGTCCGCTCATAGCCAACAGGAGCCTTTCACCCAAACCAAACCCTTACAGACACAAAATGTTATTAATATCTCATAACACTCATTAAATTAACTTATTACTTAACTTAGATAGACTATATCTATTTATAATACGCCTAACGCGTAGATACTATGGTCTCAAACCATGGTTTGAGGCCCAAAGTTTACATTTTAGCTTAATTATATCCAAAATTGCGGTTAAAATCCCTTTGAATTCATATGCACAATGCGAACATACAAATATACAAAAAATATCTTTGGAATTTGTGCCTTAGGGGACCCCGCTCCAATAGATGCAGGAAGGCACAAGTCACATTAGGTGAAATCAACATAATATGTCCTCATATGAAGTATGAGGTGGTTGAATAAAATCAAGTAACTCTGATTCGAAGCTCCTATGAATGAAATGTGTGAAGAAAGGAAATAAGAGATCATGATATATGCAACCATGGTAAAGGCAATCAACATCCAAAAGGACCAAGAAGACTTGACTAGGAAATCTCCCAGAAAGATATGAGGAATATGATGGAAGTCTAAAAAATATGGAGACCCTTGACAATGGATATCTTTGGGATATGTGTCAAAATGTATGCAGGATGATCATACCTACAGGAATATTTCATGATGAAATACCATCACAAAGGTGATTTTGATTTAAGTGTTCATTTCTTATTTTTAACAATTTTTGGATGGGAATATGCAGGGTTGGCAAAGGGAAGTGTATGTCTTCTACCATTGATAACCATGTGGTAGGATGAAAAATCATTGAATAAATATAGTATGAAAATAACAGCATGACATGAAGCAAGGCCAGATGAAAGACTGATGGATCATTCTTCAATGAAAAGGAATGGTGACATAGCTCGTGGATGAAAGTGATTTATTGTCTGTGCACTATAAAGAGGTCCCAAAAGATGAAGAATCCACAATGAAGAAGAAATTCATGAAATAAAAGGAAGGAGTTCTTTAGAGCAGTTGGTTATCCCATTATTTCCACTCGAGGAGCTGCTACAAGTCCTTGATTAGGAGGAAGCATGGAAAAATTTTTCTTACTTGATAGAAACTTGGAAATTCCTAAGCCAAGAGGAGCTTAGGTACATTCCTTTATTAGAATATGTAATCCCTAATTGAGAGGAAGATATAGACACGAAATTATGGTCTTCACCTGAGAAGAAAAAATGGAGGACTGGGTAATCATCTGGCATCTGATAGTCTTTGAAGATGTAGTAGGGCATCCAAGATAAGAGGAGTCATGAAAGGACCGATATTATTTGAGGACTGGGAATCTAAGACAAGAATAGTCCTGGTGGAACATACTCTGAGAGAACTCGGGAGGGGTATGTTCTGATAGAGAAAATGATGAGGATGTCTATTAAATCATTGGTCTCACTAGCATTGAGCTCAATATCTCGTGGTGAGATGGATTTGTTAGTCAAGGCCTTGCTATGTGACAATATTGGTTGATATGATGCTATACAGATGAGTTACCAATCTGATTCTTCTTATTATATTCTTCAGATTTAGAATGACCAAGTACCATTATGAATACCTCCCTAGTTAAGAGGGATTGTTGAAAATTTTAACTAGTTTTGGTCTTCATAATGACATGCAATTATGATTTTATGTAAGAAGAGACAAAGAAAAATAATTTGAATTTATTGTATGTAATATTCCAAATTTGGAACAGCTAGCAAAGCATAACTGGAAAACACATTTTCCAGGAATGGCTGCTATAGGATTTGAAACCAGGACCTGGATCCCTTAGATAAATGTATCTAAGACCAAAATCCAAGAGGTGACTCAAAATAAATCCCTCTAGGTGGGTTAAACATATCTCCCACACCTAGTTGTCTTCAGAAAATGCCCAATGAAGGGATTGCAACAATTGTTGAACATACAATGGAATAACAATGTTATTTTACAACCATGAACATATGAAGATCTGAATAGATAGCCAGTGTATAATATAGCAACAAATGTATACAATGTTTTGAAGAATCCCTCACTCAATCTAGGCAATGAGAGCCTCAACAGAACATGTACATGGAATGGAGAAATATTGCTACATATGAATAGCCAAGGCTATGACTGCACAGTCTATAAAGGATGACTGCTGCAAAATGGTGTCAATATACAAATATGAAAATATATAGCTCAAATAAAATAGGGGGAGCAAGATATAAACCCCTGGAAACAACAATACACAATCCTTGAAAGGATTGGCTGAAATAAGCACAAAATGGAAAATCTGCAGAAATGCTGGAGTTGCAGGGTAGCAGCTACAACTAAGAAAATGGAAGTGGAAGGAGAAGACTGAATATGTTGCATCTGATGTCAAGATCTCCTCCAATGTATCTTCCAAGTGAAAGGCTGATCCTATCACTGAAGATCTCACCCTCCAATCAACACTGCAAATCCTCACTGCAAGTGCACTCAATAAATAACGCAGTCACTCAGGGATACTGCGCTGTAGGTGGAATAGAATAGGTTGGCCAAGTGATAAGATCTTCAATATGCTTAGAATCCTTCCTCACAGATCTCCCAAAGGAAATAAGGCTCCCTCGTCTGAAAAACAAGCCAGGGAATGGTGTTGTGGGATCCTCCACTGCAACACCCTGCAACACAACTCAGCTCTAAATAGAAAATGCACTGTAGCTAAAGGAGGATGCTTTGGCCTTGAGCCTGGATGTGGAGAGATGAATTAAAATCCCTCAAGAGGCCTCTCAATAAGGAGAGGAAATCCTAAACAGGAATCCCTCGTGCTATGCAGCACTGCAACTCTGCTAAACAGTAGGAGACTGCAAATAGTTTAAGCAGACAAGAAAACAATAATCATATGCATGAGTAAAAATGGCTGCCTTGCCCTCCTTTTAAACAAATGAGAGCTCCCTCTCCATGGGTCCCACTCTTTAGGGTTTCCTCCATCAAGGAAACTTCCCTCCTCTTTCACTGCGATGTCCCACAAGATGCTCTCCACCTCATACCATTGCGCTGTTTGAATTGGTCAAACTTAACCTAGCCTTCTTGCAAATGTCTCCTTTCACACATGAGGGCGTGAAATATAGTTCCACTGATGATCCCATTTCATACTAAGAGGGATTTTCTCCATGTTTTGATTATTAATGGGTCTTCTTACCCAATTATTCAACTCCTAAGTGAAAATAGCAAAATTTAATATTCCAATTTATTGTAGGAAAAATTTGGAATATTACAGTCCTCCCCTCCCAAATGTTGCTTGTCCTTAAGAAACTACAAGGATAGAACTAAGAAGTTTCCCCCAAGGCATGGATACTAAAAAGTGTTGGGAAATCATCTTCCCCAAATGGATCCTCCATCCCCAAGCAATCATCCAAACAAAATGAGTCACCTCCCAATATGGCAACTCCTGAAAATATCCTTCCACCTCAAGCTTAGGAAATGAAGGTGGGATGAAAATCTGATTATGGTAAGCATCATAGCCTACCCCATGCTATCCTTTTCTCCACTTATGATAAGTGTAGAGTATGTGCTAATCCTGGGCTTCAAAAGTATTTCCCTCAAGTGGAAAAGTGAAGAACAATCCTCCAAATATTCCTCTTCCAACATTGAAGAATAAGTTGGCCCAAAATATTTCATCCATGATGAATAGGACATAATCATCATAGAATATCCTAATGAGAAGTTTGTTTAAGGTTTTACATGATGATACATGATACAAACAAAGTCTCAAAGGGACATAGTGCAGTCTCATCCACTACAACTTCAGGAAATAGTAGTAAGTAACATACAAGAATCATCACATCTACTAATGAATAGTAAATGGTTGAATGTGTCAACAATACATGATCAAATACTTGCCCATGGTTATATAATGGATGGATATCAAAATCATGGCCCACCTCAAAAGAGAACAATTGTGTGGTTGTGGTGGCCATATCTCCTCCCATGCTCCCATTAGAACATGCAGTGTAGAAAATGTGGGAACTCTTTCCCTTCAAAGACACATCCAACTCATGTGTCAATCCCCCAATCATGCTCTCAAAAATAATATAAAAAATATCAGAAAATGAAGACATGATCAGTACAAGAATGAATGAAATACTGATGGCTTCATGTGGTGCTTGAAGATACCAACAGTCTTTTAAGTATGTACAGCGCAGTTTTACAAACTGCTGCTTCAGAAAATCACAAGGAAAAATGTTTCTTGTGACACAATTAATCATGCATGTCATCATATGGTAAATTTTTGGGTGAAAAAACTGAACATACATGTAATGATAAAACATTTTCCCAAGGCCACATAAAATATGGCTTCATCCATCATATAGTTTGGCCCAACTTAGATCATGGAGCAATGTGAAAAGCTTGCCCTCTTGTGAGGCAATGCACTGCCTAGGAATGGTAAGAGTGTGGAAGTCAATACATGTAAAAAAAAACTCCTTACTATATGCTGGAAGTAATATGGTACATGGATCCATGAGTGAGTCCTCCATAGTGTTTTGGCATGCTATGAAGAAGAATGGTCCATATGCTGCAAGAAGATAATCCTTCTCATGCTTGGAAATCCATGTCAAGAAGAATATGTCATAGTGATATATGTCTCTATCCACTACTCTATCATCATCACCTCCTCCTTGTTCACTAAGTGCATCCAATGTGAAGTGATCTTGGGGACACTCCATCCATAAGTCCCTGCTCCAAAGTGACAGTGTTGTGAGCTCATGCAGATAGGCTCCTATCAATACAAATCTCTGTTCCTTGACATGCTCCTTGTCAAATACTCCTCTAGTAATGCTGCTACAAATATGGAATACCTCCCAAGATGGAAGTGCTCCCAAATCATCCAAGGCCAAGGAGTAGCCCCTTTGCACTATGATAGTGCTCTCTTATACTCCTGCAACATCACACAATATGTGAGAGAAAATGTGCCCTTTCTCTCTCAAGTACAACTCAAGCAACCAAAGTGCCTGCTGCCTCCTTATGCTCCCATCATACAACTCATGTGATGAGGACACAATGAATGCCACCTCAACATCATGCATCCATACTCCATGCTGCTCAATGATATAAGCATCCTGCCACCTCTTCTCCCTCCCCATCCTCTTTGGAAAAGGATATGCCAAGTGATGGCCAAATTCCTTCAAGAGGAGCTAGTGCAACCAAGCCTCCTGTTGCCCGGTGTCATATATTTGCAAGTAGCCTCCTAGCTCCTTACTTATCAACCAAATCCACTCAACCAATTGTGGATGTCTTTTCCTTCTCTTCCTCTTGGTTCTCCTCTCATGAGGGCTACCATCCTTCCAAACAAAATCTCTCTCCTTGCATTTCATGGAAGTTTGAAATGCAGCTCTTTGGAGACCTCTTAGAGAATATTTCTCACCCATGACTATGTTGAATCCACAAGGATCCAAATGTGATGAAGGTATTATCTCCTCTCCATCATGGTTTGAAATTGTTGTTAATATATCCAAGGATGGAGTGGTTGTCTCATACTCCGACTCAAGGATGGTTTCATGGTTTTTCATAGGAGTGTCATGGTTTGTTTCTTCCCCCAAAAGTTCACACCCCAACCTCAAGGGTTGTGTGAAACTCCACAAAGGTGCATGAGGATGATGGTTCATCTCCTCCTTGAACCATTTTCATAGCGTAGTGCAATCATGTTGCTCTAAATTAGCAATGGGATTTGACCCTTGGTCATGCAAAATAAAATTTCCACAACTTTCAAACCATTTTCACAGCGCAGTGCAATCATGTTGCTCAAAAGTAGCAGTGGTATTTGACCCTTGGTCATGCAAAAGAAAATTTCCACAACTTTCAAAAGGATTTGCTACAACAATAGGTAATGGAAATTCCTTCATACCTTGATGAGATTTGGGAATCTCTTGTAGGGCTGCAAGAGTTCCTTCCTCCAATGTGTTGGCTTCCCCAACTGTTGATGCATGTGGTCGCTCCTCCATGAATGTGACAGTGTTAGAACAAAATTCCTCAAGTGGTGGTGAGGGCTCCTCCTCTTCTGTTCTTCTATTGTTAAAATTCTTGATCAGCTCTTGAGAAAACATAGAAAGAGTAGGCACTCTTGCGTAGCTCACTTGGATGAACCACCAAATGTGGGCTTCACCTTCTAGGTGCAGCACTGAGATCTCAGCAGCTTCTTCCTCTACTACAGTATGTAGCAGGAAAACAGCTTCCAGCTTCCTCACCCAAGCTCTTGCTGTAGATAACCCATCAAAGGTAGATAACATAAATCTATTGCCTTTGATTTCCCTTCTGCTGTAGGGTATCTTCTCTTCTTTCAACTGGGTGAATGGTGGAAAGGCTAGAGTCTTGGAGGCTCTAGGTTGAGATTTTTACTCAACAAGGTAATCACTCAGAATCTGATGATCCAAGCGTCCTTCATGCTTGTCTCTTTCTCCTTCATGAGAATAGGAAGTGCATGGTCATTCCTCTTATTTTTTCTCTCCATATTTGGAGAGGCTCTTATTATTTCTGAATACTGATGAGAGAAATATCATCTTCTTCATCATTCTGATCTTCTTTGGCTTAGGCTCATAGGCGGAGCCAGGACTATGCTTTGATACCACTGTAATATTCCAAATTTGGAACAACTAGCAAGGCATGACTGGAAAACGCATTTTACAGGAATGGCTGCTACAGGATTTGAAACAAGGACCTATATCCCTTAGATCAATGTATCTAATACAAAAATCCAAGAGGTGGCTCAAAATAAATCCTTCTAGGTGGGTTAAACATATCTCCCACGCCTAGTTGTCTTCAGAAAATGCCCAATGAAGGGATTGCAACAATTGTTGAACATACAATGGAATAACAACGCTATTTTACAACCATGAACATATGAATATTTGAATAGCCAACCAATGTATAATATAGCAACAAATGTATACAATGCTTTGAGGAATCCCTCACTCAATCTAGGCAATGAGAGCCTCAACAGAACATGTACATGAAATGGAGAAATACTGCTACATATGAAAATCCATGGCTATGACTGCGAAGTCTATAAAGGATGACTAATGAAAAATGGTGTAAATATAAAAATATGAAAATATACAGCTCAAATAAAAGAGGGGGATCTCAACCCCTGGAAACAACAATACACAATCCTTGAAAGGATTGGTTGAAATAAGTACAAAATGGAAAATCTGCAGAAATGCTGGAGTTGCAGGGTTGCAGTTGAAATTCATAAAATGGAACTTGAAGGAGAAGACTGAATATGTTTCATATGATTTCAATATCTCCTCCAATGGATCTTCCAAGTGAAAGTCTGATCCTATCACTGAAGATCTCACCCTCCAATCAACACTACAAACCCTCACTGCAAGTGCACTCTAAAAATAACACATTCACTGAGGGATACTGTGTTGTAGGTGGAATATAATAGGTTGGCCAAGTGCCAAGATCTGCAATATGATTAGAATCCTTCCTCACTGATCTCCCAAAGGAAAGAAGGCTCCATCCTCTGAAAAAAAAGCCAAGGAATGGTGTTGTGGGATCCTCCACTGCAACACCCTGCAACACAACTCAGCTCTAAACAGAAACTGCGTTGTAGCTGAAGGAGGATGCTTTGGCCTTGAGCCTAGATGTGGAGAGATGAAGTAAAATCCCTCAAGAGGCCTCTCAAGAAGGAGAGGAAATATTAAACAGGAATCCCTCGTGCTAAGCAGCACTGCAACTCTGCTAAACAGTAGGAGACTGCAAATAGTCTAAGCAGACAAGAAAACAATAATCACATGCATGAGTAACAATGGCTACCTTGCCCTCCTTTTAAACAAATGAGATCTCCCTCTCCATGGGTCCCACTCTTTACGGTTTCCTCCATCAAGGAAACTTCCCTCCTCTTTCACTGCGCTGTCCCATAAGATTCTCTCCACCTCATACCTCTGTGTTGTTTGACTTGGTCAAACTTGACCTAGCCTTCTTGCAAATGTCTCCTTTCACACATGAGGGTGTGAAATCTAGTTCCACTGATGATCCCCTTTCATACTAAGAGGGATTTTATCCATGTTTTGATTATGAATGGTCCTTCTCACCCAATTATTCAACTCCTAAGTGAAAATAGAAAAAATTAATATTCCAATTTATTGTAGGAAAAATTTGGAATATTACATTGTATTACTTGCATCATGGGTTTTATGGGAAAGAGATTTTACTTTTAGGTCAAAGATTCTCATTTTAGAGTCTCTAGTAATTTTTCATCTTGTCATAAAAATAATAGAGTCATTGCCATGTAAATAAATTCATGTTACACTTTGTAAAAGTACACATTTTTCTATGTAAAATCAATCCTCCAAGACCTTGTCACTAGGCCTCTCGAAGTTGACCAAACTCAAATGGGGATCCTCCACAATGAATCTGAATCTCCTATGAATGAACATGTCAGCCTAATAGAAAAGAATACAACCTATATAAGTAGCACCACTCGACCTCATTTGGAAGCATTCAATTCGATCAAGATTTTAGATATAAGTGCAAAGATAAGAGACTGCAAGGAGTGCGAAGAATAAGGCATATCAAAGAAGTGATAAGGTCATTGTGGTTTGGTATTGGGTCTATATCTCTCTCGTATATCTCAGAAAAAGTTGAGAATTGTTGCAACGTCTAAAGACTTCGGTCTTCGGTATAAGTGACCTATAAAGGGTGTGGAAAGGAGACCAAGAAGAGGACTTAAGAAAGCTAAGGTAAAGATCGAAGCAAGCTAAGAGAAAGCACTTGCCTAGGAGTACCAAAGGATATAGGCTGAGTTTCTCTAGTGTAGTTGAAGGTGCAGTGTAGAAAAAGGAGGATCAAAAGGAGAAGCCGAGAATAGAAGTGAAGGATAGTGACAAGGTTATTGGGAGGATACTTGTGTCAAGGGTATTTTTCCATGTCTTGGTACTTGTCAATTGAATATCTATAAGAATAATTTCTGATCGGGTTTTCCTCTTAAAGAGTGAGAGGTTTTGGCCCTGGCTTACAAGCCTACATACTATGTCTCTTGTGTATTTTATAATTGACTTGTTGAGAATAACATAATAATAATCTATCAAGGATAGTATCTAATAAAGAAGCATATAGTACATCGCAAGTAATTATCAAGAAAGAGAAATATCCTAACTATTAAAGCCCTTGATTTCTCAACACGACGCAATGAACAGGGGGGACTATCGTCCCCCTGTGACCCCCTAACGCATGTAACTAGCCATGGAATGGATATAACACGCACCCAACACTTTTTCAATAACATTAGGAAGAGTCTTCCCTAAGAACCTAATACCCCACTTACTTATTGAAGTGGATACAAAAAAAATAGAAACTCGTTGATGGAGGGGAATAACTCAAGACAAGAGAGTAGTTGATGTTTATAAAATAGAAGATGATATGAGTCAAATGAAAGAATAAATGGCATTATTAAGGCTAGATGAGGAAAATAGGAGGGAGAAGCTTGAAAATGAGAACAAACAACTAAGACTCCAATTGTAGCAAGCACATGGGTTGATACAAGTAAGTAAAAATCATATTGCATCATCATAAAAAAATTTAGGGGCTATGGCACACCTATCCTTAGAGGAAATTATCTGCAAACGACCTTTAAAGGCTTACTCATTATTTTGAAAGAATAGTGGGGCATATTTTATATCAAAAAAATTGCATAGAGATGGACCATCCATTTGCAAGAAACCAAGGACTCCATTGTTTTTTTCCCACAATGCAGTATGGAGGATAAGGCCAAGGTTGTTTAATTTTAACTTCACAACCTTGTTGCTATAGGTTAATTTGGGCATCATCCCCCATGACCTGTTCAAACTAGACATAATCTCCATGAGCAATGAAATAGGGTTTATCATCCCCTTACATTTTAGTTGTTATATGCCCTAACAGAAGAACAATTCATTCATGGCTTCTATTGTGAGATTTACAAGGTTTGAAGTATATGTTATATCACTTATAGACTCACCAAAACAGCCTCTAAAGGGACTAAATGTGTTGTATATTCGACATCCTCCATTCAACGGTGCATTGCAATGCACTTCTTGACATTCAATAGTGCGTTGGTAATCTGGGAGCAGAATTCTCATTGTTCCAGGAATCTCCACATGGCCAGTGCCTTCTAGAAGAGTCTATATGTGTCAAACCTTGAATCCAAGTGACCATCTAACACCTCTAAACTTGGGAACATGTCTTGCCTATTATTAGAAAGTCATTCATTAAGAAACTACCATCATTTTCCCTATAAATTGAGCACAGGTCTTAGTGCTAGGGAAGGAAGAATTTTGGTAAAGAAATTTTGTTGGATTATCATATGAGAGAGTGAAAGTACTGATATGCTACTGGTGTGATGTTGGATGTGATGAGGCTGGGATGAAGCTGGAGCTAGTGGCATGTTGGGAAACCAACTCCAAAAAGAGAATAAAAGAGATATAAGCGCCATAGAAATAAGCCACTTCGAGGGGGCAACCTCCAATACATTACATGAATGAACAATTCTTGGATGATACAATTTACAAAACCTCCTTTCTATATATAGGAGTCCATGGGGCCATAATGTAATCCTAGTGGGCCACAATGTAATCCTAGCCGACCTAATAATAATAATTTAAGGGCACAATAATAACAAAATGGGGGTTACAAGGGTACAATAATAACAATAAGGGGGTTACACTAACAACAATAAGGGACTATACTAGTAATATAGGGACCTAACATGCCCCTCTCCTTCAAAAAGTGTTGTCCTCAACGCTTGAGTAGCTCTGGGTGCTTTTGTATAAAATTCTCATCCTCCCATGTAGAATCTTCAGTGGGTAAGTTCTTCCACTTGATGAGATACTCTGAAATTGATCGATTCCGTAGTCGTCGAGTTCTTGTTTCCATGACCGCTTCTGGTTCCAATATGATTTTTCCTTCCTCATCAAGTTCTGGCAATATTGTTTGAACTGGAAGATTTTCTCCTATAACCTTCTTTAAGCATGAAACATGGAAAACTGGATGTACTCGCGAAGAAGTAGGAAGCTCCAACTTGTATGCCATAGTACCAATCTTTTGCAACACCTTGTAAGGACCATAGTACTTTGGCGATAATTTATTATCCTTCTTAGCTTGCTTGAGGGACATTTGTTTATATGGTTGTAGCCGTAAAAATACCCAATCTCCTACATCAAAACTTCTCTCGCTGCGATGTTGATCTGCCTGTTGTTTCATTCGATTTGTGCCAAATTCAGGTTATCCTTTAAGAGTTGGAGAACTTCTTGCTGATGCTCGATGTGATCTTCCACTGCTTGAACCTTCGAATTTTCCCTTAAAGATGATGTGATGGATGGTGGATGATATCCATAAAGTGCCATAAATGGGGTCATTTTTGCTGCAGTAAGGAAGGAAGTGTTATACCACCATTCAGCAAGAGGTAACCACTTGACCCATTGTGTTTGTTTATCAGATACAAAACAACGAAGATATCCTTCCAAACATTTATTTACTATCTCAGCTTGACCATCAGATTGAGGATGATAAGATGAGCTATGAGCTAATTGAGTACCCAAACAAGAAAATAACTCCGTCCAAAAATTTCCAGTAAAAATGGGATCTCTGTCGCTCACAATTACCCTTGGGCTTCCATGTAGCTTTTGAATTGTGTTCATAAATGTAGTAGCAACCGTACTTGCTTTAAATGGATGAGATAATGCACAAAAGTGTGCATACTTGGTAATTCTATCAACTACCACCATGATGACACTCTTTCCTTCAGACTTAGGTAAACCCGTGATAAAATCCATTGAAATCTCCTCCCAACGTTGACTTGGAATGGATAAAGGTTGTAGAAGTCCCGGGGTCTTAATTGTTTCCACTTTATTCTGCTGGCAAACCAAACATTCCGCCACAAAACTTTGAATATCAGATTTAAGGCCATCCCAAAAAAATTCTTTCTTCACCCTGTGGTAAGTTTTTAAAAATCCTGAGTGTCCTCCTAAAGGAGAAGTGTGCATTTCCAGAAGAATCTTTTGTTTTAGTTGGGAATTCTTACAAAGATATAAGCGATCTTTGTACCATAAGGAATCATTTTTCCAACTAAATGTATCAGATGTACTAGGATCTTGTCGCAAATTTTGAATAAGTGTCCACACTTCTTCATCATTCTTCCATTCATCTCTTGCTTCGGTTATCCAATCTGGTTGGATAATAGAAATGGCACAAAGCAATGCTTCCACCTCTTCATTCTTTCTTGAGAGTGCATCTGCAACAACATTAAGCTTTCCCTTTTTTTAGATTATTTCAAAGTCATAACCCAACATCTTTGTGACCCATTTTTGCTGCTCTTCTGAAGATAGTCTTTGTTCCAAAAAGTGTTTAAGACTATCATGATCAGTTTTTACCTTGAAGTGTCTTCCCATTAGGTAAGTTCACCATTTATTTAGTGCATGCAATATTGTTAACATTTCCTTCTCATAAATAGGTTTCTGTAAATACTTTCCTTTGATTGGACGACTTTCAAAAGCAATGGGTCTTCCTTCCTGCATTAAAACTGCACCAATTCCATTTCCTGAGGCATCACATTCCACATTAAAGGTTTTTGTGAAGTCTGGTGTAGCTAAGACCGGTGCTAGGCACATTGCCTCTTTAAGACGTTCAAAGGCCTTAGTTGCTTCAGGAGTCCATGAAAATGCACCTTTCTTCAATAATGTTGTTAGAGGTGCTGCTATTCTCCCATAATTCTTAACAAACTTGCGATAATACCCTGTTAACCCGAGAAATCCTCGCAACTTCTTTATGGTTGTGGGGACTTTCCATCCCTTAATGGCTTTAATTTTGTTAGGGTCTACTTTAACACCCTCGTGAGATACAATATGACCCAGATATTCCACCTCTTGTACTCCAAAGAAACATTTGGATTTTTTTGCGTATAATTGTTTCTCCTGCAATAGTTTGAGCACCCTGTCAACATGTTCAACATGATCCTTCCAAGACCTGCTGTAGATTAGTATATCATCAAGAAATACTAGCACAAATTTTCTAAGGAAGGGTTTGAAAATGGAATTCATCAACCCTTGAAATGTAGAAGGTGCATTGGTAAGGCCAAAAGGCATGACCCAAAATTCATAATGACCCTCATGAGTTCGAAATGTTGTTTTTGGAATATCTTCAGTCTTCATTCTAATTTGATGATATCCTGAACGAAGATCCAACTTGGTAAAATAAATTGCTCCATGTAATTCATCCAATAATTCATGAATCACAGGAATGGGAAATTTGTTTTTAATGGTGAGCTTATTGAGCTCCCTATAATCCGGACACATTCGTCATGATCCATCCTTCTTGTGTACCAAAACTACAGGAGCAGAGAAAGAACTTTGACTAGGTCGAATTATACCCGCCTCTAACATTTCTGCAATCATACGTTCAATTTCGCTCTTTTGGAAGTAAGGATATCTATAAGGCCTGATGTTTGGAGGAACACTTCTTGGAATCAAATCAATAGCATGATCATGATCACGAATAGGTGGGAGTCCTTTGGGAGTTTCAAACACCTTGGAATGATTGTCCAAGACTTGTTGGAGATCTTCAGAAATAGATGATTTTGATGTCGGAACTTCTAGAGAGCATAATTGTGCAATTACGCCTCGTTGTTCTTTCTTTAGAAGCTTTGTCATGACATTAGAGCTTATTATCCTTCCTGGCTTCCCTGCAATACCTCATAATTCAACTTCCTTTCCTTCTGAAAAAAATTTCAAGAAAAGTTCTTGAAAATTAAAAGCTACCGTCTCCAAAGATTGTAACCATTGTACTCCTAGTACAACATCAGCACCTCCCATAGGAATGGAAAGCATTGGACTAGTCAATACATATTCCCCCATGGTTAGCTTGATATTATGGCATTTTCTAGATCAATTTATAGTTCCTCCATTTGCAACCATCAATTGACATTATGGTGCTGGGTATAGGAAACAATTTAATTCCTTGGCTACCTTACAATGAATAAATTTATGGGTGCTACCTGAATCAATCAACACTATTACCTTTTTCTTCTTGATATGTCCTTCTATCTTGAGAGTTTGAGGAGTGGTAATTCCTGCCAGTGCATTACATGATATGGTCGAATTCATTTCTTCCTCTTCTAGGGCTGGTTCCTGGTGTATATCCTCTTCTTGTTCATTTTCTTCTTCCTCTTCACAATCTATGTAAAATAATTTCTTCTCAGCACACTTATGACCTTAGTGTATTTGCTATCACAACTGTAGCAAAGCCCTTTTGCTCTTTTTTCTTCCAATTGTTGTGGTGTCAACCTTGTAGGTTGTGGAAATCTAGGCGTAGCAACACTTCCTTCTTTATAGAATTGAGTGGGAGGCTTCCTTGTCGCCATAATTTTACATTCAACTTTTCTTGCCAACCTGAATGCCTTCTCCAATGAATCAGGTTCCAAAACGCGAACTTCATGTTGGATGTTATCCTTTAAAGTGCCTATGAATAGATCAATCCTATGTTCCTCTGGAATATCAGTTACCCTTATATTCAATTTTTGGAAGTCCTCAATGTGCTGCCCCACTAAACCCTTTTGTTTGAGATTTATCAATTGGCTAAAGAAGGTGTTGCTCCTTGTATCCTCATAATGTGCTATCATTTCCTCCGTAAAAATTGACCAAGTGACAATTTTTTTACGGGAGCAAAGCCATCGATACCATACAAATGTATTTTGTTCTAAATGTAAAGTTGCAATGCGTACCTTTTGTGTGTTTTTCACGTTATGGAGATAAAAATATTGCTCCATCTGTAGTATCCATGTTACAGGATCCTTTCCATCAAACTTCCTCATATCCATCTTTGGAATATGGTGGTTCTTCCCGCCAATATTAGATTTTATTAAATCATGATTAACATTTATTTTTTTCTCATCATGAGGTTCTTCTACTATCTTTTCACCATTAGGAAACCTTTCTTGTATGAACTTTGTCAAACCTTCCATGCCTGATTTTAGAACATTCTTCATGTTTTCTATTTTCTCATCGATCTTAGATTCCATGCCATCAATCTTAGATTCAATGCCATCTATCTTAGATTCCAATCCTTTCTTCAAAAATTCCATGTCATTTTTTGTTGCTCTTTGCGAGAGCAAAATTTGTTTCACTTGCTCTTGTAATTTTGATATGTCATGTTGCCATTCTTCGTCTTCATGAGTCATAGTAGAGCTTTCAAAAGGCTTAGTGGGTGTTGAATTCTCTTTAGGGGTCATTTTATAATCCAATAATGATATATATTCTACAATATGCCCTTGCAATCAATTCAACTTGATTCTTCAAACAAGACTTATGCAATTCAGAAAAAAAAATACACACCTTTTACTTGCTTTTGAGGAGTTCGATATTGAAATTGTATTATCTCTGTGATTGCAGCTCTTCAATATCCAAAATTCAGCACTGAAGTAGCCCTCTGAATTATCTTTTGAATGCCACAGGTCTGACTTGATTTGGATTCTCCAAGAAAACGTTATGTCCAATCTCCCACAATGACCTAATTATGGACTGGTTCAGTATAGCGAACTTGTACGACTTTCCACGTGTCACTGTTTCATCCTTTGCCTCTAAAATTGATAGCCAAGAAACTACAGTCTGTGTGCTTGTGACCAATTTTTACGGCACTCCAATCCGATTCTCAGAGAGAGAGTTATTGAAATTTTCCCACGATCACCTTTTTGAGATGAAATTAGGGAGCCTGAAAAATCACTACCTTCCACAGATCATATCTCCAACAATATTGCGAACCAAGCTCTGAAATTTTTTGAAGAGTTTCCTTAGGATTTCAGCTTCGCACCATAAAAATTTCAGATTCTGAACCTCAATAGAAAAAACGTTATAGCGCAAATTCCACGATGACCTGTTTAGGATCCTGAAAAAAGACCTAACTTCCACAGATCATATCTACGAAAATGTTGCGAACCAAGCTCTGAAATTTTTAGAAAATCTTCCTCAGGATTTCGGCTTCGCACCCTAAAAATTTCAGCTTCTGAAACTTCGTAGAAAAAACGTTATAGCGAAAATTCCACGATGACCTGTTTGGAGTAGCGAAACCCTAGAATCCAAGTACGATGCAAATGTTGGGAAACCCTGACTCCAAAAGAGAAGAAAAGAGATATAAGCTTGCCTTAGAAATAAGCCACTTCGAGGGGCAACCTCCAATACATTACATAAATGAACAATTCTGGGATGATACAATTTACAAAACCTCCTTTCTATATATAGGAGTCCATGGGGCCATAATGTAATCCTAGTGGGCCACAATGTAATCCTAGCCGACCTAACAATAATAATTTAAGGGCACAATAATAACAAAATGGGGGTTACAAGGGTACAATAATAGCAATAAGGGGTTTACACTATCAATAATAAGGGACTATACTAGTGATATAGGGACCTAACATGGCATCAAATTGATCATTGGTTGTAACCTCCCCCTTCTACTCTTTAATAAAGATTGTTGTTCATTTTCCCATATATGTATCTCTCTATTTTTCTATTTCTCATGCAATGGATTCTTGAATGATATATATGTTTCACATCTAATCGATTTGAGTGATTAATATAGGTAGATATCTATATATGCATGTTGTTTGATGTTCTATGTTTGTGTTTGCAGGAATCGATCTAGCAATATGAGTTGGATTGAGAGTGACAACAACAATGACAGAAGGAGGAAAAGAAGCACTTGAATCACAAGTAGGTTCTTCTATCATTCTATGTATCTGCTTATTTTAGAGAAAGTGTTAGCAAAGTCTTTCACCTGTTGTTCTAAGTGCCTAGCACCACACTTAGGGAATTCAATTTATTTGTAGATCACAATTCTGCATACCAAATTGGTGACTCTACTGGGGAGTTTCCTATCATTCTTGGTGTTTTTGTCTCTGCTAATCCTCATCAGTAGCATATAATTTCAGTTATTAGACTTTTGAATGAAATAATTGCATTAGAAGTGTATTCTATAGCTTGAATTTTCAATCACTACTATGCCCAACACACAGCTGATCAAGACACAATGCACAGTAGTCCACTATCTCCCACTCAGGGGTGCATTGCAGTGCACTGTCTCCCCTTAGAGACTTCATTCCCCCCATAGCCAATCAAATTCCATTCAATTTTTTCATTGCTATCATTCTCAAAAAAAAAAATTCTATATTCTCAACTGTCTGATACCTGTTAGACCAGTGAACTTACCTGATTATTCCTCCTTTGAAAAGTAAAATTTTTCAATGTCTCTTTAGTGTTTTTCTTTATAATTGGAAAATAAAATTTTAATTATTTTATTTCTGCATTAGATCCATTTGTTTTCGTAAGGGAAATTTTCGTTTCATTGTTTATTTTCTATAGGAAAAATTGTAGTTCCATTCTTTGTTTTCCCTAAAAGAGAAATTGTTGTTAAATTCCTCGTTTCTCAAAGAAGAAAACACTTGTTTTTGTTGATTTGACGCATATAGTTTCCTTTCTTTCATTCTCACTAAGGGAGCTGAAAAGAAAAACATGCATGTGCATATAGTGAATTGTTTATGTTGGATAGGAACAAGTTAAGAAAGTTGCATTTTAGTTTGTGCTCTTTGGTGTTTTCTCTAAAAACTGATTTCTCTTTCTCTTAGTAGCTAAGATTTACATTGAAAAAGATAAAATTGAAAAGTTTGCTTATCATTTTAGTTTGCATTTTTAGGAATTTCCATCACATCATGCAGTGAACCTCAAAGGAAAACTTTCTAAACAAGATCAATCTAAAATTTACATCAATTTACCTAAGAAATCATTGGAACCATAACGATAACATTTAGAAGGTCTAGGCTAGAGATGTGTTCCGGCGTCATTAAAAATAATAGTTGTCGTTAACTTGTCTGCGATACATTTCGAGTGTGATACCTCACTCCAAGTACGTAAGTATATCGGAGCTTGTCCATGTACCTTCAGGTATATAGGGCGGTGTTCTAGTACAAAAATTATAAGGGGGTGTTCTCACTGTGTGGTTTCGCATTTGACAGCGCTAATACAGACTTGGGCCTCCATGTACCTTTGGGTATATTTGGGAGGACAAATTTAGGTTGCTATCCATCAATAGTGAACCAAGTTGGCCGCCTTTAAACTTATGATACACCGAACACAACATTTAGGGAGATTGCCTGCCCGTACTTCTTGGTTCACCAGGAGGTATTCTACAGTTCATAATTACTTGGAAAACCTTTTGCCTAGAATTACCCTTTTATTTTGTTTATTTGTTTTTTTGATAAAATAAATAATTCATCATGAAATAAGAACATCCCTTTCCCCATCGTTTGCGTAGAATAGCACTGAAACCAACTTTACCACCAGAAGCCATTTCTGGTCGGTGAAGGAGAAATCGCTCTATCAAAACTAGTACTATCAATACCTCTGGTGCGACATCATCCTCAAAGATACCAGAGTCAACTCAATTTGTTTCTAAAAATCCTGGTTCATCTACTATTGTCGAGATGGAGTCCTCACAACTACCTGTGGTCACGATCCATCCAATCAGAGAGACCATACCTCCCGAACTTGACGTTGTTCAACTGGAAGTTGATCCAGATCCTGTCACTTTTTTCCAGAACATCTGAATCCCAAAGTCGAACGACTTGAAATTGTTCCTGTATCGGTTGCCCCACAATTTATTGTAGTCATTGAGTCTCCCATATCGTGCAATCAACCACCTGAAATATACTTTGGTCCTGACGATGAAATCCTTCCACCTGGTTTAATTTTGATTGAAGAAATACCACAAGACGAAACACCTTTAACTCCAACTCATTTTGGGGAAGAGCTTTACCTGTACAAGTCTTTTATTCAATCACCTTCCTCTGCTTTTTTTGATCCCGTTTCACTTTGTGTTCCCGTAGATCCAATAGGATATACATTTGGTAGAATAACCATTCCTAGCCAACATCTTCGAGTGGACCATCTATTCCAGTTGCAACAAAACCTTCTCTTGCTACCCCTTTGATGTTCACAATATCACCAGAGTCACATTTATATGGTGGCCTTTTCGTCCCACATGGTTACCAATCTTTATTTGGAACCTTCTCTGGTGCATCCTCAAACCCATGGACTTCACCAATATCATCGTATAGTATTTTAATTGGTAAATCTATAGTGAGTAGTGAACGGCTTGATCCTTTATATACATCATCAAGGAAATATCAAGCTAGTCCATATGGGTATATTCCATCCAGTATAATTTCAACTAGATTCCCTGCATTTTGAGAACAATATTTTCCATCTTATTATACGCCTCATGCTGGGGGGAAACCTATGGTCACCCATTTTGACATTACTTTGAGAGTATTTGGTCATCCTAATGTCGGAATGAATGTTTTTCAGTGTTAGCCCACTCTACCCATCCAACCATAAATGGTTGTACACTCGTATCAACCGGTTCAACCTGTTGCACCCACATCAACTCCACTTTTTAATACATCCTTACCCCTGTTATAGGCTGGAACTGTTGTACCTCAATCGTCACAGGTGGGTCCTTCCACCCAATATGTATAAGTTTTAATATAAATTATTTATTTCCTAGATTCTCTTGATCTAAAAATTATATGCCACTTTTAAATACAAAATCTCTTCTACAAAAATCTTGCGGAATTTAAAACATGATCTCTAATTGCAATATCAAGAAGAAAGATCAATCACACATAACACATATGTTTCTACTAGGAAAGCATAAAGCTAAAAACCCCAGAATCATATATTATTTATATATCATGGATCATGAAACAATGTCATACAAAACTATAATCCAAGAGCTCTTAGTACAATATACAATCGTCTTACACTGTCATACAAAAATTGGCAAATACATGCGCCAATTAATGCCTCCTGACAGCCTGCCTCCACTTCGCAATCCCTGTTGATAAAAATCCCTGAAAGAATGGAATATTGCTTGCCTTGAATACGCAATCTTCATGGGCACATCCAATGTGTGTGTGGTTGCATGAGTACACCCACTAATGTCACAACTGATAGTCAAATTGTCCCTTTCATCTACATCTCAACTGTGTCTCCACTGGATCTGACATGCATGTAGTTAACAGTAGTAAATATTCAATTGCATATGAGACCACTGACTATGAATTAATTAAATAATTAATTCATTGATCTCTCACTAGTGTATGTTCAGTTACAACTAGCACAACTGAGTTTAACTCACTTAACTGAGTTAAACTACTTTACAACTCACATAACTACACATCCAACTCTGTTACAACTTCGAATCACTCAGTTACAAATAAGTACACTTGAATGTCCCACCAACCAACCTTTGAACTCAAATTTGCTATAGCTAACTGATTTTCCACTTTAGTTAACTATTTCCAAGTGCTCATTGAGAATAGATTAATGTTTATTGTCCAACTATTATTAAGGGATAATAACAATTGACATGCATCTATAAATAGACATGCGATCTATAAACATAACTCACACATACATCTAAAAATAGAACAAAATATATAAATAAAATTTTCTCACCGCATATAAATAGACATCATCTATAAATAGAATTTTCTCATGCATTCTAAAAATAGACTTCCACCTAAAAATAGCCTGACGCTCCATCCTAGTGTAGGTGCATAATTTTCACTAGGGTCTTCTTGTTGATTCTCAACAATCCCTCTCAACAAGAAAGGGATTATCCTTCACCCTAATCGTGCATCTATGGTATTCAAATTTGCTCTTGGTGAGCACCTTCGTTAGAATATCTACATCCTAATATTTCGTAGGAATGTACTGAAGCAACATGATATTCCGCTGCACACAATCTCTGATATGATGATACCAGATATATATATTCTTAGATCTATCATGAAACAAAATATTAATAGAGATTTTAATGCAAAAATGATTATCACAATGAATTACTGTCGAATCTAAATGAGAGACAAACAATCCAACCAGTATATTTCTCATTCAGATAACATCACATGCAGCTTGAATGTAATATCCCCAAATTGGGATTGCTAGCAAGGCATGCCTGAAAAACACATTTTTCAGGAATTTATGCTATAAAAAACAATATTGGCCCTTATATCCCTTATATATGAGTATATAAGTCCTAAATCCAAGAGGAAATCAGAAACCAAGCAAACTAGGTGAGATAAACAAGCCTCTCACACCTAGAATGGTCAGAAAATTCCCAATAATGGGACTGCAGCAATATGTAAACACAATGATGGAGCTGCAGCAAGCTAATAATCCATGTAATGTTTTAAGAAACAAATTATCATCATTTTATGTTACAGCAACAACTTCTTCTTCATTGTAAGATCCAAAAAAGTGGGGAAAAGCAGCAATTTAAGCCCTAAAAAGGTTAATTTCAGAGATATGCGTAAAAATAAGGGAAAGGGATGGTGGTATCCCTTATCTTAGGTAATAATAGACTTACATATCAAATTTCAGCCAAAAAAAATCATTCTAGCTATGTTAGACAGGTCTCCCACTCCCTGATATGGCTAGAAAAGGCCCAATCCCCAAGACTTGACTCACAAAAATTAACTGGAGCTCATGAAGCATGATTTTCCAAATATTTTAGACACAATATGTCATTAAAATCATATCAGGAGTTTTTTACATGAAATTATAGAGAAAAATGGAGATCCGGCTCCTTTACACTTCAAAGAGAACAACCCGACAAGGGTTTCATAAGATACAATACATAGGAGTGAAAATCTGCAAAAATAGATCTAAAAAACATAGTTTACTATAAAAGTATATTACAACTTAGATCTGGAGCATATCTGTACATGAAAATATAGATATAATTCAGATCTATGTACAAGAAAGGCTCATCAATACATTCCCCTTGGGGATCTCAGCAAATCATGAAAGTACAAGAGTAGATCTGAGATCTAAGTTATAGATCTGCAGTAATATTCAGAAAATTATGAAGCATAGAATTTAAAGAAGATCATATCTGAAACAAATATGGATTGGATGGCCAATCCATGGATCACCACAGTGAAAGGAAAGATCCAATCACTAGAGATCTCTCCTCCAAGCTGATGCCAAAACACCCTACAATTCTGCTACTGAAAATAACGCAGATCTGAAAAAGGGACTATGCTATAGACTCTGAGCACACTTTGGCCTAATTCCAAGATCTATATATGAAGCTTAAAAATTAGTACTCTCTTCCAGGAGGTTAAAAGACACACTCACTGAGAAGAGGCACTAGTACAATCTAGATCTGAGCAGATCTAGTCTCCACTTGTTGCAGCTCACTGAAACAAGTAAACCCCAATAGGATTTATGTTGTCTAAGGGAGATGGAGATTTTCCATATGCCTGATAGTGGAAGAGAAGTGCAATTCCCTCCAAGAGCTACTCAATGGAAGGAGAGAATTCCCTAAACAGGAAATCCTCACAAGTCTCTGCTAAACAGCCAAGAGAACTCGAATTGTCTAAACAAACATAAAAATAAAATATCATCAACAACCTTCTCTTGAGCCTTCCACTTCCTTTTATAATATAAGAGCTTTGGAAAACCCTAAACCACCTTGATGAATTATCTCCTTTCACATGAGGGCCTCCTTCTAGAACTACGCTATCCCTCCATGAGGTACATTGCATCTAGACAGTGTTGTGATTTGGTCCTATTGACCCAGTCAATCTCCTCAACCCTTGTTCACATGCAAGTGTATTTTATTGAGAAAACCCTAATTTTCCTCTGTTCACATTGGGCATTGATTTATTTGGATGTTTTTAGGAGTTTTTATGTTCTCCTTTACATTTTATTCATCAATTAAGAAAATTAACACAAAATGTAATATTCCTATTAGCTTGGGATAATTAGGAATATTACAGTCCTCCCCTCAAAAAGTGTTTCTTGTCCTCAAGAAATTACAAGGTTAGAACTGAAATGGATGGGGAAAGCATCTTCTCCCAAGCAATCATCCATACAAAGTGAGTCACCTCCCAAAATGGTAACTCCAGAAAATCCTCCTCTACCTTAGGTTCCTGCAAAGAAGGTGGGCTGAAAAACTGAACATAGTAGAAAAAATTGCCTACCCCACGCTGTCCTCCTCTCCACCTAAGATAAGTGTAGAGTTTTTTCTGATCTTGGGCTACAATGATATTGCCCTCAAGTGGCAACATGAATATTAGATCTGTAAAGATCCTTCCTCCAATGCTGTAAAACTAGTTGGCCCAAAATATTCCACATGTGATGGATAGGAGAGCATCATCATATGGCATCCCATCAGACATTTGGCCCACCTCCAAGAGAAACAAATATTTGGCTATGGTGGCCACAACTCTTCCCATGTTCCCATTAGAACATGTACTACAAAAAATGTGGGAATATCCTTTGCAAAAGGACACATTCAAACCATGTGCCTTACTCAACATCATGTCTCCCATCAAGATAAAAACAACACCAACAAGTGGGATTATGATTGGCATCAAAAAAAGGGAATTACTGATGGTTTCATAAGGTGCTGGAAGGTACCCCTCCATAGTATTTTGGCACACTTCCATGAAGAGAAATGAACCAAGTGTTGTTTGCAAATCCTCTCTCTCATGCTTGGAAATCCAAGACAAGAAGAGTACATCATAGTAATAGATGCCCCCATCTACTACCTCATCTTTCTTACCTCCTCTTTTCCCATAACATGCATAAAGTGTGAAGTGATCCTGGGGATACTCCATCAATAAACCCCAGCTCCAAAGTGGCAATTTTGTTGGCCTATGCAAATAGGATCCCTCCAACTCATGGCTCCAATATTTGACATGTAGAATGTCAAAGGCATCTCCCATAATGCTGCTACACATAAGAAGCATCTCCCATGGGGAAAGTACCTCTTGAACATCTAAGGCCAAGAATTAGCCCTTTTCACTGTGATAGTGCCATCTTCTACTCCTGCAACATCATTGAAACTATGAGAGCAAACATGCCCTTTCTCTCCCAAGAACATCCTAAGCAAAAAAATCTTTTGTTGCCTCCTCATACTTCCATCATCCAAATCATGTAGTGAAAACATCGTGATTGACATTGTTACACCATTTTTTGGTCATCTAACCCATTGGTATTAGATGGACCCAAGTACACCATATAAGACCAATTTCACCCTAAGTATAATTGCATTCACTATGAAAATAAATTAGTAAAACCACCTTTATTAAGTTGTTTATGGTCTAAACAGGAAACCCCATGGGGAAACATTAAAAAAATCATTATTTTTTTTATTTTCCTCAAGGAATAGTTAGTTAAACAACAATTTAATTAGTATTCCTGGTTATGTTTAACCCAAAACAAGGAAATTAATTAGATAAATAATTATTTATCTTATTATTTTCTAAGAATAATTATTTAAACATTACTTAAATAATATTATTGGTTAGATATGACTAAATCTCCCTTAAATAATTAAATAAATAATTATTTATTTGATTATTACTCAACCGTATCCTTAAAATGATAAATAAATCATCTATTTATTTATTATTACTTAATCACATCCTTAAAGTGATAGATAAATCATTTATTTATTTATTATTTACAAATAAGGGGATTTGACTCAAGACAAATTCCTTTTCCCTCCAACAAATATAATAAAATATTCCATAAAATTTGGATCTTGATTTGGTTAATAATATTTTAATTATACACCAATATCTAGACTAACTCAATATTTTGTTATAAATAGAAGGGCTTTTCCATTCATTTTTCACCTTTTGTTGCCTAAAGATCACTCTGGATCTCAACTCTTGGTCTGGCTATTGATCCACCATCATAGCCATATTTTTCCATTTTTGTCTGGGTTTTCTACACTATCAAGGGAGAGGAATTCAAAATCTGAAGTGCTGAGGACTTACAAGAACCCATCCCATTGAGGAGAACAGGGAACACCCTCTTGTGTTTTCCTCCCAGGTGCCATTAATAAAAATTTCATTGGATATATTCTTGTCTTGTCTATTGGATCTATGGAGTAAATATTTTTTTTTCTACTGTTTACTGTCTTCTAATGCATATATCTAGATTTTTACAGCATTTATCTTGATCATCTAATTGCATATATGAAGATATTAGCAGTCATTTTTGCTATTAGGGTTGTTTTTTATGCGCAGCTAAAGTGGTCTTTTTTCGTATACTTCGAATCAAGATTCATACTAACAACTGGCGACTCCACACGGGTTTAGGATTACGACCGCTGTCATTTTTCTGATCCTTGCATATCTAGCTGCTTCAAACCCTAAGATTTCTCTTCAACCCCTTGTTTTTTCTTCTCTTGATGTTGTTTTTAACCTATAAAACCCTAAAACGATAAAAATTCTGACTTCCGTGTGTTTTCAGACCTATTGTGCAGGTGACAGACATCAGCCACAACTGAGATGAAAAATTTTTCTAAAATATTCCGCCAAGAGTGCCGAAAGTGCAAGTCGCACTTTTCAGCCCAAAACCTACGACCTGGACCTCCAAGACACACTTTACAGCCCAAAAAGTGCGACCTCTGCTGAAAACAGGTCAGAAACTGCGACCTGGACTTTTTGCAGGGATTTTTCTGAAAGTTTTTTGGGTTTGTTTGAGCCTTTGTTCAGGGTTGTCTGACCTCCGTCTCCACCCGCTTTGGAACTGTACTTGTTCTGTTTCGCTCAACTAATTGGGAACCTAGCCCCCTAGGGCTTTAGTACCCTTCACTTTTTATGGAAGAGTTTTTGCTATTGCAGGTCGTCTGAAATTTCAGAGTCTTCAACCATTTTTTTAGATTTGATACCTCACCTTCAGATCCACTTTATATCGACTTGTTATCCATCCAAATCTCTTAATTTAGATTTGTTTGGGTTTTCCTTTAGGGTGCACTCCACTTCCCACCTGGAGATGGCCTTTCGCCACCATTTTTATAGAAAATTTTTCTCTGATTTGTTGCTGTTTTCTACACCACTTTCCAAAAAATTTGTCTTTTAGATCCATTTCCCTCTTGACTTAGATATATTAGCTTTTTTAGTGTGTATTGATTAGTTTTTTACTCACCTATAGACTAGTTGTTGAGAGACCCGCCTCCTTGGGTTTTGATTAGTGCATTATCAGTTGTTTATTTTATGTTTTTGCAGGCATATATTTTGACATTTGCAGGTTTATTTACAGCCATAAAACACACTTTTTATTTTTCTCTACAAACTTATGGGTTTAAAAATTAAAATTTACACACTTTTACACACACACCCTAAGCGAAAAAGAGCTTGGTTAACACCGCCAAGCAAAGACTCTAAAACATTGAAATCAATTGATCCTGCACCTTTCTGCCCTTGTTTTGACATTGCAATCAGTTGATCCAACACATCCATACCCTTTTTGGTCTCTTTTTCCTTTGTGTCGTGTTTATGTCATCACCATTGCACCACCAAGGCATTTATCCCGGAGACTTCTTGGCCTTCATCCTCAATTTCCAGTAGGAATAATTACTCCTCCACATAGGATTCGAGTTAGTATTCCACCGAGTCCGCACATAGACTCTTATTCTGGTCCTTTGGGTTCTCCTTTTCATTATGCCTTCGGTTCTCCCCTTGACACCTTCACCATGTCTGGTGCAGGACCTTATGCTGGTGGCAACCCCGGCCCTCAGGCTGGGAATAACACTAGTGGGATCACCACGGACGCTACCCCAGTTGCGCCCTTGCTCCCATTCATGGCAGGCCTCAACCTCCCCGACTTGGACTAGTTGATAAATGACCCTATACAGCATGACGCTAGTTGGCCTGCTATGCCGACAAAGCTCCCTTCGGACATACCAAAGTTTGAAGGCCTTACTGGAGAATATCCTTCAGATCATGTTCGATATTTCCACATGTGGTGTTCATATAACTCCATTATTGATGACTCTGTCTATCTTTGGTTGTTCCAACAACCGCTTACAATTGAAGCTTCTAAGTGGTATGTTGATCATGCCACTTCCTCTCATACCACCTTTGCGACTCTTGCTCAGGATTTTTTATCTTACTTCCAGCTTCCCCTTCGTTATGACACTGGTATCAAAATTTTGACTGCTTTCCGTCAATCATCTGCGACCTACCTATTCGATCATGTCTAGAAATGGCAGAGAATAAAGAGCCTATGTAAATCACATACCTTTGAAGACTGTGTCTTCATGGACTGGTTCCTTAGATCTCTCTTGCCTTCTATCGAGAAAGATGTCGCATCGCATTTTCCTCAAACCGAAGAAGCCACCCTCCAAATGGCGTTAAAATATGACTTGGTCTATGCTCAGATAGGTTATGTTTATATCGTTCTACCTGATCTTCCTAGACCCGGTGGTGCCAATGCTTCGAGGGCACCTCATGCCACCAATGGTATCATTGGATCTCTCTCTCATCCATATGCTCAATCGCCCATGGTTTTTGGTTTTCCTGGGGGAGGGGGAAGCACCTCCCGCACTTTTCCCCCTCTTGGTAGCACGTATCCAAGATACGGCATGCCTCCTCTTTTGGCCCAACCTCTTGTTTACCACACTATTACCCAACCCCCTTATCCGTATCCATAGCTTGGTGCTCCAGCTCCTCCAGCATTAGCACCTCTGCCTCCCTTGCCTTCTCAACCCCCGCAACAGCAGCCACCACCCCCTCAAGAGTAGGTGGATGCACAACAGGGATTTGTGGCTACCCAACCACCTGAAGGTCAGGTGGCCACTCAAACTCTTCCATCTGGTTCCCCCAATTACCAGGTTCTCATGATGTCCTCTGATCAGCCTTCTGAACCTTCTTCTCTTGGCCCTTCACCTTCAGTTGGTACTCATGAGCCCCTTTATCCTCCTGGAACGGTTCCTCCAAGCCCTAAACATCTTGGAACTGTCCTGCCTAGTCAGATACCATTCCTAGCTCCCCCACCAAGAGTGTACATAGTACCTGTTATGGCTACCCTTTCTCTTTCTAACCCGACCCTTGGGATTCCCGTCTGGTACCTCGATCCTCCAGCCGCTACCCCACCTGGTCAACCCAAACCTTATCTTTATTTGACCCTGGTCCAATCAGTCCCCATGACTTCTCTCGCTGCAACAGTGCCTCATTCATCTCAATAGGAAACACCTCTCATTTTGACCGCTTTAGGTAATAAGGGCAAAGCTCGCAAGGAGGCATCAAAGGACAAGGCTACCCCGGCAATCTCTACCCCCTCTCGGCCTCCAAAGCATACCATCCAGTGTGCTTTATGTGATGTTGTCGGCCACGCCACCCATACTTGTCCAGATTTGCCTCACCTCAAGTCCATGGTCAATGAGACATTTCTGGAATCTGATATCCCAGAGGTGTATGTCACTATACCCGATTCAACCCTGAAACTCAAACCATTGCACACAAATCACCCTTGTGCTTTGTGTGATTTCCATGGCCACTACACTCACCTCTGTCCTCACCTTGAAGAGTATCATTTCTCTTTAGAAGCCTTACGCCAATTTGAGGCCAAGCGCAACGAGTCCACCACTCCCTTATTTGCATGTTTTACTTCGGCAAACCCAGAGGACACGAATGCTCCCATTGACATTCCCCCTCCTAATGTCAAGATGACGGAGCCTTCGTCCACTATTTTCTACCTATCGTCATCCATGAGACCCTTGGTGGAAGCCCCCTTGGAGACTCCCCCTGATGTTTTGCCTAAAATCCCTTCAACGATCACCCTGGGCTCAACATAGGTAGATCCTTTATCTGCTTACTCTTTTTTCATCACTTGTGATGGTGCGCATGTGAACCCCTCTTCTCATGATGACGAGTCAGGTATCTTCGCCGTGTCAAGTGGTATTTCTTCCACCAATCACCCCATCTTCTATTACGATGATGACACTATGGAAGTAGTCACCACCCCTGACTTTATCTATCACCCCTTACATCGAACTCATGCATTCGAACCACATGCACCTTATGGCCATTACATTGACACCCAATGTTTGGGTAAGGAGGCACCCATATTTGAGAGACTAGGAGAAGCAGTTCTCCACCACTCTCCTAGTGAATCTATTCATGTTGACCCTAGGCCCATTATTCTTCCACATTTAGAAGAACCTCTAGAGTCCCATATCACTTCAATATCGCTCTAGGGATGATACCTTTCATCATTCCTTCATATTTCATCAGCAACCCAGTCTCATAGACATTGTGGTTGACCAACCTATGGGTTTTTTGGGAGAACATTAGTTCATTATCCCAAATCCTATCTTTGGGATAGTAACACCATGTGTGCCAACCCAAAAACTTAAAGTCCATTTGATTCATATATGCAGTACCAAAAGAGATTGGTAATCATATATTTCCTTTCTCAAACTGCATAACCATACCGAAAACAAGTGGCACACCACATCATTAAAATGTGTTTATATTTCCCTTTTTCTAAATACATTTTGGCATGTCCATACATGCCTGAGCACACCCGTACCCCTCAACCATAAAATCCCTTAACTCAACCCATAACAACACTAAAACCCCCTTTCTTTGACAGGTCACACTTTCTAGGTCATTCCCTGGGACAGGTAGCAGTTTTTTTCCTAGTACCTACTACCCAGGTTGCATAACAGACCCCAAGAAAGTGCGACCTGACCTGTTCATGAGCTCTGGGTACCTAAGCTGAAATTTCAACCCACTAAAATGAAAGAGTAGGATTAGGCATCTTACATATAACTGTCGGATCTTAAATTCCAATGGTTGGTTTATCCGCTATAACTGCCGCAAGATTTAAGGCCTCCTCTCCTCATGACATTCACCACAGCTCCACTGGCAAATAAGTGAACCTAGAAGGAAAATGCCTTATTAAAAGAAAACCCCTAATTTTTCTTTCGCTTACTATGACCAAACTGTAGCTCAGTTTGACAAACCATCTATACCATTGGAAAGATCCCACCAAGCCCTCAAATGGGTATCTATTATCTTTTTGTGATTTGATACTTCACCACGACACATTTTTTCCAAGAAGCGCCACTTCACCCTTCCTCAAAATCAAATTTCTTCACTTGCAACACTCGTACCAGGGGCAACATGTTTCCTCCATACTTGTCCATGCTCATGTCAACTTTCGTCATGAGTTACCATCTTATACTCATGCTTTTACGGTCCCCATTGGACTCTTTTTTCTGCGTGGCAGCATCATCGAGTCACCCTTGCTTAGAGCATTCGAGTTGAGTCATAATTGCTTTCATGGAGTCTATCTCGAGTCCCTTCGCATCCCTCCATAGTCCTCCATCCTTCATTGCTTGGTCCCTCTCTCGTGTCACACATTATGGCCTTCAGTCCCACTGTCTCCTATCCCTCACGATATTGTGTCAGTCACTGCTAGGTCATCCATGCCATTTATGCTTTAACAAGGGAAGTCGTTTGTTCTCTACTCAGTCCCCCCCATTTCATCATCATCATTGGTGTCAGTCTGTCAGTCACTATACTATTTTCTCTTATTCCTTAGTTGAGGATCACTTATTTCCTCACCTATGGTGAACCTCCTTCTGTTGACATCAACTCATTCATTCTAGAAGAAAGGTCTAGAGGGTGGTGTACCTTGGTTCCAACTTCCACTCTTGTTCGGTGCCCCGGATCAGGCAAAGGGATTCCTTATTTCCCTTTGACTTGATTGGTTCTCAGCTCCAGCTCCCTTCAACATGATCGAGATCTGTATACTTGATGGTTCAGTGATGTAGCAGCTGATATCAGTGATTCTCAAGTGTGTGTGAGATGTATCAACCGTCATGAGGGGGTAGCCCTACAGGTATCCCCCACACACCTGGATGACTTCTTCACATCAACCTTTGATGAAGCTCCATAGATTTGATGATACTGACCACAGTCGCTTGCAACACCTTCTTGATTGCATATATCAGTTAGATTTTCATAGCCCTTTCCTATTTACAGGGGCATATAGGTTGTTTTCATATCTCACGTACTCAGATATTATTGTACAAATTCCTGGCTGTTATCCCAGGCACAATATGTATGTGGGATTCATTATTATGTTATTTATCTGGCTCATGTTTATGCCATCATATCCTATATTATGTCGTCCCGTGGTTTTCTGGACACCTTATTTTTTGTACTATTGCCTCGGCGGGCATAGGTATGCCTCCCCCGCCACCTATAGCAGGTACTCACTTATCAAAAATACTTGTCGCACCTGCAAGTCACCTCCTCAAGGTCTAGTTCTTTCAGCACTTTGGTCTACCTTACACTCCTCTCTCTTTTAATTCCCCTTTGACGTCTAGTGATTGAGTTCTTACAACGTACTTTGGTCATATAATTAGCTCCTAACGCTCGCACACTAGGGGGCAATCTGTTACACCATTTTTTGGTCATCTAACCCATTGTTATTAGATGGACCCAAATACACCATGTAAGACCAATTTTACCCTAAGTATAATTTCATTCACTCTGAAAATAACTTAGTAAAGCCACCTTTATTAAGTTTTTAATGGTCTAAACAGGAAACCCCATGGGGAAACATTAAATAAATCCATATTTGTTTGATTTTCCTCAAGGAATAGTTAGTTAAGCAATAGTTTAATTAGTATTCCTGGTTATGTTTAACCCAAAACAAGGAAAGTAATTAGATAAATCATTATTTATCTTATTATTTTCTAAGAATAATTATTTAAACATTACTTAAATAATATTCTTTGTTAAATATGACTAAATCTCCCTTAAATAATTAAACAAATCATTATTTATTTGATTATTACTCAACTATATCCTTAAAATAGTTAAATAAATCATTATTTATTTGATTATTACTCAACCATATCCTTAAAATGATAAATAAATCATTTATTTATTTATTATTTACAAATAAGGGGATTTGACTCAAGACAAATTCCTTTTCCCTCCAACAAATATAATAAAATATTCCATAAAAGTTGGATCTTGATTTGGTTAATAATATTTTAATTATACACCAATATCTAGACTAACTCAATATTTTGTTATAAATAGAAGGGTTTTTCCATTCATTTTTCACCTTTTGTTGCCTAAAGATCACTCTGGATCTCAACTCTTGGTCTGGCTATTGATCCACCATCATAGCCATATTTTTCCATTTTTTTCTGAGTTTTATACACCATCAAGGGAGAGGAATTATAAATCTGAAGTGCTGAGGACTTATAAGAACCCATCCCATTGAGGAGAACAAGGAACACCCTCTTGTGTTTTCCTCCCAGGTGCCATTAATAAAAATTTCATTGGATATATTATTGTTTTGTATATTGGATCTATGGAGTAAATATTGTTTTTTATACTCTTTAATGTCTTCTAATGCATAGATATATATTTTTGCAGCATTTTTCTTGATCATCTAATTGTAGATCTGAAGATATTAGCAGTCATTTCTGCTGTTAGGGCTATTTTTTATGCGCAGCTAAAGTGGTCTTTTTTCATACACTTCGAATCAAGATTCATACTAACAAACATGAAGAATGTTATGTCAACACAATGTGTCCATACTCCTTGCTACCCCATGATGCAAGTATCCTGCCACATACCCTTGGAAAGAAGATGATGACCAAATTCTTTCAAGAGTAACCAACACAGCCATGCCTCCTGTTGCCTGGTATCATAGACCTGCAAGTAGCTCACCATCTTCTTGCTCTCCATCCACATCCACTCAACCCATTGTGGATGTCCCCTTCCATCCTCCATCTTGGTACTCCTCCCATGAAGGCTACCACCATCCCAAATCAGATTTCTACTCTTGCATTTCATGGGATGTTGAAATGAAATCTTCTCAAGGATCAATTTGACCCCATAAGGATCAAAATAGGCGGTAGGAAAAAACCTCCCATCATGATGTGGATGGCTCAAGAAGTTTCCAACACACACATGAGATATGTTATCCATCTGAAGATGTCCTCCATCATCTATTTGTCCCTCCTTGAATCCATGAGGATCCAAGTGTGAGAAGGAAAGAGCCTCCTCAATCTGTTGAAGAACTTTGCACTCCATGAAATGTTGAAGTGCACCTTTCATGGGATCTCTTGATGAGACCTCATCCTCATGAAAGGTCTTCCAAAATTAGTGAGGCCTTAGAACTGCTGCAGGTATAAGTTTCTCTTTGAGATGGGGAGTGCTCATTGAGAAAGTGTCATCTAGAAAGGAGAAAGGGTTTCTCACTTCAAGATGTCTACTATCTACCATTTCTTCCTCCTTTGATTCATGAATGAAGCTGTCATGTGAATGCTCCCATAAGGCATGGGTCCTCTTTTTTTCGTCACTGCCTTTGCACAGCGCAATGGAACTTTGTTTCTCTAGATCAACAACATGCAAAGATGTAGATCCCTCTTCCTCTAGCTGAATGAATTGAGGTAAAGCTAGAGTCTCCTTGGAGGCTCTAGATTTAGCTTTTTTTTCACTTAGAATCTCAAATTCCAAATGTCATATATGTCTCTTGTCTTCTCCTCTCTGATAATAGTAAGTGCATGGCTCTTCCTCTTCTTGAAACCCTCAAGGAGTTTCACTGCAACTCTTCATCTGCTTAACCTCCTAGGGGAGGTCATTTCTAGACCTGAAAAATGATGAGAGAAATATCATATTCTTCATCATTCTGATCCTAATTTATATTCTTGGGCTGAGACTCACAGGTTGAGCCAAGAAAGATGCTCTGATACCACTGTAATATCCCCAAATTGGGATTGCTAGCAAGGCATGCCTAAAAAACGAATTTTTCAGGAATGTATAGAAAAGAAAACAATATTTTCCCTTGGATCTCTTAGATATGAGTATCTAATTCCTAAATCCAAGAGGAAATCAGAAACCAATCAAACTAGGGGAGATAAATAAGCCTATCACACCTAGAATGGCCGAAAAATGCCCAATAATGGGATTGCAGAAATATGTAAACACAATGATGGAAATGAAACAAGATAATCATCCATGGAATTTGTCAAGAAATAGATTATCATCAGTTGATGTTACAGCAGCAACTTCTTCTTCATTGTAAGATCTAAAAAAGTGGGGAAAAGCAGCAATTTAAGCCCTAAAAAGGTTAATTTCAAATATTTGCGTAAAAATAAGGGAAAAATATAGTGGGATCCTTTATATTAGGTCATAATAGACTTAAATATCAAATTTAATCCCAAAAAAATCATTCTAGCTATGTTAGACAGGTCTCCCACTCCCTGATATTGCTAGAAAAGTCCCAATCCCCAAGACTTGACTCACAAAAATTAACTGAAGTTCATGCAACGTGATTTTTTGAAGGGTTTAGACACAATATGTCATGAAAATTATATCAGGATTTTTTTACATGAAATTATAGATAAAAAGGGATATTTGGCTCCTTTACACTTCAAAGAGTACAACCTGGCAAGGGTTTCATGAGATACAATACATAGGAGTGCAGATCTGCAGAAATAGATCTGAAAAGCATATTTTACTGCAGCAGTATATTACAACTTAGATATGGAGCATATTTTTACATGAAAATATAGATCTAATTTAGATCTATGTACAAGAAAGGCTCATCAATACATTCCCCTTGGGGATCTCAGCAAATCATGAAAGTATAAGAGTAGATCTGAGATCTAAGTTATAGATCTGCAGTAATCCTCAGAAAATTCTAGAGCATATAATTTACAATATATTAGATCTGAAACAAACATGGATTGGATGGCCAATCCATGGATCACCATAGTGAAAGGAAGGATCCAATCACTAGAGATCTCTCCTCCAAGATGATGCCAAAACACCCTGCAACTCTGCTACTAAAAATAAGGCAGATATGCAAAAGGGACTGCACTGTAGAATCTGAGCACACTTTGGCCTGATGCCAAGATCTGGATCTGAAGCTTAACAACTAGTACTCTATTCCAGGAGGTTAAAAGGCACACTCACTGAGAAGAGGCACTAGTACAATCTAGATCTGAGCAGATCTAGTCTCCACTTGTTGCAACCCACTAAAAAAATTAAACCCCAATAGGATTTATGTTGTCTAATGGAGATGGAGCTTGGCCATATGCCTGATAGTGGAAGACAAGTGCAATGCCCTCCAAGAGCTACTCAATGGAAGGAGAGAGAATTCCCTAAACAGGAAATTCTCACAAGTCTTTGCTAAACAACCAAGAGAACTCGAATTGTCTAAACAGACATAAAAATCAAATATCATCAACAACCTTCTCTTGAGCCTTCCCCTTCCTTTTATAAGATGAGAGCTTTGGCAAACCCTAAATCACCTTGATGAATTATCTCCTTTCACATGAGGGCCTCCTTCTAGAACTGCGTTGTCCCTCCATGAGGTACATTGTATCTAGACAATGCCGTGATTTGGTCCTGTTGACCCAGTCAATCTCCTCAACCCTTGTTCACATGCAAGTGTATTTGATTGAAATAGCCTTGATTTTCCTCTGTTCACATTGGGCATTGATTTATTTTGATGTTTTTAGGAGTTTTTATGTTCTCCTTTACATTTTATTCATCAATTAAGAAAATTAACACAAAATGAAATATTCCTATTAGCTTGGGCTAATTAGGAATATTACATTGAATCACTGTGATGTATTTCGCTTCCGCTAAAATGAGTGCCACAGATCTCTGTTTCCTATTGTACCAAGAAACAAATGTATATCTGATACTAAAGATCCCCCCTAATGTGCTCTTTTTGTCTGTTGGGCTGCCCGCCCAATCTGCATCTGTGAAGCCATGCATCTTCACCTCATCCGTCTGTCTGTACCATAAGCCATACTCAGATGTGCCCCTTAGGTATCTCAGTACATGCTTTCCCACCTTCCAAAAGAGCTTGGTAGGCTTAACCATCACTTGAATTAGTTGGTTAACCACATAGCATATGTCCAGTCTCGTGTTCACTAAATAAATTAGTGAACCCACTAACTGTCGATAGACAATAGCATCCACTACCTCTCCAGATGTAGCATCCTCTTTCCTCCAGTTTCCTGGAAGAGGAGTATCCATGGGTTTGCATTTATTTAGTGAACCCACTAACTTTCGATAGATAGTAGCATCCACTACCTCTCCAGATGTAGAATCCTCTTTCCTCCAGTTTCCTGGAAGAGGAGTATCCATGGGTTTGCAGCCCTCCATGTGAAACTTACCCAGTATCTCCCTTGAATAATTTCCTTGAGACACAAAAAGTTCACCATCTCACTGCCATATTTCCAATCCAAGGAAATAATGAAGGAGGCCCATATCCTTCATCTCGAACTCATTTTCAAGGCCCTCCTTGCATGACTGTATCATCTGCTCATCACCATTCAGTATTAAATCATCAACATAAAGAAAAATGATTAAAATCTTACCCTCCACCACAATTTGGTATAGGTTTGCATCCGCCTCACTTTTGGTGAAGCCAAGTCCAGTGAAATAACTGTCTATCCGAGTGTACCAAGCACGGGGTGCTTGCTTCAGCCCATACATCGCTCTTTTGAGTCTGCACACATGTGACTCACTCCTGAAGATCTCAAATCCTTCAGGCTGCTCTATGTACACCTCTTCCTCAATGATCCCATTGAGAAATGCAGTCTTCACATCCATCTGATGAATGCGCCAACCCATCTGCGTTGGGAGAGAAAGGATGCTCCTTATGGAAGAATACCTTGTGACAGGTGCAAAGGTTTCTTCATAATCAATCCCCTTGATCTGTGAGAAGCCCTGAGCCAAAAATATGGCCTTGTATTTCTCAACACTCCCATCAACAACTTGCTTTACCTTGTAGATCCATCTTGAACCTACCACTGATTTATCAATCGACCTTGGAACAATTTCCCAAGCACTCTTTTTGACAATGGAGTCATAATCCTCCACCATTGCATCTACCCATGTGGGCTCCTACACTGCTTCCTGAAAGGAAGATGGATCAGTCACAATACATTTTCTCATGAGAGCCATGTATCCAGTAAATCATTCTGGAGATTGTCTTTGTCTGTGCTGTGAAGTAGGGGCTCCTACATTCTGCACAGCATCAAGTCTCAACCTATCAAATTATGTGGTATGCCTTCTGCCAGTTCTGATGTTTGGCTCTGCGTGAGTGGACTCCTCCACACCATGAACCTCCTCCTATGGCTGATCCACATCTAGAGACTCATCTTTTGGAACCAACAGTTCCTCCTCCGCATGCAAGTCTAGCTCCCTCTCAAGAGACAACTGCATGACTTTCCCCTCATCGAATTTATATCTCGTCGAATAACATTCATCTTACTGTTAGGAAAATACACATGATAATTATGGGGTGTTTCTATGTACCCCACAAATATCCCAACTTCAGTAGCCGACTCCATCTTCTTCCTGGTGTTCTTGGTCACATGCACATAAAAAGATGAGCCAAAAATCTTAAAGTGAGAAACATCTGGTTTCTTACAAGTGAAAGCTTCCTCAGGTGTACACATGCCAAGTACACTATGAGGACAACAGTTTTGCACATAAATTGTAGTGTTGCATTCTTCCACTCACAAATGCATTGGTAGGCCTTGATCATGTAGCATTGCTCGTGCTACATCCACGATCGTTCTGTTCTTCCTCTCTGCAACCCCATTTTGCCGTGGGTTATGAGACACACTGAGTTCTCTTCGAATTCCTTCTTTGCTGCAGAAGTATTTGAATTCATTAGATATGTATTATTCACTGTTATCGCTCCTTAGAGCCTTCACTTGCTTCTCCGACTCTTTCTCCACCAATGCTTTAAACTCATAGAACTTTGAGAATGTTTGATCCTTCTTTTGCATGAATAATATCCAGCATTTACGAGAAAATTCATTAACAAAAATAACATAATACTTATGTTTTGTTGTTGAAGAAACCGAGAATGGTCCACACACGTCTGTGTGAACTCTCTCAAGGACCACCAAAGCATGGTTCTCCTTTTCATGAAAGGTGGACTTCACATACTTCCCCATGGTGCAACCCTTGCACTAATCTAACTGAGCAAGTGTTCCCATTGGAATTCCAGTAGATATTTATTGCATGACTTTCAAGGCTCCATGATGAAGATGGCCCAATCGCCTGTGCCATAATTTTCCCTCATCCCAACTGACCACTTTTTCTACCTTGACCATCATGGCAGCGCATCCATCTACCGCTAGCTTGTAGATATTCTAACTCGAATCCCTATCCTCTTGGCTTTACCCATTATTTTATGTCGTAGGAAATATTTTCCATCGCTGAAAACAACATCATATCTCTGTCCTCCAACATTGCGACTGAGACCAAGTTTTTCTTCAAACCTGGAACATGCATAACATATTTCAATTGAAATGGTTTACCTGACTCCCTCTCAAAGGTAATGGTACCAATGCTAGTCACACTGTATCGTCCATCGTCACCCATCTCGATATGCATTTAGAGATCTTTCTCCTCCAAGTCACTGGAAAGCTCCTTATCTCCCATCATGTGGAAGGAATCGCTATTATCCAGATACCACATTGATCCCAATGTATTTTACACCATGCATGCGATCAAGGAGAAATCAAGTTCAAATTGCGAGGCAAGGGCCTCACCAGTTGCAACTCCAACAAACTTCTTGTTCTTCTTCTTCTACAGATAGTTAGTAGTGAGATGTCCATGTTCGTAACAGTGAAAAAAATTCACCTTGGACAAATCAAGCTTCTTTCCTTTAGAATCAAATTTAGAATGGATTTTCTTCCCATTCCCTTTCCTTGCCTTGGTATCCAAAGCAAAATCCTTTTCATCATCATGCTTTGATGAACAACCATCTCTGGTGTTCCACCTCCTGCACTAGATCCGACCATAGTCGTTCCCAATCTGAAAATTTTTCCTGTCCGTTGACAGAGTCTTCATAACTGTGCCAAATCTTAGGAAGTCCCAAGAGAGCCAAAATCACCAAATCATCATCATCCACATTGATTCCCACACTCTCCAGTTCATCTCGACATTGGAAAAACTTTGTGAGATACTTTTGAATTTTGTTGGCCTTTTCCATCTTGATCTTCCTGAGTTTATCTTTCAGCACCAATTTCCTAGGGTCGATGCTACTTTGGAAAAGATCCATCAAAGCCTTCCACATATCATATGGTGTGGCTTTCCCATGAAGGCTTGAGACAATGTTTTCTCGTACACATTCCAACAGAATCCTTCTCGCCTTCACCACTTTCTTTTTCCATGCATCAAGTAATGCAACATCTGTCGAAGTGGGCTTAGGAACATCACTGTCGATGAATTCCTTCAAGCCATTATCTTTGAGCACCGCCTCCATCTCGCCCTTCCAGGAAATTTAGTTCAAGCTACCCTCGAGTGCATACTCTAGTTACAAGCCATTGAAAGCCATTTCGATTTTTACTCAATTGTAGAAGCAAGTAATTATTGCAGAAAATTCAAATTGTTTCCACCAACAAAATCAACTCCTACTTCAAAATTGCAATCTTCTGTGCTCCGATACCATGTATAAATTTTAATACAAATTATGTATTGCCTAGATTATCCTGATCTAATAATTATATGCCACTGTTAAATACATAATCGCTTCTACAAAAATCTTGCGGAATTTAAAACTCAATCGCCAATTGCAATATCCAGAAGAAAGATCAATCACACATAACACAGATGTTTTTACTAGGAAAGGATAAAGTTAAAAACCCCACTATCATATATTATGTATATATCATGGATCATGAAACAATCTCATACAAAACTCTAATCCAAGAGCTCTTAGTGTTGGCAAGTGATCAGGTCTCGCGGGCAAGACCCAGGTTCAGGAGTTGTGGCCAACAAAGGAATCCGCTGTAGTCTAGGATCACGCCAGCATTATCACCCTACTCCGGAGAGCAGAGAGTCTCACCCGAGGCGTGCCGCGACCACATACAGGAGGGGAATAGACCAATGGCAAGGAACGGATCCGCAATTCATTCTTATCAGTGATTAGATTGCATAAATAGAATCACATACGTAGCAGCATTCAGAGAGCATACATATATTAGAGAAATGAAATTTTAAAGCATCTCAACCAACACACATGCATGTGAATCACACAAATAGACAGTAACCTGCAATTATATTAAGCTCTTGCCCAAATCTCCAGTTACATAGCTTTGCAATGGGCTTACAAATCTGATACATATGCCTTGCGGAACATAGATGTACATCAATAGAACCCTAGGAACTACAGAGACCTCATCCATAATCTAGGTTCCTGCTGCAACATGCGTTTCTTCTCCTTCAGTTGCTCTCCTCTCTCTGCTTTCTTCCGAGTGATGGCTATTTATTCACCCACTGTCATGACTGTTAGTTCTTCTTATGTCCTTCTTCAGCTGCTTCTAGCTTTTCTCTGATTATCTGTGTGTTCTGCTTGCGTTCTTCTGTTGTATCTTCTCCTTATCTGTACTTATGCATCTAGTTTCCTTTGCTATGTGCCTGTTCCTTCGCAACCTTGGTAGCTCTGTTGTTTGGTGTGGTTGTGACTTGGTTGCGGCTGCCAAGTGCCCTCGTTCTGCAACCCCAAAATCTGGCTGTTATTTCAAATTAAACATTCAAAACAAGGGCCCCAACACTTAGTAAAATATACAATCGTCTCACAACGTCATACAAAAATTGGCAAATACATGCGCCAATTTACTGCCTCCACTGCACAATCCCTGTTGATAGCAATCCCTGAAAGAAAGGAATCCTGCTTGCCCTGATTGCGCAATACTCATGGGCACATCCAATGTATGTGTGGTTGCATGAGTGAACCCACTAATGTCACAATTGATAGTCAAACTGTCCCTTTCACCTACATATCAACTGGGTCTCCACTATATCTGACATACATGTAGTTAACAGTAGTAAATCTTCAGTTTCATGTGAGACCAATGATTTTGAATTAATTAAATAATTAATTCATTGATCTCTCACTAGTGTATGTTCAGTTAAAACTAGCACAATTGAGTTTAACTCACTTAACTGAGTTAAACTACTTTACAACTCACATAAATACACATCCAACTCTGTTACAACTTCGAATCACTCAGTTACAACCAAGTCCACTTGCATGTCCCACCAACCAACCTTTGAACTCGAATTTCCTATAGCTAACTGATTTTCCACTTCAATTAACTATTTCCAAGTGCTCATTGAGAACAGATTAATGTTATTGTCCAACTATTATTAAGGGATAATAATAGTCGACATGCATCTATAAATAGACACGTGATCTATAAATAGAACTCACACATACATCTAAAAATATAACATCATCTATAAATAGAATTTTCTCACCATCTATAAATAGACATCATCTATAAATAGAATTTTCTCATGCATTCTAAAAATAGACTTCCACTTCAAATTAGCATGAGGCTCCATCCTAGTGTAGGTGTGTAATTTTCACTAGGATCTTCTTATTGAATCTCAACACAATACCCTCAAGCATTGGGCATACAGACTCGAACTCCTTCGGCTATTTTACAACAACCACTTGTATCCTGAATTATTTATTCACAAGTTGGATTACAATGTTATGGGATGTCGCAGCTGCAACCAGGTTATACCTATCCAAAACTGAATCCAAAATATCCTAACTTGGGTTATAATATAGGTGGACAGACCCCTTGGCAACCATAAGCGCAAATTCCACAACCTTCATTTCAACAAGTAGCGTACCTAGGTTTTGGTCAATAGAATCCTCAAGCGTTTGCTTATCAAAACAACCCCTATCTGGGTTACCAACAACATATTCCTTATGCTTGTGCTCAAAGGCTTGATGCCCAAGCAATTCCTTCATACCCTGTTTATGCTCAACACGACTTAAATCGATAGTTGCCTTTTGTTGCAACTTTAGAGTTACTGGATTTAAACCGACTCACCAATGATCCGATCAACTATGCTCCTTGGTGGCCAATGATACCTCACAAATTACACTCAGATATTCCTAAGTTCAATGGAAACCTTGGGTAAGACCCGTCAACGCATGTTATGACTTATCATTTGTGGTGTTCATCTAACTCCCTGAATGATGAATCCATTCGACTATGTATTTTCTAGCGTACGATCATTAGTCCGGCCGTGAAATGGTACATTGAGTTACCAAGAGCTTCATTTGATAATTTCAATGCCCTAGCTACTATCTTTATGACCTACTTCCAGTTACCCCAAAAATATGAAACTAGAATGGAACTCTTGACTAATTTTAAATAGAATAATGCTACTCACAGTTCTGATCATATTCATGAGTGGCGTCATCTTCGTAGAATGGTTAAGACATGCTGAGTGGTTCATTAAGTCCTTGTTATCATTTATAACTGAGGATGTGGCTAAGGGTGGCATCGTCACTAAGGATCAGGTCATTTCTCGTGCCCAGTATTTAGACTTTATTTATACTCAATCTGGCACGCTCTACGAGAAAATTACCAACGCACTGCGATCTAATTTTACTGTTCCGCCTCCATATAAGGACTCTCATGCCAGAGATGGTATGATCGGTACTACAAGCACACATCACCCTACTGCATATGATGCTGCGCCTTCTTCCAAACTCCATTTCGTGTCATCTGACAAGGGAAAAAGTGAAAAGCAACCTGGAAGTAAGAAAAAGGGGAAATCATAGAAAAAGCAAACTTCTACCTCGTAGGAAAGATCATCTGATCAATCGACTGGAAATTTGAAACCTCGTTACCCTTGCATAATCTGTAATGAGGAACACTTTGTTCGATACTATCCTCACTGTGCCAAAGTCTCAAATTGGTTTAGAAATCGCATGCATCTGCTGTGTTGACAGATCCATTTCCAAATTCGGACACAAATTTGGTTGCTACAGATCCAACTTCTAGTTACCAAGTTCTTATGTTGTCTGTCACGAAGCCATCGACTAATGTTTTTCTATCAACAAATATTAAATATTGTGGTAGTCAGGATATTGATAACCCTACTAACTCGACCACGATTCTATCTACGGAATCGATACTACCAACTGCTATTCTTGAATTGACAATAAAGCCACCAAAGGGAGTCGTTCATAAATCAACATTTAATCCTTGAGCCTGAGCTGCTCAAAATTATAATATAGTTGAAGATTTGGCTCATTGACCTTCAATTATGTCAGCGCTTGAGGTGCTTCAAAATTATCCCTCCCAGGAGCAGGTTTTGTTGTTTACTTTTGGTGGAATCAATCTGACAGATTCCAATCTTGTAGTCTATAATCATACATGCTATGTGCTGCAATTACCAACAGAATTGGCATTCTCCATCCAAGTAAAATTTTTCAATCACCTCATTCATCGTACTATTATTTATGAGGAAGCATCTATGTGCATTATGTCTCTAAAATTTTTGAAGTCACTTGGCTCGTCGTGCCTATATCAATCGCCTACAACGTTGAAATATTTCGACGAACATACATATAAGACTTGCGGTATTATCAATAACCTACATATTGAACTTGGGGGAAAAACATTAAATGTTTAAGTTGAGGTTGTTGACAGACCCCTTGATTACAATATTTTACTCGGAAGGCCATGGGTATATGCTATGACCGCAATCGTTTCTACATATTTTAGAATGATTTCCTTTCCACATAAAGGTGTTGTCATAGTCATCAATCAACTATCCTTATTTGTCTCCAATTCACAGGTAAATGGAAGCGTTCTGTTAGTTCACACACCCCAATTCAAACTTCAAAACATTAGTGTAGGACTCTTAAAGGATTCCACCTTCATGGGAACCTTTGCATGACCACTGCCTACGACTTCGGTAAAAAATGAAAATATAGAGACCTGCTACATGATATCATCCACTCCATCTAGCTTAAGGAAGATTACGGGTGATTCTGAAGTTGTTACATAGGATGAATTTTTACCACCCAACACAATTGAGTTGGCATAGCAATCAATCTACATGGCTTGGGTGGAAAATCTGAAATCGTCGTCGTCGATCGTTTGGATTGACCATTCATTAGATTTTGGTACTCCATATGATCCCTTTTCATCCACATTATTGATAGATGATAATATTATGGAATCCATGATGCCAGAAGGAGAACCATGGGAAGATCATCATCATCGCTTCCATCTTTAGGATTACGAAGAAGATAATCTTATTGAACTATATCACCCATTCATCAAAACATTCTTTTTGAATTATTTTCCCATTAATGCAATTGAATCCGAGCAAAATTTACCAAATATTGAAGAAACCATTTTTGTCAATATTTCGACCAAACCAGCATTGTAGAAAACATTCATGTCAGCATTTCTTGTTCTCCATCAGAACTCGAAACATATCTCTCTCTTTCATGAATTTTGTGATGTATTTTCTTGGTCTTACGAGGAAATTCCAGGCATAGATACTAGTATAATTGAACACATTATTAATATGTACCCTGTTGTCAAACCGGTACATCAATGCCTTCATCCTGTTCATCTGAAGAAGGTCGTTGCCATTAAAGAAAAAGTTGAAAAAATTTTGTGTGCTGGTTTCATTTACCCTATTCCTCTAACTGAGTGGGTTACCAAAATTTTTCCTGTTATGAAAAAACAAGGAACCATTAGAGTGTGTGTTGATTATCGGGATATCAATATTACTTGTCCAAAAGACAACTATCCTACTCCCTTTATCGACCAGATTATTGACGATTATGTTGGATGCGAAATATTTTTTTTCATGGATGGATTTTCTGGCTATAATCAAATCAATATCCGCCCAGAGGACCAATGTAAGACAACATTCATCTATCCGTGGGGCACATTTGCTTATCAGAAACTCCCATTTGATTTAAATAATGTCGGGGAAACTTTTCAGAGAGCAATGGATTATGATTTTAATGACATCAACCATATTTTTCAACCCTATCTAAATGATTTACGTGCACATTCATGAAACCAGACTGATCACGTGATACATTTGAGAGCTATATTTTTACACCTCAATCCACATAAATGTGTGTTTTGTGTTGGTTATGGTCATTTGCTAGGATTCTTTGTCTCAAAAGAAGGAAATATAATTGACCCACTGAAGGTCTAGGCCATTATTGATTTTCCTGCGCCATCAAATTTGCTTTAGTTACAGAAACTTCAGGGAAAGGCTAACTTCCTAAGGAGGTTCATACCCAACTACGCTAAAATGGATAAAGGATTTACTTGAATTTGAAAACGTGGATTACCGTCCATTGGGATAATGTTGCACAAGATTCTTTTGATGTTGTCAAGGATACACTTGCCCAGGCATCATTAGTGTATCCCCCCAATTATTAGAGTGATTATTTCTTATATATCTCCGCGGCTGATATGAACATTGTTATGGTATTGATCCAAGTAGAAAATGGGATAGAGAATTTGATCTATTATTTGACTCTTAATCTCAATGATACGGAAGTGAAGTATTCATATATACAAAAGATTTCCTTGGAAGATGTTCAAGCTATCCAAATATTTTTCCACTATATCCTGTTCCAAAAGACCACTGTCATTTCAGATTGCAACCCTATGACTTACATCTTATCATGTCAATTTCTGGGGGGGGAGTATTCAAAATGGATTTTCATTTTGTAGGAGTTTGATTTGGAAGTCATCTAATCCAAGTCAAAGAAATCTTTAGTTTTGGCTGAGCTTCTTTGTGACCTTCCCTCTGATAGTACTGCTACAACATCAGAATCATCTATTCCTGATGAGTCTCTGTTTCTGATCGAATCATCTGATCCTTGGTAAGGGGATTTTATCATTTATCTCTAGAACCAGACTTTTTGGCTTGATACCTCTCGCTCTGACCAACGACGTATTTGATACCAAGCCAAATATTATCTAATCGTCGTCGATACACTTTATCTTCGTGGTGTCGATACAATTTTAAGAAGGTGCCTCACTCATGAGGAGGCTGAAAAGGTTTTAAATTATTTTCATGCTGGGGCTTGTGGTGGACACTTATTTGGATATGCTACTACTCAAAAGATACTCTACGCCAGTTACTTTTGGCCTACCATATTTCGCGACTACATCCTCATGGTCAGAAGTTGTCATGCATGCTAGATATTTGATCATAAAATCCGCAAACCGCAAGCGCCAATGCATCATGTTGTCTTTGTGGGACCATTTTAAAAATGGGGCATTGACTTCATGACTTGTAACCCTCGTTCGTCTAGGGGGCATGGTTATATTATTGTCACAATAGAATACTTTAACAAGTGGGCTGAAGCGATACCTACATTTAATAACATGGGACAAACATATGCATTGTTTTTCTTTAATCATGCCATTTCACAGTTTGGTGTTCCACAGGCTATAGTCACAGATCATGGTTTGCATTTTTGCAATCATATGATGAATGAGTTGATTACCCAATTAGGACTGTCCCATGATAGTTCTACTCCTTATTATCCACAATCAAATGGACAAGTTGAGGCTATTAACAATATTCTTAAAAGAATGCTTCAACGAATGATAGGAGTTCATAAAATAAATTGGAATTTGATCCTATACTCGACTTTGTGGGCATATCGAACCTCGGTGAGAAACACAACCAGATTTACCCCCTTTCAATTGGTGTATGATCTGGAAGCTATCTTACCAATCCAATGTGAAATACTTTCATTAAAACTCACAATCGACTTGTTACCTGACTCCTCTTCTGAAGAAGCGTATATTTTTAACCTCATCCATCTTGATGAAACGCGTCGTGAAGCCGCATTGGCCAATGAAGCGCATAAGAGAAATATAAAGGCATAATACAACAAACATGTCCAGCCTTGCATCTTCTCAGAGGGTAACCTGGTTATTCTGTATGATCAAGAAGTTAATGTAATAGGTATAGGGAAATTTGAGCCATTATGGCATGGCCCCTATATTGTCAAAAGAGTTCTTGCTAAGGGTGCCTATGATTTGGTATATTATGATGGAATTCTATTGGCACAGCCTCGAAATGGGTTGTATCTGAAACATTACTATGCTTAAACATGAGTGTAGTAAAATGTTGTATTATATTGTATATATGTTGTTGATTTGCATTTACTATCTTAGCTTGTTTTTATAGAGTTTTCTTGAAGTTAGTAATCCACTTTACATTTCATTGTTGATGTCTGAATCTTTGGAACCATTCGTTGGGTATTCCTATTGTGTTAGTCGTAGTACGCAAAATCTATCCTCTGCAGCGTGGGCCATTTTCACTCGGAACGACAAGTTAGTGAGTTTTCAAGGGATTTGTATCGGTCTGTCTACAAAAAATATTGTTGAGTATAGTGCGTTGATCGAACTTCTCTCTGATGCCATTTAATTTGGTATTAACCGCATCATCATTAGGTTAGAGTCACAAATTGTGGTATTGCAACTTACTAGTGTTTGTACTGTAAAAATTCCAAAATTGCATCGTATGTTCCTAAGAGTTCGGCTTTTGGAAAGACATTTTGATTTCATTTAATATCAACACATTTCCAGAAACTTGAACACATTAACTGATTCCCTAGAAAACTATGTTATAAACATACATTTTCAACACATGTAAAGACATATTTTCAATTCAAATCACATAATTGAATAGGATTGCACAATAAACATAGGAAAACACTGAAAACAAATAGATAAATAGTTATAGGTTTTTACAAAATTTGTGCCCAAGACACGTTGGTCATCTGACCTCAAAATGTATGCAACATGTCAAAAGTAAACTATTGGTGCTCATGATAACATGCTACTGATCTAGCTATCCTATGTATTAACCGCATCCAATGGTTAGGAATGCCAATAGTATGGAACTGCAGTCACATGGTAACTCTTCGACTGACAATCTGGAATCCTGAAGGTCAACCCTTATATGTGTTGTTGAAGCTTAGCAAGAGTCTCAGCCATATCCAAATCCTGAAGGACTGCTCTCTCGACAACCCTCTCTGCTGGCTCATCTGCTCCCTGCTCTGGTTGTCCCACTGGTCGAACTCGACCTACATCTACATACATAAAAAAATTAGTTTATTCTTGGGAAAACATCAAAATAAAAAAACAAGTATAAACCTTAGAAAAATAAAAAAAACATGATCAAAACGTTCTTACCAATTGCACCCCATTGAGCGCCTTCTAGTAAAGCTAAATCTGGATCTCCTCGGAAGTTGACGCCTGCATATGTATAATCATCAATGACGATCAGCTGTCTCCTGAACCAGGTGAAGAATGCAATCGAGAACATGATGGTCGATTGAATAGCATGTATAACCATCAGATCTACCCATCTCGACATCCTTGGATCTATAAGGTTAGATATACCCAATGTCACATGCTCTAAGGAAAAATAAATGAGGATCGAACCATAGTTGAAATTATTCTTCCTTCCTCCCTTTCCCTTTCTCAGTTGTTCTTTCATTTGAGAGAGTACAACTTCAACCGAGTTGTAGACTGTTGGTTCCAAGCACTCTAGTGCATACTGCATGTAAGATCTGTTTCCTACGTGTAGTGTAGCAATACCAGCAAGCTTTGAGATCGTGAATAAGATGGTTCTTAATGGAAAATCACGAACATCGCGGCTGTTTATTTTCCCATCCTTGCTAGCTTATGCCCCTGGATTGTAGTACTGCAATATATAATATCTCACCATTTCTCCTCTGAGAGCAGACCCTGAAAGAGAAATGGGTAGGTCTCTCCTCAACAATCTTGTGAGAAAATAGATATCCTCCACTAAAATTGGGACCAGTTTGTCCCCAATATGAAATGCCTCTATCGTTGGATCCCATGAATGAAAAAGGTACTCCAATAGTTCCACTGTTGCCTCATACCCGATAGTCTGAATTAATTCATCAACCCACAGTTCTAAGGGTTCTTAAAGTACCTGGATCATTTAGGGCAATCATTTTTTGTTCCTTATGTTCTCTTTCCCTCCATGTAATCTTCATTTTGGTCCATTAAATCCCTGAAACACAATCATAAGACTCAAAAGGACCCATTTCATGCAAAACACCAAGAAAAATTTTGGCACACTGTAAAGAAAAAAAATGTAAATTGTGCCCAACGCACCCCTGTTCAAGGGACAGTGCATTGCAAGTGCACGTGGACTTCAATTCAAGTTCACTGCAACACACCTTTTAACATTCAAGGGTGTGTTTCCCTATGTGCAAAATAAATTTACCCTAAGGGGCCCAAATCCCTAATAAATTTCAATGAAATGAAACATAAAGACTACTGAAAGAAAAAGGAGGTTTATAGCTCCAACCTGGATTGAATGGTGAGGAAAACCATCCACAAAATCGATCGCAATCAGCAGCTGAAGTTCAGGGGAAAATAGGTTCAAAGCTCCAAAATCCAAATGGTAAAAATGAATAGTAAAAATATTTTAATTAGTCATTTGATTATTTACAAATGATATTGATTGCTGTGACTATGGTTTTTATTCATTTTTTACCATGAAATAGGTATTTTTAATCCATTTGATGTTGTTCTAAACAGGTTTATAGCTGACATAACAGATTAGTCGTGCACACTTATTCAAGAATGATTTGACCACAAATCATACTTTTATCCTTATTTTTCGAGCTTTGATAAAAATGAAAAATCACTTGAAGCACACTATTATCTCTTTTTCGAGCTTTGATAACAATGAAAAAGGAACCCCTTGAGTCTTATTTTAGCTCTTTTTAGACTCCGATAATGTGAAAATATTTCCGAGCACTTTTCTTTTTGAGCTCGTAAAAGTAAATGAAATTACATCTACTCAGTATAAGTTTAACCATTTTTCGGTCTGAGATAGATTATTTACGAAAAAGGAAAACATTAGTTGAACATGGCTAGGAGATTCTCTTAGATATCATTTTACACTTTTTCAGATCTGAGCGACAATTTTACGAAAAGAAAAACATTTAGTTGAACATGGCTAGGAAATTCTCTTAGGGATCATTTTACACTTTTCGGATACGGCGACAAATTTACGAAAAAGGAAAACATTAGTTGAACATGGCTAGGAGATTCTCTTAGATATCATTTTACACTTTTTCAGATCTGAGCGACAATTTTACGAAAAAGGACTCATGGGGTTTTCTTTTTTCCTCTTTTTCAAACTCTCTAAATATGAAAAAGGATTGGGCTGTCACTGTCATTAGGCTCGTTAAAACATAAAATAGTAATGAGCTTGTCGATCATGGCAAGAATCGAGTTTCATTTATTGATAGACTCATTAAATTATTAAATAGCGATGCATATTCGCCCGAAGGGTTGAATTATAGATCAAGCATATGTTATCCTCCTTAATCTTGTTAAAAAATAAAGAGGTAGTGGTCTACAAATGGCTGAGGAAAAGTTGGGAAAGTGAACAGATTGTTTTACGGTAGCAGGTCACTCTTGAACATGACACTTAACTCCATCATTGTGACTTTTGGGTTGGGTAATATTCTTGACGGTTCTTTCATACCTATGGTTCATCATACCTTCACTTCGGTTTTAGGTCAATGCTGCCAACTCATCTCAGTGTCGTCGATATGTTCAAGAGAAGTTATCCAGTGAATATGCATCCTTATGCAATACTCATAAACCTTCATTTTCATGACAGTCATCCCTGAACATTGCTATATCAGGTCACATTTTGTCTCTGAAATCAATAATTCTCATTTCAAAATAAAGTGGGTTCCTATAGACATAAAATAATCATCCAGGAAGTTTACTTAGAAACATCATCTTCCAGTACAATGAGGCTTGTTACAGCATCAACAAGATCCTCACTTTTGGACCTTTGAACAAAATATTTTGTTTGGTGTTTGAAATCAAATCATCTATTCATGCCATACAAACTGTACTGCAGTACCTTGAGAGACATTGACATCAATGGTGGTTCTCTCGCGTTTGTTAACAGCTCACATCATTGGTTGGTAATCAAATGATGTCTTACCATGTTTGACTACAAATCATATATTTGCATGGCTAGACTTATACCCGAGCGATCGAGTGAACGAGATAAGAAGACCCCGGATCTAGTTTCATCCATCCGAGTTGCGATTTCAAGCTTTTTGTACACATCAACTATACGGTGACCTTACATACAGGTTGTCATCCAAACATGGGCCTATATCTGTAGGCATGTTTGTATTGGGAAAAATTCCAATGTAGACGACTTTCTTCACTATGTACATGTTATTAGATATTTTATGTGTTGATAATGGGAATGCCTCCCTCAAAATATCATGATGTAATTTATTGTAAGATAAATGCAAGTTGTCACTCTGCTTCAGTTCCAGCTCATCACATCGTAAATCATCTCATTCAAATATATTATTATTATTTTGACTTCATGCTTTAGGGCGCAACTATTATAGGTAAATTTGGGCATCATCCCCCATGACCTGGTCAAAATGGACATCATCCCCAGGACCAATGAAATAGGGTCTATCATCCCCTTAAATTTCAGTTGCTATATGCCCTAAGAGAAGAAAAATCCATTCATGTATTCTATTGTGAGATTTCCAAGGTTTGAAGTATATGTTATATCACTTATAGACTCACCAACGCAGCCTCTAAAGGGACTAACTGCATTTCATATGGAGAATCATCCATTCAAGGGTGCACTACAATGCACTTCCTGACATTCAAGAGTGCATTGGTCACCTAGCAGCATAATTCTCATTTTTTTGGGAATATCCACATGGCCAATGCCTTCTAGAAGAGTCCATATGTGTCAAACTTCGAATCCAAGTGTCCATCTAACACCTTTAAACTTGGGAACATGTCTTTCCTATTATTAGAAAGTCATTCATTCAGAAACTACCATCAGTTTACCTATAAATTGAGCACATATCTTAGAGCTAGGGAAGGAATAATTTTCGTAAAGAAATGTTGTTGGATTCTCATTTGAGAGAGTGAAAGTATTGATATGCTGCTGGTGTGATGTTGGATGTGATGAGGCTGGGATGGAGCTGGAGCTGGTGGCATCAAACTGATCATTGGTTGTAACCTCCCCTTCTACTCTTTAATAAATATTTTTGTTCATTTTCCCATATATGTATCTCTCTATGTTTCTATTTACCATGCAATGGATTCTTGAATGATATATATGTTTCACATCTAATCGATTTGAGTGATAAGATAGGCAGATATCTATATATGCATGTTGTTTTCTATTCTATGTTTGTGAATTAGGGGAATTTTGAGGTCTAAAATGGGCCTCCTAAGGAAATTATAAAATAATAATGGAAATAATAAAATAATATTTGGTTACAACATCAAATTTTAGAGGCAAAAGAGAAAAAACTACTTTTTCAACTTGTATTTTGAACTTATCTCCCTAAGGGTTTACTCAAATTTCGAGTGGGAATACTCGTTGAATGAAAAATTTAATTCCCCATCCAAGGAGTACCCATGTTGCATACTTTAGATGGACTTTTCTACACTAAAAATGAGAAATACATAAAAAATGTGATTGCAATCACGTGTTTTTATGTATTTCTCATTTTGTGTGTAATAGGGTCCATCAAAAGTATGGAACATGGGTACTCCTTGGGTGAGGAATTAAATTTTTCATCTAATGAGTATTCCCACTCGAAATTTGAGCAAACCCTTAGGGAGATAAGCTGAAAATACGAGTTGAAAAAGTAGTTTTATTATGTTATTATTTTTTAATCTTTTTACTTTTTTACTCCAAAAATAGTGAATCATCCCCCATGGTTGACATCATCATCTTGAATTCTATTGGTTCCTATAATGTTTATTTTAGCTGTACATTTTTCTTAGGAGGCCCATTTTAGACCTCAAAATTCCCCTAATGGTTTGCAGGAATCGATTTGATGATCCGAGTTTGATTGAGAGTGACAACAACAATGACAGAAGGAGAAGAAGAAGCGCTTGGATCACAAGTAGGTTCTTCTATCATTTTGTGTATCTGCTTATATTAGAGAAAGTGTTAGCAAAGTCTTTCATATGTTGTTCTAAGTGCCTAGAACCACACTTAGGGAATTTGAATTATCCGTAGATCACAATTTTGCATAACACTTGTGCTCATATTTTTTACTATATGGGATCCAAACCCATACTTGGGGGATACACAACTATTATCCTTAGCCTCTTGGTTGAGGCATGTGGAAATTAGAGTTTAGGAGGTGAAGAAAACAATGGATGGTGAATTAAGAGAATCACTGTTGATAAGGATTGAGCACCCAAACCCCTCTATACTGACCTCCAGTCATGGAATCCTTACTAAATACGCTCAAGTAGTGAACATTTGGGAGAAGAGACAAGTGGATGTCATCCTCCACTTGAGGAAACTTTTAGATTATTAGGAGAGGAGATCTCACAAGCTTGCCAAAGGAGATGGAAAGAATTCCCCCATAGTATGAAAATAAGATAATACCACTCTCTTAACCAATTATAGGTTGCACTTGCCAAGACTCCTTTGTACAAAAGGATTATCTAGAGGCTTGGAGTTCAATTGGTTGGGCTTAGATTCAATCCACCCTTGCTATTGAGGCTCCGAGGACATCAGAGTTAGGAAGAGGAATCCAAGGAATGGAAGCTTAGAGAATAAAATGTAGGTTCACTCCCAGCAGAAATAACCACCTCTAGCTTAGTTTGTGATGTCAAGTAGGTTGTTAGAGAAATGAATGAGAAAGAGGAGAGGAGAGGATAAGAGTAAGTTGCTCACATTAGGGGAATTTTGAGGTCTAAAATGGGCCTCCTAAGAAAAATGTACAACTAAAATAAAATTTATAAGAACCAATAGGATTCAAGATGATGATGTCAACCATGGGGGATGATTCACCATTTTTGGTGTAAGAAAGTAAAAATATTAAAAAATAATAAAATAATAAAACAACTTTTTCAACTTGTATTTTCAACTTATCTCCCTAAGGTTTTACTCAAATGTCGAGCGGGAATACTCGTTGGATGCAAAATTTAATTCCTTATCCAAAGGGTACCCATGTTGCATACTTTTGATGGACCTTGCTACACAAAAAATGAGAAATACATAAAAAAACGTGATTGTAATCACATTTTTTATGTATTTCTCATTTTTCATGTACAAAAGTCCATCAAAATTATGCAACATGGGTACTCCTTGGATGAGGGATTAAATTCTGCATCCAACGATTATTCCCACTTGAAATTTGAGTAAACCCTTAGGGAGATAAGTTCAAAATACGAGTTGAAAAAGTAGTTTTATTTCTTTTTTTCTTCTAAAATTTGATGATGTAATCAAATCTATTTTATTATTTCCACTATTATTTTATAATTTCCTTAGGAGGCCCATTTTAGACCTCAAAATTCCCCTAATGAAGGGTGAGAAATAGTTCTAGTAGTGGGGTGTAATGGGACTTCCAAATAGGTAATACATATATCCCATCTAACCACTCCTAAGCACATAAAGGTTATATTAAACCTAAAATTTTTCACTTAATGACACACTCTCCTATATTAATGAGTTATTAGGAGAGTCAACGAGGTTTTTCATAATTTATGTGACTAACATGACTACTTTCCAGTATTTTGAAGATATTTTGCACAATTGTTTAGGAGATCTAGCTCTATATATTTGTGGGGCTTTGTCGTTGCTAAAGGAGAGTCTCAACTTGACTGGATGAGGGAATTTATACTCCTTCCTAATTCTACAAGGTGACCTAGGAAGAAAGATCCCATTTTCTAGGGATTTTTGGAGGGAAATATATTCCTTCCCTCAAGGAGGTTTCCCCCTACTTGATGTATTAATAAGAGGCTTGAGTAGCCTAATAGAACAACATAGAGAAGTATGTGAAGCATACGAGAATAGTCTAGATTAGTTTTTTCAAGTTTTGTAATTATGTCATGTAGAAGTGATTTTTTAGTTAATGGAAGTGATATCTAATATCAACTCCTACTATATCTTTCTTCTAAGGGTTCTGAGGTTTCTTGGGTGCTCTAGATCCCTCTTGTATTATTTTTTTTATGCATCTCTTTATTTTTGCACAACATTTCTAAAAGTTATTTCTCTTTATAGCATTCATTCATGGTTAACTAGGAATTATTCATGAACAAACATTTTCTACAGGTTGTTTGAGAATTTTTCTATGATAGTTATAGTTCTTACATTAGTTATATGAAATTTTCACTTTGCATGTAGTTCATTTCCTTTTTATACTATTTATTTGTTGTTCATTGTTCGTTGTTTACTATTTCCCACACTATAACCTATTTGGTAGCTACGAAAGCCCATAGACTTAAGTTTTTATAAGTTAAACTTGCAACTAGATGTCTTGATGCTTTGAACAAGTTTAGTTTATAATTTTCCAACTTCTCCATGTCTTCCTTTCTTCTCCAACTATGCCACGTGGTTATGTGTTTGTTGGACTATCTCCTATAGCAAAATAGGGACTCCTTTATAACCAACTTTATAAACTCACTTAGATTTGAAATAAACCCTTGGTTTGTCTTCTTTGATATATCACAATAGTCTTGGAACCCTTATAATGGAACTTGAGGATAGAGAGAGTTTGTATATTCTTTTATTGGTTTTCTTTAGAAATCTATTTTTTCTGCAAATTAGGGTTTACAGTTTACATTATTTTATTTCAGCAGTGTGTTTTCCTTTTCTTGCAAGATAGCATAGAGGTGTGCAAGTGTGCTTTAATTTCATTGTATATAGAGTAAAAGTGTGTCTTCCTTTATTGCAAGTTATTTCCTACAATTACAAATCTATTGTAGCATATATTAGTCAACTTGGTCTCTATACATCTATCTTTAATTTTAGTATTTCCTTCTACATAAATAAAAAATATAAAGAGATAGTTCATGTTGCACATATAGTGTGAGCCCTCTTGAATTTGTACAAACCTTGGGTTAATAATTAAAGCTAAGTCCCTTGGGAGTTGTAGCATTGTAATTGCAATAATTAGGGTCATCACTTCTTTGTATAGAATGCTATATATTAATATAGTGCATTCATAGTAAGTATCAAAATGACTCTATTAATACCTATCAATAAGAAAGTTATGATAAAACATAGCTAATTAATATCGTTTTTCAAGGGTCATCATGAGCACCAAACTGAGAGGAAACATAAGAAAAAGGTGAGTGAAAGGGTGTGTTAAGGGGAACCAAAATGGTGCAAAAATATGTCAAAAAATGGGTCCATAAAAATGCCTGCACCTTTGTTGTCTTGAGGGAGCCCATTTTAGTAAGTTTATCTTGTTCATGGGTGAGAGATGCAACAAAATCATCCAATGAAGGCATCCTCTAGACAATTCATAATGCGTGTTTTATTTCATGGAAAGTAGAAATAGAAATTGAGTATTCAGGACCTGGTTTGGACAAAATTAAGAGAATGAGGTGTTCTTCATTCTTGTCTATTCCACATACGTTGAGATGAAGTAATAGTGATTTAAAATTGGTGAAGAAATCATGTATAGTTTTGAATCTACTCAATATTAAACTGATGAGATCATTTTCCACTTGATTTCCTCACTACTCATCTTACTTCTCAAAGAGTAATTTTAGGATGGTCCAAAATTCATTGGTTGTTTTTGTAGATTCGATGTGGAATAAGAGTCCGAGATAAATAAAGGGACATAACAATCCATATGTTTCATCCATATGATTAAACCATTTTTTATTTTCAACAAAAAAATTTAGTTCAGTCTCATTTCCTATTGTGATCTTGTATAGGCATTTATTCCATAAAAGAGTAACCACCTATGTCTTCCATTCATAGTAGTTGATGTTGGAAAATCAAGGATCCTGTATATTATGTTTGACTTTCCTTGCATGATAATTACTTGTGATGTTAGTTGGATTTTTATTACTTATTTATATCTTGTTCATCAAGAAATTACCAAAACAATGAAGATCTCAAAGAGACAAAGTATATAATATATAGGCTCCAAGCTAGGGAAGAACCCAGAAAGAATACCTCTATTCTTTATAGAATAAGTTCAAAATCAGACTTCCACATAGAGGAAATTTTAGCCTAAAAGTGGTCTCCTAAGGAAAATTCAAGAAATTAATAAAAAAGACCATGTAGATAATTTTTTAATATTATTTCACTTTTATTATGTTCCACAATATTTACTAGCACATGATTTAATAAAAAATATATATTATTTCTATTTTTTTACTTTTATCGAAATATGACACTTTTATCAAAATAACCGACTATTTATATTTTATATTAAAATTAATTTATAAGCTCATTATTTAAACAATCTGTTAACCAAATGGTTTCAAATTTTTATATAAAATTCTAAATTAAAGAGAAAGTTTGTTAACCAAATTGTTTTAAATTTTTATATAAAATCCTAAATATAAGGAACTTTATTATATATATAAAAAAACAATTTGGTAATCATTTGATAACATTATTTTCATTATTCTTTTTGTCTTTTAAAATTAATTAATTTTTTTTAAATAATTTATATTTACACACAAATTTATTATACAATTTATTTTAATATTTTATGGGAAAAATATTTGACAAGAATTTGTAAACTTTTCCAAACCCCCTATTTTTATTATTATTTTTTTGAACTATATCATATTAAAAAAATTAAATTAATTATTAATATTATTGTCTAATTATAAAAATTACTACACTAATATAGTTTTATTTTATAATTTATAATTACATTTTCAATTTTCTATATTAAATTTGCAAAATATAATTGATTCGTAAACTTTTCCAAAATCCCTATTTTATTAATTTTTTTTGAAACTATATCATCTTAAAAAAATTAAATTAATTATTAATATCATTGTTTAACTATAAAATTTAATTACATTAACACAAATTTTATTTTATAATTAATTTTATAATTTATAATTATATTTTCAATTTTCTATATATTTTATTTATTTATTTTATTTTTTTAATTTTTTTATATTTTGAATTGGACTATTTCTATTAAGAAAAAATATGGTACATGATAAGAGTAAAAACAAGAGAAACAAGAAACCGACCAACTAGAAATGAAAATCTGTCAACCTCAGTGCCGGAGAGATAGCACGGAACAAGCATGGAGCTACAATATGTGACTAGAAGGTTGGAAATAACCGACTTATACCCAGTATGGGTAGAAGCCTCCACACGAAGTTTTTTCCCTTTCTTTTTGTTGACTTTGACCCATCCATCCTGGAGTGTATGAGCTAAGACGACTTGAAGATTGGAGTTTTCCAAATGGGGGATCTCCTTATCTGATTCGGAAGAGGAGGACTCATGAGTGCGTTTCTGAGTGATGGTTGAATCAGGAGGATGCTCAGGTGCAATGGTGGACAAGTCCATCATCTGAAGAGCATGATCTGATTCTGCATCACTGCGTTCATCTTCTGAACTTGAGGATTCTGAATCATCAACTGGCGGCGGAGTGCAAGGAACCCATATTTTGGATTTGGACTTTGAAATGTTTTCCTTTTTATTTTTTGCAAAGAAAGAGGGGCAGGAGTTCTGCAAATGCTTTATTTGGTGACAAAGGCGGCAACGAAAAGCAGTATTCTCGTAATCTAGGATCAGAGTCCAAACAAAGTCACTTATTTTGATGATGATTTGGTCGGGCAAGCCCTTGCTTATGTCTATTTCCACACATATTCTGGCATATGCGTATAGACCTTGATTTTCCCTCCAGTGATTCGCCATTAAAAATCGGCCCAAGGCGTTTCATATTCCTTTGTAGACTGCTATATGCCATAGATGGGCTGGTAAGTTGGGAAGCCTGATCCAGACAGGTGTCCTGGTGATGACTGCAGTAGCTGGGTCGAAATCTGGGAACCATGGGGTTAAGAAGAGCCCTGCTGTTCCCAAAAACCAAGGACCTTCTTCTAAGACATGTTGATAATGCTTAATGTGATCAAACAGTACTATGAAATATCCTTTAGAATAGAAGCTAACCTTGCAATGATGAGTCCAGTTAATGTGGATCCATTCATAGAGTTCCTTATTGCACGGCCAAAGTCCATTGAATCTGCATATGATGGCTCTTTCTGCAAATTTTTGAAGATCTTCTGCCAGATCTGGATGGGAGATTTCAAAGAAGGGAACCTCCTCTAATTTGTCAACCAAAAAAGGCTTGGGTTTGGGGGCTTCAGGGGATTTTGGAGACGCAAAATGAACAACATCTTTGTAGGAGAAAGTAGGAGCAGAAGATGACTGTACAACTGCGCCTCCTCTCAGACTAAGGGTTAACACAATAGAATCATTTCTGTTAATGCTGTAAACAGAGAGGGGAAGAAGATCCTCAAGTTGTTTACCTTGATAAAGAAGTTTCTAGAGGACTAAGGGGATCCCAATCCAACGTTCCAGATTTAGCTTGAGATTTTGCACCAGGTCCAAAGAGCTAACCCATTGCAAAATGGTTTTTCCAGAGAGTTGCACAATCTCGATCTAAAAAGAGGCAGAGTAATTTCTGAGCTTTGTATCTGCGCGGCTGCTGAGGTTCTGGGATACTATCTTTCACGCCATCGTTGCCTCCCTTTCCTGCAAAGAATCCCCCCTATGTAGATCCGAGACAATCTGGAGTCTGATCGATCTCTGGGGTTCCAGATCCACCATGCCGTTATAAGACTTGCTTGAGGCTTGATCCGCATACACTCTTTTAGAGTTGAGAAATCCTAGATCGCCATAGTAAGAATCGCTCCTTCCATCCGGAATTGGGTTCTTCGATCTCCCTGGTTGCAGACCCTAAGGAATAACAGACGCTACGGTGGCATACATAGTGGAAATGTCTACAGGTTTCTTTGTGTCGACTTCATTTAATTTACTGTGAGCCCCAATTAAGCTAGAGCCGAAGTGAACAACGGTCGAGGCAAAACCTGTAGCAACAACGACAAGGGTTTCTGTGTCTATTGCAGGAGCATCCTCGTCGGCGGCAGCAGAGTTGAGAAAAACCCTAGCGCAATCCATCTCGCTCTCCTCCTATGGCAATCTCTTGAATAAGCTTGTTATTCTTTTTCAATTTTCTATATTAAATTTAAAATTTAAAATGAAAAAATTTGGACCCAAGGGAGAAGGAAAAATTTTAGGGGGAAAGACTAGTGGCTCAAGAGGGCAAGATGACAACAAGCAGGGAAAAATTTCATCAATGGCATTTTACAATTTTTTTTTGGCTAGTGGAGTTTGCAAAATGTTTCTAGGAGGCAGCAATTTTTTATCAAGATCTCATAGGGGTTTGCAAAATTTGTCTAGTGATTTCTCCCAAGAAATTGATTATAGCCATGATCATAGCAGGAAAAGTTCATCAATAAATCTTAGGTACAAGCAAGGAAGCATGAAAAGAATGAGGTAGTGATGGTTAAGTTTCATCTCGAGAAAGTTTTGATAGATGAGCACCAATCCAACTAAAGACATTCTGGCCCGGTTCTATAAGCAGACGAATCGCAGGGGATATTAAGGAATTTTATTTTCTTCCACGCCACGATAAGCAGATGAATCACAAGGGATAGTAGATAATTTTCTAGCAGCCTCAATAGACTATTTTGATTATGTGGTTAATCTCGTTGATTCATCAGTAGGCCAGTACAAAATATGTTTTCTCTTCTACTTAACTTAGAGGATCAATATAAATTTTCAAATGTTTTCAAGAAATTAACAATATGAGCTGTGAATTTTCCAAATACTTTTGTGCCTACATAGCTTTTACACAACAAATTCATGGTCATGGTTTCACATTATGTGCAATATGATTTCACAATCTCAGAAACTCCACACATTCTATATCTTATGCTACCTCACACTCTTTATAGCTTTTGATTAGCATAATAGGCATGCGATAATCTTCAAGGAGGGCCAAAACAATCTAGCAAGTAGAACTCAACTATAAGGATGGTCTTCACCTCGTCCACGATATTAGTAGAGATAGGGAGATCTATTTGGACAAACTTCATAAACCACTTTAGGGCGCTTTGTGTTCGTGTTCCTTAAATCTGAGATGATCTTATGTTATATATCTTCGTCAGAGGATTCTAGGAGGATATTGCACATATTTTTGTATTCAGAGACCCTCTTCTCTGTCAGAAGCAATCATATTTGCAAGAGAAATTGAAGCATATAACTTCGCCTCTCGTAAGACTACTTTGACTCTTGGCCTCACTTATAAGGAACGTGCACATGTGGGATGCTCCATCTTCCTTTAGATTATCAGACTCTTCAAGAGGAGTGTATGACTGCTCTTCACAAGAAGAATTGGGAGACTAAAAACAAATTATCTTAGCAGTCTTCCTAAGGACTGCATCTTGGGCCAAGTCATGCGAATTACAAATATTTTAAACCTTTATTCACAACTCTAGGCACTTATTTTCTTTTAATTTTTTTTTATGTACAGGTTGAGTTGTATTAATGCTAAATGAACCCCCAAATTCAAGATCATTATTTTCTAGTAGTATTTTTTTGGTACATGCCTAGGTGTGTTCAGATTCATAATGATAGCACATAAGGAGATTTCCTTGTATTTCCACAGACTCCTCTTGGATCTTAAACTCAACCTTGTATCCTTTAGAAGCAACCCTCATTTTTTCCAAGAGAGAAAAGCTAAAGAAAGCCTTTGCCAATTATGGATCTATTTGGATAGAAAATACTGCATTCTCAAGTGGTACTTATAAATAAATCTAAAAGTGAAATTTGGGTACCTGAAACCCAATGATGTCATTCACTATATGTGTAAAAGAGGATGGGCCACTACGAGATTTATTAATGAATATCTAAAAAGGATTATCTTGAATATTATGGAACCATGAAATGCTTCCCACGTCTGATATTTTTTCTACACCCTGTCAGAAAATCCAGAACACTGAGCAAATTTCTACTCCATTTTGGAGGTTCATTGCCAACAATCAAGACATTCTCGTGCAAAGTTGTGTTTTTTAACTGAATAGAACTTTTTGGAGCTAGAAAATCATGATCATACAGGTGTTGCCCAAATGTATTTAATATTTAACATCATAGAAAACATGAAAAGTCTGTAGCCATTGACAAATTTCTATGTCAATTGAACATAATATAAAAAACTAGGTCATCTAGTTAATATTCTCTATTTTTAGGAGTTTTTATTTTTTTTGAGAATTTAGTGAAGTCGGTAAATACTATGAAAACACAAACAAAATGAAAAACATGAAACAAAAAAAAACCAACTCATCCTAAAAACCTTTTATTGAAGTGTATAATAGTGAAGCCTAGTAAAACCTATGAAAACACAAACAAAATGAAAAACATGAAACAAACGAAACCAGCTCAACTATTATGGCCTTATTACCAACTCTTTTTTAATGCAAAATGTTACCATTTTATTTTAAAAAAAAATGAAACAAAACAAAACCTATTTATACATAATTGCTTCTCTCAAACATTTTAATAAAGCACGTTTCTCAACAATTCATGTATTTTATTAAAATAATTTAAAAAATGTATATATTTTTAAAATAATTTAGCAATCTCGTGAACATATTTCTCAAAAATTTCAAAAAGAATATTGTTTTTATAAGTTAATATAGACTGATGGAGCATATTTCTCCAAAATTGAAATAATTAAAAACGATTTGATGAGGCACATTTATTTATTCATAAACTTTGTATATTTTGATGGGGAACATTTATTTCTTCATAAACTTTCTGTATATTTTGATAAGCTTCCTTTTTTCCAAGAGATCAACGCTAAAGAAATTTTTTTCCAATTATGGATCTATTTGGATAACGGATAATGCATTCTCAAGTGGTACCTGTAAATAGATCTGAAATTGCAATTTGGGTACGTGAAACCCAATGATGTCATTCACTATATGTGTAAAAGGGGATGGGCCACTATAGGATTTATTAATGCATATTTGAAAATGAATATCATGAATATTGTGGAACCATGAAATGCTTCCCACGTCTTATATTTTTTCTACACCCAGTCAAAAAATCCAAAACACTGAATAAATTTCTACTGCATTTTGGAGGCTCATTTCTAGCAATCAAGACATTCTCATGCATCTAAAATTGTGTTTGCTAACTGAATAGAACTTGTTGGAGCAATAATTTCATGATCATGCAAGTGATGCCCAAATGTTTTTAATATTTAACATCGTAGAAAACATGAGAATTTTGTAGCCATTGAGAAATTTCCAATAGAGGATGATGCAGAAGTTGCAGGCTAGATTGGACATCTCCTTACTTCATGTTTCATCACTTCCTCATCAGTGGGCTCAATATTAGCTGATAGCACCTTTCCCTTGACATGCTTCTCGTCTGGTTGAACATTTTCATTGATGGAATATTTAGTCAAAAATATCTATGATTGCAGCTTCTGGACTAGAACTATCTTCTGAAGATGAAAACTTCCATTGATCCCTGTCATCATTTACAATCATTTTTTGTAAATCTCTCTTCAGGTCAACAATCCCTCTTACTAAAATGAAGTTGGAAACAAACTAATTTTTATATGTTTCTAGACTTTCCAAATTGGCTGGGTAATAATAGCATCCTTAGCATAGTTATTAAGTATATACTATTGTATTCCCCTAGCACAAAAATAATAGGTTCAAAAATGCCCTCCAACAACAAAACCAATGAATGTAAAATTCATGGTGTTCAGAATATTTGATGGAACTCATTTTGGATGAGTGTTCAAGCCAATTTTCATAGAAAAAATGTATATATTACTATTTTCACTCCATTTTTTGGCCCAACCTCTAAGACTTTAGTCTTCAATTAATGTGAAATAAATTTCTCATTCTTCTCTTCTTCAGTTGCATTAACTTCTCTTAGAAACACCACTCTTCTAGGACTTGATTCAAGAACATGAAGAGGATTTCAACTACTTGTATCAATTCAACAATCAACACAAATAATAGTACAATCCATGAGGCTAATATCCATGTGATGGTGGCAAATATTGATCTATTCTTCCCTTGTCCTTACCCTGAAATGTACTTTCTACTTTTTCATTCATAGGAGATTCATACCCTAGTTCAAATGATGCAATTTCTTTCACCATGCCATGAATGTATAGAGGGCAGTCCAGATTGAAATACAATCCATTTTCGAAAAAAAAGGACAATGCCACTATATCATCAACATCCTATTTTCTAAAAGGCTTCCACAAACATGTCAGAGGATTGAGAATTGTCACTTTTGACTGATTTAGAATTCCCTATCTTATCTTGAACTTTCTAGCAATGCATTCATGCTCCAAGAGATGAAAAGTTTCTCTCAAAGACATGTCAACTGCTGGGAATATTTTAACTCTGACATTTGTAAATCTAAGAAGATCAACCTTTACACGCAAGTAAAAACCATTACAACAAATGTTGGAATAATTACATTCCCAACACTCTGTGCCACTTCCTTTATCAAATCCACCAAGGAACTTGTGTCCAAACCGATTGTTCGGATTCTGAAGACTTTTTTTTGCTAATATCACTGACAAATATTACTCCTCTTCAATGAATCACCTAGGATACATCCTTCCTGCAACCTTCTCCATTGTTTCCACATAAAATAGGTACAATTGTATGATTCCTCCTCCATTCTTCTACAATATGGTATTAATATGACAAGCCCTCGTCTTGAAATTTAGATATTCTGATCTTTACACAAATCATAAATAAAAATGATCATCCCAAAATGAACAGTTGCTAGGCCCCATAATTGTCCCTTAGCGATGGTTTCATGTGGATTTTTTTGTAGCTTTTGGGTCTACATTTTGTTGTAAAAATATAGCGTGTAAAGGATTCTCCATAGGTGCAAGAGTAAATATATGGGAATCGAAACCATCCTCTGCCATTTTCATTTTGAAAAAATAACTCCAAGGTTGCTATGCACATTCTAGTCATAACTCTATTATGCGCATATCCAAATTATAAATTCTTTCACAGACTACGAGATCTGCCTATTCTATTATAAATTACGGTGGACTATTGGGTGGTGGACTATTCAATAGTATGAACTATAGGTCATAGAGAATTATAGGTGGAGTTTTGGAAACTTCCAGCAATTTAACTACTTCACAACCATAGAGTTTGTGCAATCCCAAAAATATATGCAAGTTGTAGAATCCCCATCCAGAGTACATGGGACTACACAGGAAAGTCTAAAACAAATTATATGCTCCCCGTAGATATATATCCAACTAGGGTGATTGAACATGGTACAAGTTGGAGCCAAGTATGAAGTATGCATGAGAAATCTTACCATCTGACATCAATAAAATCTAGGTTTCATTGATCAAGAACAACCCAATTAGAAGTGTCATCATTTATTTCATTTCACATAGCGGCATATATTGAACTTTGGTATAAAGCTAGTTCCAATTGTATATATATCTATGGATTATTTTTGGAAACATATTACAACAAAAGTGAAATATTCGTATAAAACAATGTTGTAGTTGACAACATAAACCAAAATATTCCAGGCTATAACATTATAACATTTATAGGAACCCTTGCAATACAAATTTAGAAACTTGAAAACATTTTTTGACCATCAACTACAAACAGTATCTCCCCTACTACTATATTTAATTTCTTCGATCAAACTATGGTGGCCTAGTTTCCAGGTTAAGAATGGACTGTTTGAACATGTTATCAACTTGTTTATTATAATGTGAGTTTGGAATTGATATTTATATTTTTATTAGAGTGATTATGAATTCAACTTGTAATTTCCTTTCATAAAGGATATTGGGACATTGTTTTATTTGAAAATTTCATTTTATAGTATCATTTAAATCCCTTTAATATAACTTGAATGACATTATAAGGTGTATGGTAATTATTCCCATTGAGAGTGATGCTATGAGTGAGACTCTTTAAATTTTATATTGTTCTTATTTGAGGGGAAAATGTAACGTTGTTTGAAATACGTGGTTTTCACAAATTTAACACTTTGCCTCCTCCTCTCTCGACAATTCCATTTTTTTAGGGCCCCTACCCTCTTCATTAGGTGATTTCCTTCCTATATCAATGACCTTTGTTTGACAACGTGCTGGTAAGGTCTCACCTATGAAATGGGCATATCATATTAATATATATAATTACGCCTGATGACCCAACTAGTTACTGAACATATGGAAAGCCCTTCAATCAGATGTTTTTATTGATTGCTCCCTATGTCTAAAATGAACCCATAACTCTTAATGAAATGCTTAGAACTGCTGAGGTTTTAGTTACAAGCTTGGTGAATTTATGCCTACCATGGTTCAAGTCTTCCCAAAAGTACTATATTGATTGTGCTTTGCTAACTTTACTTGAATAAATACCTCTCACTGGTGGCGTCTTATTCCAAAGGGCACCCTCTATGACATGGAAAAAGATTTATGCCCGTTGAATGTATCATCTACAATAGTTTTCACTTACTCATGTTGACTAGAAAAGTTTAGTAAATATAAACAATTATGAATTTGTCATCATCTAGAATATAGATCTCCTTTATTGTTTCCTTGTTTTTGTTTCTCATGTTGTTTGGTAGTGCCATGTGAAATGTGTAATGTAGAAATTATACAAACAATATGTATACCAATGGAGTCAATCTGATCATGCGATATGCTAAAGCAAGATACTGAATCCTTCTAAAAATTAATTGTGGAAAATAAACATGATCACACAATCACACCAAGTAAAAAAAGAAGAAAATCAATCCACAAAACATATATTTTTCCTGGGGAAATCTTACTACTCAAAACCCCTCTATCTTATATTGTATATTCAACCAAGGAATCGTGAAACAATTACAATTCACTCTTCTCACAAGAGTCTGTTGCACTTTGCTAACTATCTCACACTAATCTGGAAAAAATCGACCACACTTAGCCAATTTCCTACCTCTGCTCAGCCTGCCTTGATTTCAAAATTCATGTGGAATGCAATCCCTATTCTTCAGGAATTTCAGCCTTCCAAAACTACGCAATGCTCATGGAAAATCCTATAGGTGTATTACTGCATGCAAGCAGTTTGATAATAATATATTGTTACAAGTGATTATGAGATAATATTACATTTTATTGTCCAATTTAATTAAGGGACAATTAAATTAGACACACATTTATTGTTGACTTTTCAACACTCCCTCTCAACAAGAAATGGATTATCAGCTACCCTGATCCTGCCGCTATGGTATTCGATTTTCTCTTGGCAAGCACCTTCGTTAGAATATTTGCATCCTGATCCTCCGTGGGAATGTATTGAAGTAACATAATGCGTCTCTGAACACAATCTCTGAGATGGTGGTACCAGATGTCAATATGCTTGGGCCTGTCATGGAATACTGGATTAACTGAGAGTTTTATGCAACTCTAGTTATCACAATGTATCACCGTCGGATCCATCTAATGACCAAACAAACCAAAATGAATCTTTCTCATCTAGATTGCCTCACATGTCTCTTGACTAGCTGTCATATACTCTACCTCGGTTAAATTGAGTGCAAATGATATCTTCTTCCTGTTGTACCAAGAAATTGATGTCGATCCTATGTTGAAGATCCCTCCTAATGTGCTCTTCCTGTTTTATGGAATGCCTTCCCAATCTACATCGGTGAAGCCTTGAAGCTTCTCTCCCTCTGTCCATTTGTACCATAATCCATACTCTGTATTTCCCCTGATATATCTCAAGACATGCTTCCTTGCCTTCCAAAATAGCTTAGTCAGGGTAACTAAGCTAATTAACTGCGTAGAAAATGTCAAGTTGGGTGTTCACCAAGTACATGAGTGGTCCCTGACTTCTTACTATAAATAGTAGCGTCCACTACCTCACCTGAAGTAGCATCCTCCTTCCTCCAGTTTTCTGCAAGAGGAGTCTCCATGGGTTTATAACTCTCCATGTGGAACTTCCTCAGAATCTCTTAGTCATAGTTTCATTGAGAAACCAATACCTCCCCAATCATGCTACCATATCTCCAAACCAAGGAAATAGTGAAGGAGTCCCATGTCCTTCATCTCAAACTCTCTTGCAAGATCCTCTTTGAAATAAGTTATGAGATTCTCATCACCTGTTAGAATAAGATCATCAATATAAAGTACGATAATCAAAATCTTACCATCAACCACAATCTGGTACAGGTTCGCATCCGCTTCACTCTTCGTGAAGCCCAACCCGATGAAATAATTTTCAATCCTGGTGTACCAAGAACGAGGTGCTTGCTTCAACCCATACAATGCTCTCTTGAGTATGCACACATGTGACTCACTGTCAAAGGTCTCAAAATCTTCTGGCTGCTCATTGTACACTTATTCCTCAATAAATCCATTGAGAAATGCAGTCTTCACATCCATCTGATGTATATGCCACCCCATCTACGTTGAGCATGCAAGGATAAATATAATCAATGAGTACCTTGCAACTGATGCAAAATTTTCCTCATAGACAATCCCATAAACTTGTGAGAATCCACAGGCTACAAATATATCCTTGTACTTCTCTACACTCTAGATCCATCTAGATCCAATCACTGATTACCCAAGTGGTCTTGGGAAAAATTTGCATGCACTGTTCCTGACGATGGAGTCATACTCCTCAACCATGGTGTCAACCCAATTTGGTTGTTGCACTGATTCCCCAAAAGAGGATGTTTATGTCACAATACACTTTCTCATAAGAGCCATGTATCCAGTAAACATGTACGGAGACTGTCTCTGCCTCCACAGTGATGTAGGTGCTCCTACATGTTCTGCTGCATCAAGTCTCAATCTGTCAGCTTCTGTGGTGTGCCTCCTACCATGTCTGGTGGATGGCTCTACATGAGTGGTTTCTGCCACTCCATGATCCTCCACATGTGGATGCTCCACATCTTGAGGTTCATCCTTTGGAACCAAGAGTTCCTCATCTACATGCAAATCAAGCTCCCTCTCAAGCGACAATCGCATGGCTTTATCCCCATCAAATTTTACATCTCGTCTGACAATAGTCATCATGCTGTTAGGAAAATACACCCGATATTTGTGGGGAGTATCAGTGTACCCCAAAAATATCCCAATATTAGATGTTGGTACTAGCTTCTTTCTGGAATTTTTGGTCACGTAGAAATAGACAGATGAGCCAAAAATTTTAAAATATGAAACATCATATTTCTTACCAGAAAAAGCCTCCTTTGGTGTACTCATGCCAAGTATTCGATGAGGACTACGGTTCTGCACAAATACCATTGTGTTGCATGCCTCTACCCATAGATGCAACAGTAGGCCCTGATCATGTAACATCATTCATGCCACACCTGCAATTGTTTTGTTCTTTCTTTTTGCAAGCCCATTCTGTTGTGGGTTATGAAGTGAAATAAACTCTCTCTGAATTCCTTATTTGGCACAAAAGTTCTTGAATTCATTGGAGGTTACTCACCACCATTATCGTTCCGTAGAGCCTTCACATGCTTCCCCATGTCTTTCTCAGTCAGATCTTTGAACTCACAAAATTTTGAGAACCTGTGATCTTTCTTCTGCATGAAGTAGATCCAACAATTTCTAGAAAAAATCATCAACAAAAATCACATAATACTTGTGCTTTGTTGTGGAAGCTGTAGAGAATGGTCCACACACATTTGAGTGAAATTTCTCAAGGATTTCCGCTACTCGGTTCTCCTTCTCATGAAAAGTGGCCTTAGTATACTTCCCCATGGTACATCCCTTGCATGTGTATATCTGTGCAAGAGTACCATTTGGAAGCCTCGTAGAAATCTATTGCATGACCTTCAAAGCACCATGGTGTAGATGGTTAAATATCCTTTGTGATAACTCACCCTCATCTCGGTTCACCGCTCTGTCTGCTTTACCCATAAATGTTGTGCATCCATCTACATCAAATTTGTAGAGATTATTCACATGAATCCAAATCTTCTTAAATTGTCATGTGGATTTTTAACGAAGGAATGATTTCCCTTCACTAAAAACCACATCATATCCTATTTCCTCCAACATAGCAACTAAAACTTTTTTTTTTTCAATCTTGGTACATGCATGACATTTTTTAATAAGAAATTTTTACTTGACTGTCTCTGGAAAGTAACTGTACCAATCCTAGTAGTACTATACCTCCTGTCATCACCCATTTCGATATGCATATGAATATCCTTCTCCTCCAAGCTACTAAAAATTTCTTTGTCTCCCGTCATGTGGAAATATGCACCACTATCCAAGTACCACGTTGATCCCATCGCACTAGATACCATGCATGCGATGAGTGAGAAGTCCAACTCAAATTGTGAAGCCAAAGCCTCACAGATCCTGAAACCTTATTGTTGTTGTTCTTCTTCTATGGAAAATTAGTGGCATAATATCCATGTTCGTAACAGTGAAAACATGTCACTCTATACATGTCACACTTCTTGCCTTCTTTTTCGGTCTCAGATTTGGAATAGGATTTATTTCCCTTCCCCTTCTTTGCCTTACCAGCCAAGGCACAATTTTCCTTATCATATGTCTTTGATGAGGATCCATCCTTGGTATTCCACCTAAATTCTTCTTGTACAAAATCTGACCAAAGTCGCTCGCAATCTGGTAGCTTCTCCCTCCCATTGACAAAGTCCTGGTAACTATTCCAACTCTTGGTAAGGCCTAGAAGAGCTCGGCTCACCAATTCATCATCCGCTACAGTAATTCTAAGACTCCCAAGATTATCTCGACATTGGATGAACTTGGTTAAACATTTCAGAATAGTGTCGCCTTTCTCCATTTTGATTTTCCTGAGCTTGTTCTTCAGTGCTAATTTTTTGTGGTCACTGCTACTCTGAAATAGATATATCAAAGCCTTCCACATTGCATATGGAGTCGATTTTCCATGGATACTCGAGACAATGTGGTCTCGAACTCCCTCTAATAATATCATGCTCGCCTTTGCAACCTTCTTTTTCCAAGCATCAAGAAGAGCGGCATCTGCTACTGTGGGCTTCGAAATATCATTATCAATGAATTATTTCAACCCGTTTTCTTCCAGAACTACCTCCATTATATCTTTCCATGAAATATAATTAGAACTTCCCTCGAGTGCATATTCCAATCTCAAGCCATTGAAAGCCATCTTGATCCGCCTATCGCACCAAAGAACAGTTTTTAAAATTTGAATTTTATTCAACACAAATTCAATTTCTTCTCCACTATAGTGATTTCCTGCACTCTAATAACATGTAGAAATTATACAAAAAATATTTATACCAATGGATTCAATCTGATCATGAGATATGCTAAAGAAATATATTGAATCCTTCTACAAATTAATTATGGAAAATAATCATGATCGCACAATCACACCAAGTAAAGAAAGAAGAAAATCAACCCACAACACGGATATTTTTCTTAGGGAAATCTTGCTGCTAAAAACCCCTCTATCTTCTATTGTATATTCAACTAAGGAATCATGAAACAATTACAATGCACTCTTCTCACAAGAGTCTGATGCACTTTGCTAACTGTCTCACGCTGATCTAGAAAAAATCGACCAACAGTTTGCTAATTTCCTGCCTCTGCTGAACCTACCTTCCTTGCGCAATTCATGTGGAATGAAATCCCTATTATTTAGGAATTTCAGCCTTCCAAAGCTGCGCAATGATCATGGTCAATCCTATGGGTGTGTTACTACATGCAAGCAGTTTGAAAATAATACAACTAATAGTTAACATCCCTTTAACCTCTGTCTCAATTGGGTCTTCATCAAAACTAACATGCATGCAACTATTAATAGTAAATCATCAGTTACTTGAAAGATCACTGCATGTGAATTAAATCTGATTTAATTCACTTGACCTATCACTATTGCAACAATTAGTTAGAACTAGTTAAACTAATTTTAACTCAATTAATTGAGTTAGATGATTTCTCATGCAATAAACTAATGCGCTAACTGCAACTTGGACTAAAAAATAAATATAATCACTCTGCATGCCTCACCAACCACCCTCAACTCAAATTCCATGAGCTAACTGAGTTGATCACACTTAGTTAACTATTACAAGTGATTATGAGATAAGATTACATTTTATTGTCCAATTTGATTAAGGTAAAATTAAATTAGACACACATTTCTTGTTGACTTTTGAACATGTAACATGTGGAAAATTAGGGAAAATCCTTGTATAATAGCCTTGCATCAGTAGTTAAGCACAAGTTATGTTTTCATTTATACTTAAGCATAGGTTCAATATAGTTTTTCAAATGTTTTCAAGAAATATTCATATAAAACAATGTTGTATGTTGACAACATGACTCAAAATGTGTGTGTTCATGTTGTATGTTTTTGTTAATTTGAACATGGTTTTAGTGACTAAGGTTGCTTGTTCTAAAATAGTCACTTGGTTGTTGTAAGACTACATTTATGGTTTTCTTCTCTACTCACTAATATTTAACTTTTTTTTGTCTTCAAATCTTGATATACACGCTTAGTTGGATTTACCATACTGTACAATATGCCTCATAAATTTGAGGTGTGCCTTCATATCTACATAGGTTGGTTTTTTCTTAGAGGATCTCTCAAATTGTTCCTTCAACTAGTTGGCTTTTTCATCTGTTGTTTTATATTATGTTTTGATTTTTGCAATTTTGATTGTTTACAGGGCTCTCCAACACATATAGATCATATAAGAAAACATCTCTATGTTTTTCACATAAATTGAAGTAAGGATATGGAATCGATCCATAAACAAAATATGAAATCGGTCTCTAACATTGATTACAATTCCTTAAGGTGATCTAGAGCTAAAAATGTGGATCTTTGGGTAAAAGGAGAATTGTACCCAATAGATCCTGTGTCCAACTCTCATCCCGATTTCAAATCAATAACAGGGTTATGTAGGTTTATATGCCTTGGAAAATATGGCCTTCTAGGATACTGTAAAAAATTGGAAGGCAATCGTATGTCTTATGAACAAAAAATTTGTGACCTTCATATGTATTTTGAACAAAAAAATCATGACCTTCATACGTATTTTGAACAAAAAATTCATGACCTTAATATGAAAATTTGTCATCTTCATCAATTATATAGGGCTCAGTGTGAAGAAAATAAAAAATTACAAGAAGCCTCATCCAACTTATTATTAGAAAATGAGAGTTTGAAAACTAAGATTTTTCATCTCTAAAAAAGACTATCTACAATGAAAGGAACTCTAAAGAGGTGGAGGAATAGATAATAAAATATATATATATATGTCAGGTGTGGAAAAGGCGAGAGGTACTTTTAGAAAAATTGTGCATGCATTGAAGTCCATATTAGATCCAAGTTGTAAAGATTAAGCCGCTTCATGAACTTTGGTGAAATGAGGTTCTTTTGGCTTCCTCTATCGACAAGGAATTGCAGTGGAGAACCATTCACTTACATCTGCGAATGGAAGACGCACTCCCCCTCCTCTGGATCCTCAGGATCCTCCCTCTAGAGCTTGGTTGTGGCAACAATGGCACTGCGATCTGCATCAATGATATGATTACCTTTTTCAAAACCCTTGTCTAGTTCTAACTCAGGATTAGAACATGTATTTGATTCTGGTGCCTTCAGTTTGGCCATAAGTGACTATTTGGCCCGACACTCGTTTGTGTCATAAGTGCGGATATTATGAAATTCACACCACTTCCCCGTGTCCTTATTTGGATTTGTGGTGTTGTTTTGAGTCACCCCACTTTTTTGTTGACCCTTGTTCTTTGGTTTGGGGGTGCCTTTCCCTGGCTTTGGATTCATGTATCCAAAGTCTTGCTTATTTTATTTAAATTTATGCTCGATCTTGGTAGCATAGCGATATGTTGTGCCAAGCGAGGTAATGTCGAGGAACTCCATTTCCTCCTGAATGTATATGTGCAAATAGCTACAGTACTTGAGTCCCAAATGTCTCTTTGAATGTTTAATACCCAACTTTGTGCGCAGGGTATGGAACGATTTTGTCAATTCATGCACATCTTGATCCCTTTGTTGTCACAGCATGGTCCATTGGATGTACTTGTCCTCATATCTCCCCACGGGGTAATATTGTTCCTTGATGTCCTCTCAGAATGAATTCCAAGTGGGTGCGGCCGAGAACGGAGAGGGTTCCCTCTCGTCCTTTTGCTCACAGTAGGTTTCCCACCAGTATTTGACATGGGGGGCAGATTTGAGGAGTGCAAAAGTAATATTTTCTCGGCTGGAGAAATCATGGATCAAAAAATACCCTTCCAACAAATTCAACCATCTATTTATGATGTATGCATCTATCTGGCCTTCAAATTCAGGAATGTCTAAGTTGACTTGTACCTTGAAAGAAAGGGCGCCTTGAGAGTGGTTGTTGGCTGTAGATGCATTGCTAGAGGGTAGTGGTTGAAGGTGTTACACCAATTTTTTGTCATCTAACCATTTACAATTAGATGGATCGAAGTACACCATGTAATGTAAAATTGCTTTCACTATAAGAAATAATTTAATAAACCATATTTTATTAAGTTATTTGTGGTTCAAAAAGGAAAACCCGAGAGGAATAATTAAATAAATCATTATTTATTTGATTTTATTCTAGGAATAATGAATTAAACCAGTGTTTAAGTAATATTCCCGGTCACATTTAACCCAATTATGAGAAATAATTAGATAAATCATTATTTTTCTTATTTTTCTCTAGGAATAATTAATTAAATCATTGTTTAGTTATTATTCATTTTTAAATTTGACTAAATCACCTATAAATAATTAAACAAATCATTATTGTTAAATTATTCCTTAACCCCATTCTTGAAATGATAAATAAATCATGTGCTTGTTTATTATTTCTAAATAAATGTATTTAACCAATGTTAAGTCCATATATTAATAGTCTAGTCCCTTATTATGTTAGTTTAGACCCCTTATTATTGTTGTTGTATCCCTGTAACCCCCATATTGTTATTATTTTGCCCTTATATTATTATTGTTAGGTCGGCTAGGATTACATTGTGGCCCCACTAGGATTATATTGTGGTCCCATGGACTCCTATATATAGAAAGAGGTTTTAGTCATTTGTATCATCCAAAAATTGTTCATTCATGTAATGTATTGGAGGTTTTCCCCTCGAAGTGGATTATTTATAAGGCGTCGATTATTTATTTATAAGGTTTTTCTTCTATTTTTGGAGTTGGTTTCACAATATTTGGTATCAGAGCTTTGGATTCTAGGGTTTCGCTGCTCCAAACAGGTCATCGTGGAATTTTCGCTATAAATTTTTTTCTATGAAGGTTCAAAAGCTGAAATTTTTAGAGTACAAAGCCGAAATCTTGAGAAAAATCTTCAAAAAATTTTAGAGCTTGGTTCACAATATTTTCAGAGATATGATCTGTGGAAGATAGGGATTTTTGCAGGCTCCTGAATTTTACTTAAAACAGTCATCACAGAATTTTTACTATAACATTTTTTATACGAAGCTTCAGAAGTTGAAATATTTGGAGCACGAAGCCAAGATCCTAAGGAACATCGTTGCAAAATTTCAGAGCTTGTTTCACAATATTTTCGGAGATATGATGTGTGGAAGTTAGGTCTTTTTCAAGCTCCTGAATTTCATCTCAAAGAGGTGATCGTGGGAAAATCTTCATAACTCTCTCTCTGAGCATCAGATTGGAATTCTGTAAAAAATGATTGGAATTACATGGACTATAGTTTCCTTTTTATAAATTTCATATCCAAAGGAGTAAACAGTGACACGTGGCAAGTCGTACAAGTTCGCTCTACTGAACCAGTCCATAATTAGGTCATTATGGGAGATTGGACATAAATTTTCCTTCAAGAATCCAAATTAGGTCAGACCTGTGGAATTCGAAAAAGAATTCAGAGGGATACCCTAGTGCCAATTTTCAGATATTGAAGATCTAAAATCACGGATATAATTCACTTTCAATATCGAGCTCCTCAAAAGCAAGAAAAAGGTGTGTATTTGGTTTTTAAAATTGCATAACGTTTGTTTGAAAAATTAGTTTGAAGTGATTCCAAGGGAATATGTTAGAATTTTTATTAGTATTGAGTTCTTTAATGCCTCCAAAAAATAATTCCATACCCATCAAGCCCTTAACAATCTATACTATGACGCATGAAGAGGAATAATTGCAGTATGAGATATCAAAATTATGGCACCAAGTGCAACAAATTTCGATCTTACGAAGAGCAACCGAAGATGACATAGATGGTTTAAAAGCGGAAATGGAGGCTAAGTTGGATGGTTTGAAGGATCAAATAGTAGCTAATATGGATGATAAATTAGTGGAAGATCACATCGAGAATCAACAACAAGTTCTCCAACTCTCAAAGGATAAACTAACTTTGGTGCAGAATCTAATGAAACAACAGGAAGGTCAACATAACATCGAAAGAAGTTCTGAAGTAGTCATAGAAACAAGAACTCGACAAGTACAATCAATTTCAGAGTATCTCAGCAAGTGGAAAAACTTTCCTGTAGAAGATTCCAAATGGGAGGATGAGAATTTTATACAGAAGCATCAAGAAATAATCAAACATTGAGGACAACACTTGTTTGAAGGAGATGGGCATGTTAAGTCCCTATATTAATAGTGTAGTCCCTTATTATGTTAGTGTAGCCCCCCTTATTCTTATTTTTGTACCCTTGTAACCCCCATATTGTTATTATTGTGCCCTTATATTATTATTGTTAGGTCGGCTAGGATTACATTGTGGCCCCATTAGGATTATATTGTGGCCCCATGGACTCCTATATATAGAAGGAGGTTTTGGTCATTTGTATCATCCAAGAATTGTTCATTCATGTAATGTATTGGAGGTTTCCCCCTTGAAGTGGCTTATTTCTAAGGCGTTGATAACTTTTTTCTTCTATTTTTGGAGATGGTTTCACAAGAACCAATTTAAATTCCTTTTCCCTCCAACAAAATATAATAAAATAGATCTTGGTTAATAATATTTTATTACTCACCATTATTGAGGTTAACTCAATATTTTTTTATAAATATGAGGGTTTTACATTCATTATTCACTTTTATCACTTTATTTTCATGCTTTGATCATTCTCATTGATCCTACTATTTTCTTGCTTCTTGAGCTCCCATAGAGTTCAACACATTTCAGGTTTTCTACACCATTGAGAGAGAGAAACTTCTAGATCTGAAGCATTGAGGACAACCAAGAACCCATCCCATTGAATGGGACTGGTAACACTGTTCTGTGTTCCCTTCCCAAGTGTTATAATACATATAAAATTCTTTAGATCTTGTCTTGTATGTTGGATGCATGGATCAACTCTTATTTATTTTTATTACTTAACTTCTTTTACTACATAGATCTAGATTTTTGCAGCATTTGTTTCAACTATCTATTGCAAATCTAAGAAATTTAAGCATCCATCTTTGTTTTTAGGGTTTTTTTTCACATGAAACTAAAGTGAGCTCTTTTCGTACACTTGCATTAAGAATTTATGCTAACAAATGGCGACTGCTCTGCGTTTATAATTACAACATTGTCATTAACAAATAGCGACTCCCTTCTTGTAATTCAGATTCCTACATGACCAGTTGCTTCATTAACTAGGGTTTTTCTTCAGCTATTTTTAGTCTCTTGATGTTGTTTTTTACATCTATGCCCTAAAACAACAAAAATTCCAACTTCTACGTGTTTTTGGGTGTTTTCCGCAGGTAAAAAGTATTGGTTGCGCCAGAGATGGAAAAATTTTCCACAACCTGCCGCCCAAAGATCCCAGATATGGAACTCACACTTTTTGGCCTGGAACCTGCGATTTATACCTAAAATCGCAATTATCATCCCAGAAACTGAGATTTCCACAATTTACAGGTCATTCCCTGCGAGCTTCAACTTTTTCCTAAGTTGTTTTTGTGACAGTCAGGGTTTTCCACAAGCACTTTTTAGGGTTTTCTGACCCCTTCAGCGCCTCTTAGGCCTGGATATGCTCAGTTTATTTCCATGAAGTATAACCAAGCCCCTTAGGGTTTCAGTACACTTCCACCTTTCTAGGAGGGGTATAGCTCAGTAGGTAGTCTGAGATTTTGGAGTGCTTTTAGCCATTGTTTAGGGTCTGATATATCCTTCTTTTAGGTCCCTTTGATCAGTTATTATTCCATCCAAAACCCCCTCTTGATTTATTTTTGGTCTCTCCCTTAGGATTTGCTTGTTTTCCCTAGGGTTTTAACCTTTAGCGTCCCATTTTGTAGCATTTTTCCCTCTGGTTTCTCGCTATTTTCTGCACCTTTTCCAACATATCTGACTCATTAGATCCCCATCCCTTAGACCTTAGATATTTTGGTTGTATTTCATGTTTTGAGTCAATTTCACCTGCCTTTTCGACTAGTTGTTTGGGAAGCCTTCTTTTGGGTTGAATTTATGCATTTATAGCTATTTATTTTACTGTCTTTTCAGTTTTATTTACAACACTTCAATATTTTTTCTTTTTCTTTATACAACTGTCTAGGATTAATTAAAATTAACACACACATTACACACACACACACCTAAAGCTAAGAGTGCTTGGTTTTCACCGCCAAGCCAAGACATAAACATCATAATTAATTTATTTGCGTCGTTGAGCCTTTGTTTATCACTCTTCAACCTTTTCGTGTCATTTGTGACTTGCCATCATAGCACCCCCAAGGAATTTATCTCAGAGACTCCAAGGCCCTCATCCTTAATTTCCGTTAGGAAGACTTACTCCACCATGTAGAATCCAAGTTAGTCCTCCAATGAGTCACCATACTGACTCTGATTCTAGTTCATCAAGTTCTTCCTCTGATTCTGAACTCAATTCCCCACCACCTCATTTCGTCACCATGTTAAGCACCAATGTAAGTGTTGGTCCTCAAGCTAGTTGTGGCCCCAACCCTAATGTTGGATCTGCTAATAGTGGAGCTGCTACCAGAATCGTTCTGGCTACTCCTTTGCTACCTTTTATCACAAGTTTAAGCCTTCTCGATTTCAACCAGTTAATTAACAACCTTATACTCCACAATCTAGATTGGTCTGCTATGCCACCTAAGCTTCCTTCAAACATTCCTAAGTTTGAAGGAAACATTGGAGAGGACCTTACTAATCACGTCTTCTCCTTTCACATGTGGTGTTCTTCCAATTCTATTACCGATGACTCCATCTGCCTTTAGTTATTCCAATGTATGCTCACTAGAGAAGCTGTAAAGTGTTACGTTGACCAGGCTCATACCTCTCATTCCAATTTTGTGACTCTTGTTAAATCGTTTATGTCCTTTTCTAGTTACCTCTCCGCTATGATATCAGTACTGAGTTTTTGACCGAATTCTGTCAAACTTCTTCCACCCATCTTTTTGATCATGTCCAATAATGGCGTAGAAGGAGGAGCTTGTCTCGAGCTCCTACATTCGATGACCGTGTCTATATGGATTGGTTTCTAAGAAATATTTTGCCTTATATTGGTAAAGATGTCACATCTTAATTTCCTTAGACTAAGGAAGAAGCCCTCCAAGTCACGTTGAAATATGACTTGATCTATGCCCAGTATGGTTAAGTTTATATTATTTTGTCATCTTCCTAGACCTGGTAGTGCCAACGCATTAGGGGCATCTCACGCTGCTGTCGGTATCGTTGGTTCTCATTCACATCCATATAATCATCCTTCTATGGGTTATGGTTTTCCTCAGGGAGGGACTAGCTCCTCCAGCACTTATCCCCCTCCCGACAGCATGTATCCAGATCAAAGCATGCCTTATGCATTTTCCCAACTGCATCAATCGATGCTAGGGCCAGCTATTTCTCAACCTATTTACCCCAATTTTTCTCAACCTCCTTTCTATCCTTATCCACAGCCTGATGCTCTAGCCCCTCCAGCATCAACACCCCAACCTCCCGTGCCTTCTCAACCTCTGCCACAACAACCACCTCCCCCTCATGATCAGGTGTATGAGCATTAAGAGTGCAACTAATCATCCTAATTCGAAGAAAAGGAATAAGGATAAAGGCAACTAGAACCAACCAACATAGGGTGACCAAGGATGCCAAGGTAATGAACCGAACGCACCCCAAGGGAAGCAACCTAACAATAAAAACCAACAACAAGGAAATCAACCCAAGCATAATAGGCCTCTTCATATGAAAAATCCTTGCTCTTGTTGTGGTTTCCATGGCCATTATACTCATGATTGTCTCCTTTTGACCTAGATGCGCCAGTTGTGAGAAGCACAAGCAGCATCTAGAGGACAACAAGCTACAAGTTCGATTCCTCCAAATACTACACCAGTTCAAATGACTGTGTTCACTAATCCTTTCTCTCAACAGGGATATGTTTCTACCCAATCTCATCGAGGTCAGGCCTCCCCTCAACCTTCACAGTCTGATACCCCTGAGTATAGATTCTCATGATGAATTTTGAAGAGGTTAATACCGTTTAGGTCAACCTTTAGACCTGGTCATGCCAATATGATAAGCCACCTACTACGTCTGCAACCGAGTCCCAAAAAAAAGTTTCCACAGAGTCCATTTCAACACACAATGCTCCCTTACAGATTTCTCAACCTCAGGTAGAGGTAATTCACAAGATCCCCAAAGGGCCATTACGCTGAAATTTTTCTTCTGCCAAAGCCACCCACACCTACAACATAGTAGATGACTTGGCACAATCTCCTACTTCCATGTCAAGGCTAGAAGTCCTCCAGTCATGCCCTTCACAATGAAAATTTCTACTATCTGCTTTGGGCACTGTGCATCCTTCTAATGATCGATTTATTGTCTTTGATCTTGACAAATCAGAACATCCCCCCTTACCTTCATTCATCGCATTACAAATACCAGTCAAGATTCGTAATACCAATGTCTCATGATGTATCATTGACGAGGGTGAATCCACCTGTGTGATGTCCGCCTCTATTTGGAATAAAGTCAGATCACCTGACTTAGCCCCTTCCACCATCACTTTGCGTTCTTCGGATGGTCACCCTTCTCAGGCCCTTGGCATGTTTCGCAATTTTCCGGTCACTCTTGCGGGTAAGACTGTTTGTGTTGACATTGAAGTCATTGATGTCCCCTTGGATTACAATATGCTCTTAGGTCATAGCTATATCTATGTGATCATTGTTGTTGCATCTGTGGTGCACCGTAAGATGTGATTTCCTCACAATCGAAATATCGTCACCATTGATCAATTGACATATTATGAACCGAAGTCTCAGACCTCCCCTGAGTCTATCATATCTTTGGTGGCTGATAAAAAATCAGTCGCACCTCACACCAGTGTTTCACTAGGAGTCTATAAATATTCCACCTTACTTGGTGCATTCCTTGGTCCCCCCCTCATATCACTCACCCAGCTCGTAGAATGTTTTCATGCCACAATCGTCTTGGGCTAGCCACAAGCGATCTGGTTGGAGCAGCCAATATCCAACGCCTTCTAAACCTACTGGTGGTCACTCGATGGAGCCTTCATGAACTTGTCCTCAAGGACCTTCTTCCACTGTTGGTGTCTCTTCCACCCCTTTTGAACCAAGAATTCCCCCCCCTAGCCTTAACCATTTGGGAGCCATTCCGCTAAGCCATTACCCTTCCAGTCAGATATCATTTCTATCTCCCCCTCTGGAGTCTTTTCGGTGCATGTTATGGCTACGTTGATCCTTCCCAATTTTACCTTGGGGATCCCAGTCTGGTACATTGATGCCCCAGCAAACACTTCGCCTGGTCAGCTCAAACATATACTGCTTTGACCCTGGTCCAACTGGTCGTATGACCACTCCCTTTTCTTCAGTGCCTCAGCCACCTCAACAAGAATCTATTCTTGTTGTGAAAGCATCTAGTGAGGGAGGCAAAGCCAAAAAGAAGGAACCTAAGGACAAGGCCCCCCAAACAACTCCTGCTCCTCCTAAGCCTCCAAATTTGTCACCTCCGTGTGCTTTGTGTGATATTTTTGGGCATTGTTAGGTCCCTATATTACTAGTATAGTCCCTTATTGTTGTTAGTGTAAACCCCTTATTGTTATTATTGTACCCATGTAACCCCCATACTGTTATTATTGTGCCCTTAAATTATTATTGTTAGGTCGGCTAGGATTACATTGTGGCCCCACTAGGATTACATTATGGCCCCATGGACTCCTATATATAGAAAGGAGGTTTTGTAATTTGTATCATCCAAGAATTGTTCATTAATGTAATGTATTGGAGGTTTCCCCCTCGAAGTGGCTTATTTCTAAGGCGTTGATATCTCTTTTCTTCTATTTTTGGAGCTGGTTACACAACAGGCATGCTACCCATAATTTTTCTGAGCTTCCTTGTCTCAAACCTGTGGTTAAAAAAACGTTTCCTGAATCCGATATCCCAAAGGTCCATGTTACCTTACCCGATTTAGTTGCACATGAACCAACCTTATGATTTGTGTGATATTTTTGGCCACTATTCTCACCATTTTCCCTATCTTGATGACTTTCGTGACACCCTTGAGGCTTTTCGCCAAATAGAGGTCGCTTGTAGTGGATCATGTAATCCTTTACTTGTGAGTTCTGCTTCAGAAAAACCTGAGGATATTTCTGCACCCATTGTGATACCTCCCCCTGATGACGAGATGACAAAACCTTTACCACTATCATGTGTCTATCATCATCCATAAGATCCATGGTGGAATACCCCTCCAGGGCATCCCCTTCTGTTTTGGTTGAACCTCCTTCAGTGATCACCCTCTGCTCAACATCGATAGATGTTCCATCTACTAGCTCTTTTTCTACCCTCCATAGTGATGCGTATGTGAACCATATCTCTCAGGATGATGCGTCAGGTATCCTCGTCGTTTCATGTGGTATTTCTTCCACCATTCCTCCCATCTTCCATTCTGGCGAAGACATTATGGAAGCGGTGACCACCCCTAACTTTTCCTGGGATGATATGAACCACCATGCATACTTATTTCCGTAGTAGTCCCATGACCAGTATGTTGTGGAGTCTAAATACTTAATCTCTGATGAGGTTGATTGTTTTAGAAATCCCATTACTGCACCAAATGCTTTCGAAGAAGAAAATATGGCCAATATCTCTCCTACCATTAAAATTAACATTTCTGATAAACCAGGAGTAGAAGAAAATATTACCTTGGGGGCACATTGCACCACGGAAAAAAATGAGGGTTACATTAAGTTATTCAAGGAATTCCATGATTTTTTCACCTCATCCTATTCAGAGATGCCCAGACTTGATCCCGCCATTTTCAAACACCATATCGATACATGCCCTGATGCCAATCTTTTCCATCAAAAGTTGAGACCCATTAATCCTTCCAGATGAGAGGGTATCAAAGCCAAAATGGATAAGCTCAAGCAGGCTGGTTTTATCTATCCCATTTAGTACACCACTTGGGTTTCTAACCTGGTTCTTGTTCTAAAGAAACAAGGCACCATCTGTGTCTGCACTGACTTTTGCGACCTGAACAAAGCTTGTCCCAAAGATAGCTTCCCCACACTATTCATTGACCAGATCATCGATGAGTGTGTGGAGCATGAGGTTCTATCCTTTATGGATGGTTTCTATGGGTACAACCAGATTTTTATCCGTTGTGCTGATTAATTAAAAACTGATTTCATTAGTCCTTGGGAACTTTTTCTTATAGGGTCATGTCGTTTAGCCTAAAGAATGTCGTAGCCACATTCAGCCAGTCCATGTCATATTGTTTCCATGATTTGGAAAATATTATCCTTGCCTACATTGATGATTGATCCAGGTGCATATTGGTGGCCACCCACCTATTCCATTTGAAATTCCACCATCAATTTTTATGTTTCAGCACAGCTTACTATTTTTATCATTTTTTTGGGTCATGAACTTCCAGAGTAGTTTTGAAGCCCTAAACGAAGTTTTTTGGTCAAACCGGAAGCAACATGGATCCATGAACCTATTCTTATCACACCAAAAATTTTACTCCTCAAATAGATCTTTCTAACGAGGTATGGTGCACGTCAAATGGAGATCTTATGCTAAAGTTACGTCCCTGGGAAGTTGAAACACCAATTTGCCCAAACAGGGCCCATAGTTTTGGCGCTTCATCTCCTAGGGTTAGGTTTTTGGATGTTTAGAGTTTTCAATTGTTTCTCAATAATAAATAGACCCTCGAGCCTCATTTTAACACATTTTAGAGGCATGTAGCTACCAAATCTCTTCTCAAAGATAAGCTACCAGCGCCCTAGGTAGTTTATTTTCATTATGTCTTTAAGAATATTTCTGTTATTTGATATTAATTAAATGAAGTATTATTTCTGCTACATATCTGTGTTTATTTCTATTTCTATATTTTATTGTGTTCTTGCATAAATCTGAATCAGTGGTATCAGAGAGGTCTACTCTTTCTCTATTTTTATTTTCATGTCCCCAATGAGGTTAGGGTATAAGGAGTTAGGGCTCGATCTGGTTTAACCCTTTCAAGATTAGCAACGCAAACCCTGACAACCTCCCATGGCGGAAGAAAAGAAATATGAGGGAGCAGGAGATCCTATCAAATTCTTGTTCAAGGAGGCCCTCAAAAAACAGAGGAACGCGATGATGGATAACTTTGCCCAGATCCTTCTGTTAGCATAAATTCTTAACGCAAGTGTACGAAAAAATCTCATGTTAGTTGTGTGTGACAAACATCCCTAACAAAAAATATGGCTACTTAAATTTCTTAGATTTGTAATATATATTCGAAAAAATGCTTCAAAAACCCAGATCTATGCAGTAAAGTCAGTTAAACAGTAAAAATAAATAAGAGTTTCTCCATGCATCCAACATACAAGACAATATATAAAGAATTTTATATTTATTATAAAATCGGGGAAGGGAACAAAGAATGATGTTACTAGTCCCCCTCAATGGGATGGGTTCTTGGCTATCCTCAACGCTTCAGATCCAGAAGTTTCTCTCCCTTAATGGTGTAGAAAACCCAAAATGTGTTGAACTCTATGGGAGCTCAAGAAGCAAGAAAATAGTAGCAGCAATGAGAATGATCAATGCGCAACAATGAAATTGATCAAAGTGAATAATGAGTGGAAAACCCTCCTATTTATAACAAAATATTTATTTATCCTCAATAACGGTGAATAATAAAATATTATTAACCAAGATCTAGATCTAACTGCTTGGAATATTTTATTATATTTTGCTAGAGGGAAAAGGAATTTAAAGTGGTTAAATATATTTATTTAGAAATAATAAAGAAATAAATGATTTATTTATAATTTCAAGAATGCGGTTAAGGAATAATTTAACAAATTATTATTTGTTTAATTATTTCTAGGTGATTTAGACAAATTTAAGGAATAATAACTAAATAATGATTTAATTAATTATTCCTAAAGAAAAATAAGAAAAATAATAATTTATCTAATTATTTCTCATAATTGGGTTAAATATGAACAAAAATATTATTTAAACAGTGGTTTAATTAATTATTCCTAGAGCAAAATCAAATAAATAATGATTTATTTAATTATTCCTCATGGTTTTTCCTATTTGAACTAGAAATAACTTAATAAAATATGGTTTATTAAATTATTTCTTATAGTGAAAGCAATTTTACTATGGTAAAATTGGTCTTACATGGTGTACTTTGATCCATCTAATTGTAAATGGTTAGATTACCAAAAATTGGTGGAATAAATTCCCCCCCAACGTGCAAGTGTTAGGAGCTAGTCGTATGACCGAAGTATGTTGTAAGAACACAATCACTAGACACCGAAGGGGAATCAAAGAGAGAGAGATACATAGACACAGTGAAGCGAGAGAGGAAAATAACTAAGGGGTGATACCTATAAATGATATAAGTCTCCTTTAATGTTTGGGTACCTATTCTCAATGAGGTGGGGTAGGTATACCTATGCCAACCAAGATGACAAAGTACAAAGAATAATGGTGTGCCCAGTAAAATGAGACTGAGTTATAAAGTACATGATATGCTAGCATAAAAATGGGCCAGACAAAAGTATAATGTATCCCACATAAATATTGTGCCTAGTACAACATCTAGGACTGAATATAATAATATTTGATTACATGAGACATAATAAAAACCAAAGAAACCCTGATAAATAGGAAAAGGCTCTGGAAATATGAATGGATCACCTGAGTGATACATGCATGCAATGGGCGCTGCAAGCGGCTGGAAACCCATCAAATTTGTGGAGCTGCATCTGAGGTTGTAGCATAATATAAGGTCATTTGAGCATGTGGGGGGCTACCTAAAGGTCCACCCCCTCATGGGGTTTGAAACATCTTACACACACACACCCGAGAATCAATGGTACAATCTATTGGATCACCGTACCATCAATTATATGAATCTAGATCATGTGATAAGGATTTGAAGATGAGTGGATGAGAAACGATCAATTCAAAGGGCAATGATGAGTCCCTTTGCCTAATCTAAGGCACCGAACAAAAATATAAGTTGGAACCAAGGTACACAGCCCTATAAACCTGTCTTATGGAACGAATGTGTTGATGTCGATAGAAGGAGGTGCACCATACGTGAGGTAATGAGGAATATTCATCTAAGGAATGAGGGATCATAGTAAAAGTGACTGATGGACTAACACCAGGGATGATGATGGAAGAGGGGATACTAAGTATCAGGTGGATGACTTCTCTTGTCAGAGCATAAAATGCATGGATTACCTAACGTCCATGCATTTTATGACGAGATGGGGGAAAGTATGACGAGAGGCCAAAAATGGGTGACACGAGAGAGTAACAAGGCACAAATGGATGGAATACTATAATAGGAGATAAAGGGACACAAGATAGACTCCATGAATGTGATGGTGACTCAACTCGATCAGACACTTTGAAAAAGGGTGACTCGATGAGGCTTCCACACAAAATATGCCTGGTGGGGACCATAAAATCATGAGAAAAAGGTGGTTACTGGTGACTAAAATAGACACACGCATTGAAAATTATGAGGGAAAATTGGTGCCCCAAGTACAAGAAGCACAAGTGAAGAAATCCGATTTTGAGAGGCGGCGAAGTGACCCTTCTTGGAAAAATGGCTTCTAGGTTAAGTATCAAATCACCAAAAACAAAAGGATACCCATTTTATAGCTCGTTGAGATCTTTCCAACAATGCTAATGGTTAATCAAACTGAGATACGGTTTGGTTTCTATTGGTGAAAGAAAAATTAGGGTTTTTCTTTTAATAAGGTGATTTCCCTCCAATTTGATTCATTTTCTAGTGGATTTGTGGTGAATTTGGAGAGGAGAAAGCCCTAAATATTGCGGCGATCGTAGCAGAAAAACTGAATATTAGAATCGACTAAGAAAATATTATTTTTTCACTCCTCAAAGCCTCCCCCCATGTCAAAGACTATTGGGAAACCTATTGTTGATCAAAATGACGAGGGGGAACCCTCTTTGTTTTCAGCTACACCCACTTGGAATTTGTTCTAAGATGACATCAAGGAACAAAATTACCCCATGGGGAGCTATGAGGACAAGTACATCCAATGGACCACGCTGCAGCAAACTTGGGTATTAAAGATTCAGAGAGACATTTGGTGCTTAAGTACCGCAGATTTATACATAGACACATTTAGGAGGAAATGGATTTCCTCGACATTACCTCACTTGGCACGGCATATCGCTATGCCGCAAAGATCGAGCAAAAAATTAAGCAGAAGAAGTGAGACTTTGGATCCGTGAATCCGAAGTCAGGGAAAGGCGCCCCCGAACCACAAAACAGGGGGCAGAGCTAAAGCGGGGTGACTCAGAACACCACAAAAAATCCAAATAAGGACACGGGGAAGTGGTGTGAATTTCATAACAACCCCAGTCATCACACAAAAGAGTTTCGGGCCAAACAGTTGTTGGTGGCCGAACTGAAGGCACCCAAATCAGATGCATGTTCTGATCTTGAGCCAGAACTAGAAAAGGGAGATGAAAAATGGAAATAGATCATTGATGCAGACTCCAATGCCATTGTTTCCACCACCAAGCTCTAGAGGGAGGAACCTGAGGATCCAGAGGATGGGGAGTGCCCCTTCCATTCGTAGATGTGGGTGAAGGGTTCTCCACTACAATTTCTTGTCGATAGCGGAAGCCAAAGGAACCTCATTTTAGCAGAGGTCATGATGTGGCTCGACCTACCAACCATAGCACACCCGTAGCCGTATACCATTGAGTGGCTTCACCCAGGGAGATATCTTTGCATCCGCCATCATTGCCACCTTCCGTACAGCATCAAGCCATTCATGGATGAGGTATTGTGTGGTGTTTCTCCTGTTGATGTAGCTAATGTATTATTGGGTCAACCATACTTGTGGAGGTGACATGATATGTATGATTCTAGGCCTCGTTCTATTGTTATTAATTTGGGAAATAAATTGTACAGGATACTAGAGGTAGTACCACCTCCTGTCATCTCCTTGAATATTGCAAAACAATGCAGTAAGATTGTTTCCCAAAACAGGAAATTCATTTTCCTTACAACTCGCTCACAGGAAAAGAAGAATATTGTGGCCAAAGCCTCGAAATAGGGCTCCCCTACATGGCTGCAGTAGATGGACAAAGTCGTGGAGGAATATGAGGACATTTTCTCCTCACCCACGGAGGTTCCTCTACACTATCAGGACAAGCACTCCATTGATCTAACCCTCGGCACACCACCGTATGATGTTGCCATACCTCATGCAACTACACAGATAGAATCCACACATGTACTGTCTAAGGCAACCAAATTTATTGAACGCATCCAGTAGGTCCACGACATCCTGGACAAATCCAATACCAAGTTCAACAGAATTTTCCTCTCATGGAGGAACTTAATGCCATGGGGACCATTGCTTCCTAAGGAGGGAGGAATTATCAATGTGGATATTGGTGGCCACCCACCTATTCCATTTGAAATGCTACCATCAGTTCTTTCAGTTTTTTGTTTCAACACAACTTACTATTTTTCGTAGTTTTTCAGGTCTTGGGCTTCCGGAGTCGTTTTGAATCCCTAAAAAAATTTTTTTAGGAAAAATGGGAGCAACATGGGTCCATGGACCGATGTTTCTCACACCAAAAGTTGTAATCCTTGGATATATCTTTCTAACAAGGTATGGTGCGTGTCAAATGGAGATCATATGCCAAAGTTATGTCCCTGAGAAGTTGAAACACCAATTTACCCAAACGGGGCCCATAGTTTTGGCACTTCATCTCCTAGGGTTATGTTTTTGGATGTTTAGAGTTCTCCATTGTTTCTCAATAATAAATAGGCCCTCAAGCCTCATTTTAACATAGTTCAAAGGCCTGTAGCCGCCACATCTCGTCTCAGAGATAAGCTACCAACGCACTAGCTAGTTTATTTCCATTATGTCTGTAAGCACATTTCTGTTATTTGATATTTATGAAATGAAGTATTATTTTCATTGCATCTCTGTGTTTATGTATATTTCTGTACTTTATTGTATTCCTGCATAAATCTGGATCAATGAACTCACTGCTCATTCTAGGCATCGGGTGCAACACATTCATGATTTGTGTATCGTCTTTCTTTGATGTCACAAGCATAATACCTGCCTCAACCCGTTGAAGTGTGTATTTTGCATTCATGTCGGACATCTATTAGGCTTCATTGTGTCCAAATATGGTACAACGCTTGATCCCCTAAAAGTTCAAGCCATCCTTGAGCTTCCTATTCCTTGTACCTTGCATCAGTTACAAAGCCTTCAAGGCAAAGCCAACTTCCTTTGTCAGTTCATCCCTAAATATGCGACCACTGCACATGGGTTTCTAAGACTCCTTAGATCTAACATTCCATTTGTTTGGGATGAATACGCTCAACAGTATTTTGATGCCCTGGAACATGCTCTCACTTCCGCTCCCTTGATTAGTCCTCCTAACTTTGAGAGGTATTTCATCCTGTACATATTTGCTTCCACCCATTCGGTCATTGGGGTCCTAATCCAAGTGTTAGCGCAAAGAGTCACTCCTTGACTGCAAAAGGAATAAGCCTTACACATCATAGTTCATTTAAAATTTTAAAGGGTTTTTTGAGTGGTGGGATGGCTTTCTCAAATATTTTGAAATGATTTTTTCTATTCTGTAAGACTTTCATGCATTTGGCAAGCTGTGGAAAGTATAGATTGTATGGGTAAATTGGTAGTATAGGGAGAAAAGTGTAACAAATGAAGAAAATGGATAGCTAGTACCTATTCTAGGAAATATTCCTATTCTAAATCAATCACACAGCCATGATGATGGCTCTTTACGCAAACTTTGTTTATGAAAAGTAAACAACATTCATGAAGTAGATTTCATGTATAAATTATTCCACAAACCCTTTATGAAATATTCACTAACATGTTCTACAACACATATATGATTTGCAGAAAGTTGAAAGCAGATAATTTACTACTAAATCCTTTAATAGTTTCTCACTCACACCTTACTAGCTATTGCAACTCATAATTAGAATAAATTAACAAATAAAGAATACACACCATACATCATATGGTCCTTGAGTCACAAAATACTCCAGCATGAAGTAAAAAATGATTTTCTTTATTATATTCAGTCTTCAGGTAGACCAACATCCAACCTAGAAATGGTATTTACAAATGGTATATATAGAGAGAGAGGCACAAACTCCATCTCTCTAAAAAGAAGGAAACAATACTCCTAACATTACATAGGTGTCATAAGAAATTACAACCATATCCCATAGAAATCTAAATGAAAGGATAGATGTAGAAGAAAGAAGAGAAGAAATATGGGCTGAAATGTTGAGTGTGTTGTTATGCTGCCCCTTTTTCTGTTGATTTGTCTCCTTGTGTATTTGGTTTTTAAATAACCATGTATCTTCATTTAATAAGACCTCCAACAACCTCATAACCATATTTCACCAACACTTTTTATATCCATTTGGTTATGGGTCCTTATCCTTCCTTAACTAGCTTGGAAAATTTGCTGACATGTGTCAAAATTCAGTTAAAACAGGCGCTACTGGAAATTCCGGAAAAAACATGTAACTGTGAAAAAACTAGTATGCTACCGGAATTTTTGGTAGCACTCTGTTTATTTTTCATAAAATGCACAGAAAATTCTGAAAAACCTGTGTAGACTTGTATTCTTTGACATCTAATCTGTTGTTCAAAATTGTGATTAATAAACAAAAAGGTGTTTGTATCTGTAATGTCCCAAATGGGGAATCATCATAATTTTTCTCCACTGAAGTGTTCCTTTGTCGGATATATGGACAAGGCTATTTTAGAGATGGAATGAGTGGGAATTTACCGTATATGTCACCTCTAAAAGAGGATGAGATCCGAAGGCTAGCTGGCCCCTTCTCAGGCTCTGTCTATGGCTATGTAAATATTCCTCCTTAGGAAAACTAAGGAAGAAAGAAGCAAAAACACATTTCTAGCCATGCATGCAATAAAATACTAAAATGAACTCTTGGATCCCATAGATACAGAAATATACAATCTAAATCCAAGAATAGATCTGAAACAAATCAAACTAGGTGGGCTAAATAGGCCTCCCACACTAGTTTAGCCAAAACTAGTGAAAAACCCCAATACTGCAAAATGTTGGAGTAGCTGCTCAAGGGACTACGCAGTATAAGATAGGTTTCACACATGAAATGATCAGAGAACAATATATCTACTCATATATTAATCATAAATGTTCAAGGAATGAGATCTAGTCTCTGTATACAAAAAGAAAGACAACCTGGCAAGGGTTTCTTTTCAAACACTCTAAATACAAAATGTAATATTCATAAATCTCTAAATATTCACTGCAACATGAAACATGAGAGTGTAAGAGGCTGATAGAAATATGATCTGATGCAGATCCTTCAAAAGATTCCTCCCATGACAGAATGAACCCCTCAATCACAAGGAAAAACCACAAAGAAGCCACCAAACCCTACAATGAAAGCTGCCTCCCAAAATAACGTAGTTCCTAGCTACAACTGCGCTGGAAACTCTGAGAAGTGTTTGTTCTGATACCACTGATCTGAAATCTGCTCCAAGAACCTCCAAAAAGATCTATGGATGAAAGGAAATTCCCCTCCAACAAAGATCAGCTCAGAAAGTGGGATATCAATCCCTTCCACTGCTGCACCCAGCTACACTGCACAATATCTGCTGCAGAAACTGTGATGATGAAGATGGCTGAAGCTTGGCCTGAAAACCTGATGTGTAATGATGAATTCAAGCTCTCCCAATGAGGCTCCTCAAAGGAAGAGGTGGGGTTCTCACCTGGGAACACCCAAGTGATAAAAAACACTGCTACTCTGCTGAACAGCAAGAGTGAGCAAATGTCTAGAGAGACATGAATGATGATCTAAAGCATGAAGAAAAATTCTCTCATCCTCTTCCTCATATAGAATACGAGTTTTCTTCTCCTTGGGCCCACCCAATTAGGTCTCCTCATTCAAAATATGCACTTCCCTCCAAAATTGTGTTATTCTTCCTAGGGTTTCTTCTCCTCCAAGACTGCACAGTTGACCAAGTCAAAGTAGCTGCATTTTATCCTTGTTCACACATAGAGGTGTTTTATTAGGCTTGAAATAATGTCTCCTTTCACACTTGGAGTGTTTTTATCCTTCTTATGAGACTTATGGGCTTTTCTACCCATTTATTTTCCGACTATAGTTGCTGCTAACTCTAATGTCCCATTTAGCTTGGAAGCTAAAAATTTGGGACATTACAGTATCAAAAAACATTTTTACCTTCCTTCCATGTGGGCTGCAACTTCAAAAAGCTTATCCAAATCTGTCTTGCTATCAGCAATTAATTTTGATGTGGTTTTTCATATGGTTGCTTCCGTGACAATGGTTTTCTCCTCCTTAGAACCCTTTTGCACCTTTCTTCTCTTTGAGGGTTCTGAGTGCTGCTCTGAAGGGATTTTATTTTTATTTTCTTCATGGATTTTTCTGTCTTTAACCCTTCTTATTTACCTTCTATATCAATGACATCTATTATTAAGCTTGGATTTTGTAGAGCCTTGGACTTAAGCCTAAGCTTGTTGTTGTCTTTGGTATGCATTTTTCTGGCACCAGCAACAGGTTTGGCTTCTTCTTTCTTCTTCTTAATATTGATTTCATATCCAACATCTTTGTGGAGTTCTTCAACAAATTTTTTTGGCTAATACTTTTTCTACATCTTCTGTTGAATATCTGCTTCCAGAATTTTCAGTAGCGTCTGCGCTTTAGATTTCTCTGCAGTTGTAAACCTTCCTCTTCCAACTCTGGTGTAGACATTAGGAAAAGGAGGAATGGGGGGCACCATTTTCATAGAATTGGGTTTATTTTCTGAGGAATTCTCTCCTTTTTCCAACTTTCTCTCAGCCTTGACTGCAAAAACCTTCTCTTTCCTACTCTTAGCGTTATGGAATTTTTCCTTCTTGGCCTTCCTCTTGGTTCTTTATGCAAGCTGAGGGTGTTGTTGTGAAACTGGAGGTTTAGGTGCAAGTTGGCATGCCCTGTAAAAGAAGAAATGGTCCTAGGTTTGGTTTATTTTCCTTAACTCTTCTTGAACTAGAACCTTGATGAGCACTTGATGATACAAGCTATATTCTGAAACAATAGTGTGAGTTTGGATCCTTGCAGACATCTTTGTTAGACTCTTCAGCAAGAAATATGGAATATTTAAGGTCGTCATACCTACAACATGAAAAAGAAACCTCATATGATAAAGAAACACAACTATATACCTCCTTTCACAAGTGAGGTATATCTTGACGAGTTTAAAATCTTCCACCTAGTCATTTTTGGGATAGCTAATTGGAATTACCTTGGCCCAATTTGGATCTCTATGTGCATCCTTGAGGAAATTTTTGAGGTCTCGTCTAGTGATAACCTGAACTTTAAACCACCTCTCTCCTTCCTATGGAAGGTTAAATTCTTTAGCAACCGAGTCTGTTGAAACCTGCAATGTAAGCCCATATATTGTGGCTTCTTGTCCATTAAAAGAGTTTACAAACTCTTGAGCTACTCCTAAGTGAGAGCTTCCTAACATGGTGCACAAAAAATACCACCCTACTTGGATAAACAAGATTCTCACCTTCGAATTTACATCCACTAGTTCTGCACCCTGTGGCTCAATTCATTTTATTTTGCCTCCTCTTTTAGTCATCTTCAAAGATTAATGAATCTATCTCTTGAAACTGATAGTTTCCAGAGCTAGAAGAGCTTCACCTTACAAGTGTTACTTTTGTTTTCCTTTGAAATCCTGTCTAAAATATAGACACCTCCTCTTACTGCAACTCTATGCAATTTAATCTCCAACAACTAGACTCTCAACTGATAATGCTCCTGATTTTTCGGTGGTTTTAAAACAGAAACCATGGTTCATCACCCCATGAAAATCGATCTTCATTATGGAAAATATTCCTGACCGTAGTGTGCACCATGTGATGGCCATCATTATCTTCAATTGGTTGCATAACTTCGTATGGAATGCTACAGATGGATTGAGGTAAGCAGATCTGTGATTGGAAGTCATATCCACTGTCTTTGTTGATTATTTGCCTAAATTTCAGGCAACGCTGCTGTGCAACCAACCAAACGATCATTACATTAAGTTTGATGATCCACGATCTCCTCCATTCTAAAAACATGAACCTTGACATGAGATTAATTGACTTCTCTGACAGACAAGAATGGTTGGGTGTATTACTGCGAGTTGACACGTATGCACGTATACCATGACTTAACTTAAACTAAATTGACCACCTACGAATCCTATCACAAGATATAAATCATCTTTTAAAAAAATGAAACGTATTTACACTACAACACGTGGCTTGAAAAAATCGGATGTGCTTTTTCGTTTATTTTTAAAAAACAGAGTATGTTACCGGAATTTTCAGCAACATCGAAATAAAAGAAAAACAAACAGAAACAGGAATATCATAGATTTTCTGAAAATGCTAAAACAGGCGCTACTGGAAATTTTGGTCGTAACCAATTTTTTTTTTTTTTTTTTTTGAAAATTTCAAAGTATAATCCTAAAAACAAAAATTTTAAATAGACTGACTTAGCAAATAACTCTGCTAACACCAGGAAGATGACACCGGAAACGAACATGTTATCAATTATGGCAGTAAGAACCTCATGGGTCCCCCTATGTCCTACTCACATGAAGAGGAGTTGGTGTTGGCCATTGTGTTCTCAGTCCAAAAAATTCGTCATTATATCCATACGCATTCCACCAAGGTCGTGACCAATTCCAACCCTATGGCTTCCTATTGAGTTGACAGATCATCAATGGGAAATACGCTCGTTGGATCGTTATCATTTAGGAATTCGATCTTGAATTTGTTACACCCAAGAGTAAGAAAGGTTTAGCCCTTGCTAAACACATTTTTGAACTACCTAATGGTACGCGAGATCCATTGGTTAATGATGATTTACCAAATGAACACTTGTTTTCCATTACTTTAAATGACCCTTAGTATGGTGAAATCCTCACCTACCTACGAACCCAAAATTTTGCTTCCCATATTGATCGTGATGCTCGACGATGTATACAACACCAAGCCCCCCGCTACCTCCTCATTGGTGATGATATCTATCATCGTAATGTTTATTTTGTCCTCTATTTTTGTCTCACGCATGATGAAGTTGAGCAAGTCCTTAATGCCTACCATAGCGGTGCTTGTGGTAGCCACCTCTCTGGTTTAGCTACTGCCTAGAAATTCATGCGCGTTGGGTATTTTTGACCTTCTCTCTTTGGTGATTGCATTGAAGCAGTCAAACATTGTTCCAATTGCCAACTTTTTTCCCCAAAGTTGCGAGCTCCACTCGCTCCCCTCCATCTTGTCATATCAACCGGTCCATTCTATAAGTGGGTCATTGACTTCATGGAGTGTCAACCTCCGTCTACTGGTAACCACAAGTATATCATTATGGTGGTTGAATATTTTATCAAATGGGCTGAAGCCATGCCAATGTTCAATAAAACGATAGCTACCACAAATATCTTTTTATTTAACCATTTTATCGCTCAGTTCAGGGTTCTAAAACAATTCATCTCTGACAACGGCCAACATTTCAAAGATGAGATATGGCCTTATCTATCCTCTTTTTTGGGCTTTGAGCACCAATATTCATCATCCTATTACCCCCAATGTAATGGTCAAGTTGAAGCGATCAATAAAATCCTTAAAAATATGCTTCAATGAATGGTGAACAAGCACAAAACCAACTAGCACCTTATTTTTTTCCCTGCTTTGTGGGCCTGTAGAACTTTTGTTAAAACCGCCACTAGGTTTACTCCTTTCTACCTTGTTTTTGGCAAGGAGGAAATCTTACCGATCAAGTGTGAAATCCCCTCCCTTCACCTAGATGTCGAACTTATCCCCAACACCCAACCTTTAGAACAAAGACTTATCATGATTGAGTGTTCTTTCGAAGACCATCGTGTTGCATTGCAAATAATCGAAGTGGCCAAGAAGCGCACCAAAGCTCAATATGACCGAAAATTCCACCCTTGTACCTTTCACGAAGGTGATCTTGTTCTAGTGTATGACCAGGCTCATGATGTCCTTGGTAATGGGAAGTTTGACTCATTATGGCTAGGAATTTACATCATTAGTAAGGACTTGGGCAAGGGGGGAGATGTGTGTTTTATTTCTGTCATGCATTTAGGTAGCTTGCATTGTTCATCATCATCTCATTTATTGTCTTATGGCACCTTTAAGATGGATCCATCATCCACACTGTATATCGGCGATGCCGACAGTGCAAGTCACTTCTCCCAGAATCTAGCCTCGGTAGCTTGGGCCATTTTTACCCCCATGCATTCATTAGTCCTCTCCAACAACATATGCATTAGATTTTCCACCATTACCTTTATTCATGTACCTAGAACCCAAAATTACTATGTAGATATCATTGCAAACAATATTCTAGATTGAAAATTATCACATGCATTTAACACAAGATAATAATCATAAATGAATGGCAAACCATATACTTGTCATATATAAAAATATGCATATCCATAATATGTGTCGATAGAATCATAAATGTTTTGGATTCCACCACTCAAATACATTCAACATGCCCATCGCATGTTACAAAAATAAAAACTGGGGTCACCAGACGCCCCTACATCTAGTCACTATTTGGAGGGTCCCGAGCCAATGGCTCAACTCCTGCAGCCCACAAATCCTGCACAACTTTTCCGGCCATCTCCATGCGCCGCATGACCCCTCACCACTCAGAGGGTAGCCCTATACATACCTTGATGTATTGGTCCTGAAGATCATGCCATCTACACTTGGATATGCTGGTCAACATCAAATCGCATTTGTGGTATACATCCTCCAACAAAGCATGATAATTAGGTTATTGGTCTCCTCTCGCTCCACTAGACTCTGCATCCCCTACACTGTGGGTCGTCCCATATACCCTGTCGGCTTCACCGGTGTTATATATGAATAACGCATAAATACCACATACATATTCTAACAACTTTAAAATACATCATAATATATAGTGACTTTCACTTATCATCTGTTCCCAATGCTTGACCAAACAGAAGTGGCAAGTCAGGGTCCCCCAAAGAGTTCATACCACTGTATGGATAGTCGTCTATATATGGGGCATCTGATTCCAATGTGTGAAGAACTCGGGTCGAAACACCTATCCAACTCGCCTGCCTCCTCCTATCTATAGTAACTGCCCCCAGTGATGCATCCTGGGCTCCCATGGGCCCCCATCCTAGATCTGTACATGAGGCTGAAGTGTGGGGATATTCTCAAAGAAGAACGAGCACAACACTGTACCAAAAGCACATTCATGGTTCACCTTTCACTTGCATAGCGACAACTATCATTTCACCAATGACAACATCATTTGTGCCCACCCATAATAGGTCCCACTCAGTACACTCTCAACTAACATCATATTCCCTCTAGTGATGTGGTGGAATGCTTGGTTTCCCAAGATCTGCAGTACTGTTGCAGCGACAACCCATGTCTCTAGCCTCACTAGATCACTGATTGGTATGGTCGTGCCCTTAGCATGAACATATGGTTTGCAATGGCGTTCCATGAACTTTGATATGTTCCACCACCATGGTAATACCGGATTTATATTTCCCACCACCCCTAGTGGCGGGAGTTCGGTCAAGAAGTAGATTTCCTCTATGTTCAACTCTATCCAGTGCCCCTGCACTATAAAGGCCTCTTGGTCAGGATCCCAATAGCTAACTATCCTAGACAACAAGGGCTCCCCTACCCTCATAAGTGGGTTCTCAACAAACTTGAGAACCTCGTACCTCACAAGTGCACCTCTGACCAATTGATCCCCATGGATCTCAGCATGAAGCACATCTAAATCCATCTCTCTCCAGTTGATCTTCAACTCTGCCATACCTGCACAAACCCATCATGTTTTTCAGCTCTATAAAGATAAACTGCATCCCAAATCATCAAGTCTCAGTCGTTGTTAGGTACTTGTATTACTAGCATAGTCCCTTATTTTTTTAGTGTAGCCCCCTTATTGCTATTGTTATACCCCTGTAGTCCCCATATTGTTATTATTGTGCTCCATAAAACCCATTATTGTTATTATTGTGCCCTTACATTATTATTGTTAGGTCGGCTAGGATTATATTATGACTCGATGGACTCCTATATATGGAAAGGAGGTTTTTTCATTTGAATCATCCAAGAATTTTTCATTTATGTAGTGTAAAGGAGGTTTCCCCCTCGAAGTGGTTGATTTCTAAGGTGTTTATCTCTCTTTTCTTCTATTTTTGGAGCTGGTTTCATAACATTTGGTATCAGAGCTTTGGATTCTAGGGTTTCGCTCCTCTAAACAGGTCATCGTGGAATTTTTGCTATAAATATTATTCTACAAAGGTTCAAAAGCTTCAATTTTTATCACGAGAAGCTGAAATCCTGAGGAATGTCATGTAAAAATTTCAGATCTTGATTCGTAATATTTTCAGAGATATGATCTATGGAAGTCAGGGTGTTTGCAGGCTCCTGAATTTCATCTAAAAGAGGTGACCTTGGGAAAATCTCCATAACTCTCTCTCTGAGAATCGGATTGGAATTCTGTAAAAAGTGACCAAAATTAAACGAACTTATTTTCTTGTATATCAATTTCAGAGCCGAAAGAGGAAACAGTGACATGTGGCACGCCGTACAAGTTCGCTCTACTGAACTAATCCTTAATTAGGTCATTGTGGGAGATTTGGCCTAACTTTGTCTTGAAGAATCAAAATCAAGTCAAACCTATGGCATTCGAAATAATATTCAGAGGGCTACTACAAGACTAAATTTTAGATATTGAAGATCCAAAATCACATAGATAATTCAGGTTTATTATCGACCTCCTAAAAAGCAAGAAAATGGTGTGTATTTGTTTTTGAAAATTTCATAACGTTTGTTTCAAAAAGTAGTTTGAAGTGATTCAAAGGGCATATTGAAACATTTTTATCAATATTGGGTTCTATAATGGCACCCAAAAATAATTACACGCCCATTAATCCCTCATAAATCTCTACTATGATGCATGAAGAGGAAGAATTGCAGTATGAGATATCAAAATTACGATACCAAATGCAACAAATTTAGATCTTACAAAGAGAAATAAAATATTACATAGATGGTTTAAAATAAAAAATTAAGGTTATTTTGGATGGTTTTAAGGATCAAATGAAAGCTAATATGGATGATAAATTAGTGTAAAATTACATCGAGCATCAAAAACAAGTTCTCCAACTCTCAAAGTATAACCTAACTTTGGTGCATAATCGAATGAAAAAATGGGAAGATAAACATCACATCGAAAGAAGTTTTGAGAAGTCACATAAACAAGAACTCAAAAACTATGAAATAAATCAATTTCAAAGTATCTCAGAAAATGGAAGAACTTACCCATTGAACATTCCATGTGGGAGGATGAGATTTTTATATAGAAGCATCAAGAAATAATCAAGCATTGAGGACAACACTTGTTTGAAGGAAAGGGGCATTTAGGTCCCTATATTACTAGGGTAGTACCTTATTGTGTTAGTGTAGCACCCTTATTTTTATTTCTATACCCTTGTAGTCCCCATTTGTTATTATTGTGCCCCATAAAACCCCACTATTGTTATCGTTATGCCCTTACATTATTATTGTTAGGTCGGCTAGTATTATATTGTGACCCCATGGATTCCTATATATAGAAAGGAGGTTTTTTCATTTGAATCATTCAAGAATTTTTCATTTATGTAATGTAAAGGAGTTTTCCCCCTCGAAGTGGTTGATTTCTAACGCATTGATCTCTCTTTTCTTCAATTTTTGGAGCTAGTTTCATAACAGTTGCCAGCCAAAAAATAGGACAAAACCCACTTTTTGGCCAACTCACATTTTTCAAGCCCTGTACCTATGAGCTCATAGTTTTCCCCTCTAGAAACCACGAGCCAGGTCACACTAAAGGACTCGGGAAGTGTGAGTTGGCCATGAGGATGGGCAGAGTGTTGTTCTTGGGCTTTAAGCACCTAATCTGAAAAATTGAACCACTAAAAAAGTATAGTAGGGATAGGCCACCAACCTGCAACTAACGGATCTCGATTCTAATGGTCGGTTTGTCCGCTACAATTTCCATAATATTTAGGGCCTTCTCCTTCTCTCCAAATTCACCACAACTCCACTAGAAAATGAATCAAAATGGAGGGAAATCACCTTATTAAAATAAAAACCCTAATTTTTCTTTCACAATAGCAACCAAACCATATCTCAGTTTGATTAACCGTTAGCACCATTAGAAAGATCTCACCGAGCTATAAAATGGGTATCCTTTTGTTTTTGGTGATTTGATACTTAACCCAGAAGCCATTTTTCCAAGAAGGGTCACTTCGTCGCCTCTCAAAATTGGATTTATTCACTTGTGCTTCTTGTACTTGCGACACCACTTTTCCCTCATACTTGTCAATGCATGTATCGATTTTCGTCATGAGTAACCACCTTTTTCTCATGATTTTATGGTCCCCATCGGGCATATTCTGTGTGGAAGTCTCATCAAATCACCCTTGTTCAAAGCATCCAATCGATTTGAGTCACCATTGCATTCATGGAGTCTTTATCAAGTCCCTTTACCTCATGTTATAGTATTCCATCCATTTGTGCCTTGTTACTCTCTTGTGTCACCTATTTTTGCCTCTTGTCATATTGTCCCCCATCCCCTTCGGAGTCGAGCAAGTCGATGTCAGATCATCCATGCATTTTATTCTCTGACAAGAGAAGTCATCCGCCCAATACTCATTATCCCCTCTTCCATCATCATCTCTGATGTTATTCCATCAGTCACTTTTACTATGATCCCTCATGCCTTATATGAGTTTTCCTCATTGCCTCACCTATGGAAAACCTCCTTCTATCGACATCAACACATTCATTCCATAAGATAGGTTTATAGGGCGGTGTACCTTGGTTACAGCTTCTATTTTTGTTCGGTGCCTCAGATCAGGAAAAGGGACTCATCATTGCCCATTGAATTGATCGTTTCTCATCCACTCAGCTTCAACTCCTTATCACATGATCAAGATTCATATAATTGATGGTACATTGATCCAATAGATTGTATCATTGATTCTCGGATGTGTGTGTGTGAGATTTTTCAGACCTCATGTGGGGGTGGACCTTCAAGTAGCCCCCCACATGCTCGGATGTCCTTATATTATGCTATAGCCTTAGATGTAGCTCCAAAAATTTGATGGGTGTGATTCCATTTGCTTGCAGTGCCCATCGCACGCATGTATCACTCAGATGATCCATTCATATTTTCAGAGCCCTTTCCTGTTTATCAGGGCTTCTTTGGTTGTTATTATTTCTCATGTACTCAAATATTATTGTATTCAGTCCTGGATGTTGTACTAGGCACAATTTGTATGTGGGATCCATTTATTTTTTTCCAGCCCATTTTTATGCCAGCATATCATGTACTTTATAGCTTAGTCTCATTTTACTAGGCACATCATTATTATTTGTACTTTTTCATCTCAGCGGGCATAGGTATACCTCCCCCACGTCACTGAGAATAGGTACCCAAACATTAAAGGAGACTTATATCATTTATAGGTATTTCCCCCTCAGTTATTGTCCTCTCTTGCTTCATTGTGTCTATGTATCTCTCTCTCTTTGACTCTCCTTTGGTGTCTAGTGATTTTGTTCTTACAACGTACTTTGGTCATACGACTAGCTCCTAACACTTGCATGTTGGGGGGGAATTTGTTCCACCAATTTTTGGTAATCTAACCATTTACAATTAGATGGGTCGTAGTACACCATGTAAGACCAATTTTACCATAGTAAAATTGCTTTCACTATAAGAAATAATTTAATAAACCATATTTTATTAAGTTATTTCTGGTTCAAATAGGAAACCCCATGAGGAATAATTAAATAAATCATTATTTATTAGATTTTACTCTAGGAATAATTAATTAAACCACTATTTAAACAATATTCTTGTTCATATTTAACCTAATTATGAGAAATAATTAGATAAATCATTATTTTTCTTATTTTTCTCTAGGAATAATTAATTAAATCATTATTTAGTTATTATTCCTTAAATTGGACTAAATCACCTAGAAATAACTAATTAAATAATAATTTGTTAAATTATTCTTTAACCACATTCTTGAAATTAGAAATAAATCATTTATTTCTTTATTATTTCTAAATAAATGTATTTAACCAATTTAAATTCCTTTTCCCTCTAGAAAAATATAATAAAATATTCCAAGTAGTTAGATCTAGATCTTGGTTAATAATATTTTATTATTCGCCATTATCAAGGATAAATCAATATTTTGTTATAAATAGGAGGGTTTTCCATTCATTATTCACTTTGATCACTTTCATTGTTGTGCTTTGATCATTCTCGTTACTAATATTTTATTGCTTCTTGAGCTCCCACAAAGTTCAACACATTTCGGGTTTTCTACACCATTAAGGGAGAGAAACTTTTGGATCTGAAGCATTGAGGATAGCCAAGAACCCATCCCATTGAGGGGGACTAGTAACATCATTCTTTTTTCCCTTCCCCGGTGTTATAATAAATATAAAATTCTTTATATATTGTCTTGTCTATTGGATGCATGGAGAAAATCTTATTTCTTTTTACTATTTAACTTCTTTTACTGCATAGATCTGGGTTTTTGCAGCATTTGTTTCGACTATCTATTACAGATCTAAGAAAGTTAAGTAGCCATATTTGTTGTTAGGGATATTTTTCACACACAGCTAAAGTGAGATTTTTTTCTACACTTGCATTAAGAATTTATGCTAACAGAAGGATCTAGGCAAAGTTATCCATCATCGCGTTCCTCTATTTCTCGAGGGCCTCCTCGAACAATAATTTGATAGGATTTCCTGCTCCCTCATCTTTGTTTTCTTCCTCCATGGGAGATCTTTGGGGTTTGTGAGGCTAATCTTGCAAGGGTTAAACTAGTTCGAGCCCTAACTCCTTATATCCTAACCTCATTGGGGACATGCAAATAAAAACAGAGAAAGAGAAAACCACTCTAATACCACTGATTCAAATTTATGCAGGAACATAATAAAATTCAGAAATAGAAATAAACACAGATATGTAGCGGAAATAATACTTCATTTCATTAATATCAAATAACATAAATTTTCTTACAGATAGAATGAAAATAAACTACCTAGGGCGCTAGTAGCTTATCTCTGAGAAGAGATGTGGTGGCTACAGGCCTCTAAACTATGTTACAATGAGGCTCAAGGGCCTATTTATTATTGAGAAATAATGGAAAACCCTAAACATCCAAAAACCTAACCCTAGGAGATGAAGCACCAAAACTATGGGCCCCATTTGGGTAAATTGGTACATTAACTTCCCGGGGACGTAACTTTGGCATACTATCTTAGTTTGATGTGCACAATACCTCGTTAGAAATATCTATCCAAGGAATACAACTTTTTATGTGAGTAACATCACAAAAAATTATATGTTGCTCCCAGTTTTGCCCAAAAAAGTCGTTTAGGGCCTCAAAATGGCTCCAGAAGTTCAGTACCCGAAAAATTTCTAAATATAGTAAATTGTGCGGAAACTGGAAAACTGAAAGAAACAATGGTGGGTTTCCAGGTGGAATAGGTGGGTCGCCACCAATATCCACCTAGATCAAATCATTAGGGAAGAAATTTTTAATTTGTAGATTAAGATGTTTGTCATAATAGTTACAAACTAGGCATGCTTTTGTACATTCCGAAGACAGTCTTGTTGTAGTTGAAAATACTAAATCTCGCAGGGAACTAGAAGTTGTTATATGTATTATTGAACAATTTTCATATGAGACACAAGAATCAAAACAAAATATTTCTTTTTTATACCAATTTCTCTTTTTAAATACTATTATTAAAGGCATGTGAATTATTCATAAGTTGGGTTGCATGTCTTTCTTCCCTTTTCTTTGTTTAGAGAATGAATTACAAATTCCTATAGTTAGTAGCCCTTTGATTTAGGATTTGTCACCTTCATATATTAAATTTTAAAGCAAAAAATCATGCCAACTTGATGACTTATTGTGCTATAACTTATTAGAGCCCAAGAATATGTTATTTTTCTCATCATTGCATGTATAAGTTCATGATTTCACATTGATATAATTTCCTATAGGTGTAACAAGTTAATGCCCCATATTTACATGCAATTATTGACTTAACTGTGAGATTTACTGACTATTTTTTGTCTGTAAATCATAAGTTAGAACACTAGGCATACAAAGCCTTATTTTATTACTCTATGTTGTTGTTTAGCCTATCCCAACAATTTTTTCACTGATTGTTTTGTGCAGCTATTTTATAATTTTTTATTGTTTCAATAGGGTACATATAGAATCAATCATTTTCATCGAGGCATATTCCAGAAGAGAAGAGAGGATATGTTATGTGTATACACAAGAATGAAAAGAATGGCAAGTGCAAGGTAAGAAATTTTCATGTTAAATTTTCTATCTTTTCCAATTTAATTTATTTATTGACGTTTATCAGTCAATTATCATTTTTTTATGTAGATGTGACCCTATAGTAACATGACCTTCCACAAGTCATTAATGTTTCTTATAAGTGTATTCCTTATCAAAAAATGAGGTAAGTATAATCTCAATAACTATCTTATGTACATTTGAGCTTCGATAGATTTCAGATCTTTTGCTTTAGTGCAATAGCGTCTATAGACAATGGTGTATTTCAACACCACCACTTTCTCTCGGGTTTATTACTCTATGTTATTTTTTAGCCTATCCCAACAATTATTTCACTGATTTTTTGTGTAACTATTTTATTAATTTTTATTTTTTCAACATAGTACATATACAATCAATCATTTTCATGGAGGCCTCTTCTAGAGGATAAGAGAGGATTTGTTCTTTGTATACACATGAACGAGAAGGAGCGTATCCTGATTTCATATCTAGATCATATCATGGAGCATGCCTTATACATCATGTTGGCATTATGATTCTTATGATTGCATATGTTGTCCTTGATGAAAACTCACTTGCAAAAGCTGAAGTATATGGCTTCTGGAGAAGCACTATGGTTTAGCAAGGTCTAACAGAAGATGTTTATGGTCTAGAAGAATATGGTTAATGTTCATATTTAAGGATCTATATATGATTTTTTGCAGGAAAAGTCACATATACTCGTGGAAAAGAATGAGAAAAGTAGCGTATTCCTTTTTTGTGATGAATGATCAAGGTTGAAATTGATTTTGCATGTAAATTCAAAAGTCAGGGTTTTACTGTGTTCTGGTTACAGTGAACTTACTATTCTGTTTAAATTTTGGGTTATGGCCAGAGGTGTTGATCTAAATATTGAGTTGTGTTGAAGTTATTGGATCCAGTGTGAAAATTTATGAAACGTGGTTTGCAGTGGGTCTGGGGGTTGAAGCCTTCAATGTGGAAGTAGAAGCTTCCTGCTAATAGAAGCTCGTGTTCTATTTAGGGGGTTGTAGCTCCCTTCCAGCAGTGGCTAGTAAATGAGATTAGGGGGTTGGAGCTCCTTTCCAATAGAATATGGAGAATGAGAGAAGGTTGCAGCCTTTTGCAGGAAGATGCCTACGTACTGATATGAGTCTACATCAGTACAAAATGATTGTAAGCATATTTATATATAATAAATATTGAAGACAGAGACAAAAACAGTGGTGGTTTTCTCCTAAATTGGGTTTCCAACTTAAATCTTGGTGTTCATGTGTGATGCTCTTCTGTGATGATTTTTTTTTAATTACTGCACATGTTTACTGATTAACTATCTGATGCATAACTAATTATCTGGGCTAAGTAATATCTTTGCATGTCTATCTAAACAGTAAAGCGATTTGGGTATATCCAAGTTTATTTTAGGATAGTCATGTACATATGATAGTTGGGCTAATCAAAGTCATGTATCGAAATCAGTAAAAGAAAAGTAAAATATTTTGACTCTTGTAAATATTGATTCACCCCCCCCCCCCTCCCAGTATTTTTCCCAACAAATCATAAGAAGAATCAAGAGCACTTGTTGTACACAAATTCTAAAGGAGGAAATATGGATTCAAGGTCTCATCCATGGGAATCAATGCCCTTCAAACATCTGAAAAAATTTGATACTTTGGATCCAGATCCTAATCGGAAAATATAATTCATAAAATACCTTGAGGCCTTTTCCAAAGGATAATAATTCTATCAGAATATAGGAACAGACTATAAGAGAGGCTACTTGATTTATGGTCCTCTAGGATCAGTAAAATATAGCTTGATTGCATTTTTTGCGAATCACTTAGGCTATGATACCTATGATATGGAGCTCATTAATGTCCATACAAATGGAGAGTTGAGGAATCTGCTGATAAATACCACTAACAACTATATTATTTTTATTGAGGATATTCGCTGCTCATTGAATATCTCAATCTATGTAGAAAAACTAACTGCTAGAGCAGACTCTCTAATTGCAAGACCTCCAATGAATTAGGCCGATGAGAAAAAATATGTTACCCTATATAGCTTGATTATTTCACAGATTGAGGACGAGGAGAAAGAAAAGAGAGCTCTTGATACTCCTAAGAAGACTCCATTCCATGAGGATTATTTGATTTCTACCAACATATTTCAGTGTCCAAGGAATGAACAGAAAGAGAGTGATTTTTGGATTTACAGTTGTATTGGGCATTTGCAATTCAGGGGCCCAAGTTAGTTGGCTATTGAGAGTATTTCATCCTCAACAACAAAAAGTATGTGAGATGGAACTATCATCAAGACATAAAATTCTAAGAAAACTATGAAGCTACATTGTGAGGCATTAAATGTCCCTCCCATGATAAAGAGCTGGAAATATTAGTCAAGGATGACAATTGAAGCTTTATGGTTTTATAATTATATTAGGAATTGTAATTCAACAGTCTAGATTGGTTGGCCCTGAGATTATTTAATTCGCATCAACTAAAGTATGTGAAATGGAATTTTCAGCAGGGCATAACAAACAAATAATGTTATTTACTAGAATATCTTCACAATTGGATTGGTTAATTGAGGATGCATGATAATTCTAGAACAACATTTTTACTACCTTGCACCCCCCTTTCTGTGGAGGGATTGGGCCTTTTTTGTCTTTTCATCACTCGAAATTGTAATTTGAAGATGTAAAACATTGAAATATGAAAACTCTAATAAATTTTCAGGAATATTTCAGTGAATGATTAATTCTAATATAGTGTGTGTTATATTTCAAGAAACTCTCCTTGCAGTTCCTACTATTTGTTTGTTACTGATTTCTACTTATATCATCTTTCTATCTAACCTCTAGACCCATTTTAGGGAGTTTAATAGAAAATTAGGCTATAAAGCAGTTGAAAATTTGTTATATTGTTATTTTCTTTTAATGTTGGGTTAGTGTTATGGTGTATGCTTTTAATCAATTTTTCTTCTAGTTGAGTGATTTCATTTACACTGCTAAGAGCCTAACTCTCTAGACAAACCAAAGAATCACTCCCCATCTTAAAGCGCACAATTTTTTTAATATTCTATGGCACAATGCTACTGGGAATTAAATAAGTGCAATAAATACCCCTCTTTCCACTTAATTTCTTGCCCTTTCTCTTCTTACTCATGGATGAGCATTTAGTTTTCTCTAAAGTGGCAGAGAAAATATGATGAAGTTCCCTAGATGGCTAACGATTCTCTTCTCTTAGCCTTTTTTGAAAAAAAATGCTTCCCTTTTACCAATGAGATATTCGTTATGTATAAATAGGGCATTTTTAACAAGAAAAACCTACACTTTATTACATCAAATGAAGAGGGACCATAGGAATTCCTAATATAAAGGTAGCTCGATTCTCAATGTTTTTGGCATATAGCACTTATGATTTCAACAAATTGAGTACTTCTAGATGAATAAGTGGGAGCCCATCATCTAGGTATGTTACTAAAAGATACCAAGTGAAGGATAAACCTGGAATCTAACTTCATTTGAAATTTACCAATATTCATTCAGGGTGATCCATTCCAAGTGAAAATTTTCTTAACATTTAATTAGCATACCCTACACAATCCCTAACAATTTGGTTAATGAGATGTACCTTCCTATGTTTATCCTCAATAAACTTGGATTCACATCTATTTCAATAGCTAGACAGTGCAATTTTCTTCCCCGTGACATTTAGGCTATATTCATGTTCTAGAAAATTTGCATCTTCTGGGAAGTTTGGCTTTAGAGATACCTTGTATCTCCCTCTGTACCTCAAGCAACTTTCAAAATAACTTTCTACGAGGGAACTGAAAAACACTTTTTGGATGGGATTTTTATGCAATTTAGGAATTTTGAAATTTCAAGGCATACCTCATTCTATGAAGATAATTTAACTGTCCAATATGAGCCCAATTATTTGACAAAATTCCTCATCCTGTATGAGAATTGGATTGATTTGTTACAGATATGGATAACTAGGTCACTTATTTTTTAAGAATGTTTAAGCACCTTGATAAGTGAAAAGAAAGCTTCTTTGCTCACAACAATCCATAAATTCCCAGAACATAGTCGCTTTTGGAATGTAGAAGTTGGAGAATTCACGTTGTCTACAAAGGAATTGAAAAAGACTTTTTGGATGCATTTTTTATGCCATTTAGGAATTTAGGAAATTTTGGGCATACCTCATTGTATGAAGATAATTTAACTTTCCAATATGAGCCCAATTATTTGAAAACATTCCTCATCCTAAATGAGAATTTGATTGAGTTGATATATAGGATAAGTGGTTTTCACTGTAAATATATGGATAACTAGGTCACTGAAATTACGAAGGATGTCTAAGGACCTTGATAAGTGAAAACAAAACTACTTTTTTCACAAAAATCCATAAATTCTGAGAACATAGTCAATTTTGGAATGTAAAAGTTGGAGAATTCACGTTGTCTACAAAGGAATTGAAAAACACATTTTGGATGGGTTTTTTATGCCATTTAGGAATTTAAAATTTTTTGGGCATACCTCATTCTATGAAGATAATTTGATTGTCCAATATGAGCCTAGTTATTTGAAAAAATTCCTCATCCTGTATGAGAATTGGATTGAGTTTATATATAGGATAAATGTTTTTCCCTATAAAGATATGGAGAACTAGGTCACTGAAATTATGAAGAATGTCTAAGGACCTTGATAAGTGAAAACAAATATTCTTTGCTCACAAAAATCCATAAATTCCCAGAACATAGTCAATTTTGGAATGTAGAAGTTGGAGAATTCGTGTTGTCTGCAAAGGAATTAAAAACAATTTTTGGATGTGTTTTTAATACCATCTAGGAATTTACAAATTTCTGGTTTAATTTGACCAAAATATTTGTTGATTATGTTCTTTATCAATTTAACTGTGATATTTTTAAATCATGTTCTGAATACGTTAATTTCTTGGTTTTCATTCATACATGTTCTATCAATAATGCCTTTCATGGTTCAAGTATCACAAGTATTATAACCATTTGTAATGGCTTGTTTTATGATTTATCTAGAAGTTTTTCTGTGATTTTTTTTTAGAATTTTTCTCCATTGTGCTTACTATTGTTTGTTACCCATTGTTTGGTGTTTCTCGAATTAATTTTGGCATGTTCAATTCAATTTCAATCATTTTTTTGCAAGGGTGAATTTTGTAGAATTTCTCATTGTTCTTTCTTATTAGTTAAATTTAAGCATGCTTACGTGAGTTTCAAATTTTTGTTCAATGGTTTATTTTGAAAGATGCATGTGTTTGCTAGGTATTGCTACCCATTGGTTTTGATTGATTGTGGGAATTGATGATGGAAGTTTTAGAAGCCCATTCACATCAGAGAGGGAGGATAATGGGGAGCAATGTCTTCATATATTGAACTTTCAAACAATAAGTATGGATCCATGGATACAAATTCTGCAAAGAGTTGAACCTTCTTTATCATGGATCTAGTCCATTTCATATCATGGAATGCATACAATTGTCTTGTAGTAAACATAGAATCTTAAGCAATATAAACAATTGAAATTTCAGCAGTAGCAGCCTATACAGTCTAAACAAATTCAATGCAGGTTGCAAATTCAATTACAGAGAAATATTATTGAGAAACAACAACAACATCAATTTCAAAAAGTTGTAAACTTAGAGCAACATCAACCACAAAATAAACTTTTGCAACAACATCTACAACATTAAACATTGCAAAAACAAGCAGTGCATCAACATCTACAAAACGAAATTAATGAATAGCAACAACCATGAAAAACAAGCAACATGTATTTCAAATTCCAAATTCCAAATTCATATTATTTTATTCAAGCTATGCTTTATGATCTCTTTATACTTTCAACATTCCAAAATTCACACTATATGTTGATAGGTAATTTGAAAAGTAGTGGATAATCTAGACATATTTCTCTTGGGTATTAATCACAAACATCATGCATTTTATTTCTATTAATTTTTTTGTACAAGAAATTCCCTGATAGATCTATTATGTAGGAATTTCAAATGTAATAGACTTGTATGATCGGTTTCTTCCCAAATTGTGGTCCTTAAATTATATGAACTACTTCTCTTTGCATCATTTTATGATCAATGTAATACACATGATTAAGGTTTGGATCATATAAGTTGGAAATTACTTGTCTTGGTATAGAAAATGATGAAAAATGCACAAAAGGCATGTGTTACTATTGAATTTATATAAAGAGAATGAAACTATGCGGTTTATTTAATTCTAGTAGTTGGTGATTTTGATATTGAATTTTTTAAATATGCTTCCTTAATATTGCAATGTCAAGAATATGCCACCTATTATAGAGGTGGGATGTTGCATAAAATATTCATTTATGGTTTATACTAATCCTTAGTGTTTACACTGATTATCTAGGTTTATATATCCAAATCCTAGATCCATACAAACCCTAGAATCATAGTCCTCTGTTTTTATCCATAAACCTTATATTTTTCTTGTTTTGACACACTTAGGGTTTATAAACACTAAAATTACAAACCCTAGATATAATGTAGCTCCCTATATACAAAAGGAAGAGAGAATCCTTGTAATGAACCACTCTTACATAGCATGTGATTGTTGGTGTGATGATATGTGAAGGATATTGGATGATCAAGTATTTATTTTTGTAATATTGGTAACTCTTGTGGGATGTATGTGCTTAGGTTCCTTGGTTTGTGAGATGCAAGTGAGAGTATGTTGATTTTGTGTGATGTTATCTTGTTTTTTGAGCTCCTTAGAGAGGCTTGCGTAGCTTGGTGGGATGCCTTGTTGGGCCTTTTAATTTTGGGTAAATGTTTGCAGCGAGAGAAAGAGATCAAACATAAAGTTCAAAATGATCAAACATATAAAATCTTGAAATGCTTCAACTACCATAGAAAAGGATGTGTTCATTCATCTATTCATCATAGATTCACAATACCTATTATCATCACACAATCTAAATATTATAATTTAATCTTAAGATAAATGTTAACAAAAATGGATCTAGATATGTTGTAGACAAGGAAGTGATTATTTGATTCATCATAGATTCAAAAAACCTGTGATCATCACAAAACCAAATTTTGAATTATTTTTATAATTTAATCTAAGATGGATGTTAGCAGATATGGATTTGGATGCATGAAATTTTTCCAGAAATTATGACACGATACAATTAGGAAACAACGTCCACGCACATGTGTGTGTGTGTGTGTGTGGGTGCACGGGCATGCGTGTATGTGTGTGTGTGTGTGTGTCTTTGTCTGTGTGTGAGTGTGGGTGCACGAGCATGTGTGTGTGTGTGTGTGTGTGTGTTTGTAACTAATGAAAGGAAACCATGAAACAACCATACCTTGAATTGATAGCCAAATAATACATATCAAAAAAAAAATTACGCAAGACCAGGAAAAATGCACCGAGCTTTAATAATATGAAAGTGGAGGCAATTTTGCAGGGCTTCCATATATCTTTGCCTTAAACACAAGTCAAACCAATAGTTTTTTTGGCATTAGAAAACACAAATTATACCTTTATAGCTACCTGTGGGGCACAACTTAAACATATGTAATAGTTTATGGAAACAAAGCATGACTTATAATCCAATAATTTCCATGTATAAATGTAGAACATGCTTTTATATCAACTAACCTTAAAACACAAGTCAAACCTATGTAAACATAATTTACATATTTGTAGTATCCTATTGGAAACAAATTAAACCTCTGCAACAACTACTAAGAGAAAAATTGAACTTAGAATCCAATAAATGGAGAATAATCTTCTATATCAATTGGTTGAACATGATAACACCAGAGCATACCTGGAGGATTAATTTCCTAGCACAATAAAAATTAAGAGAAAATCTCTAAATTAGATTTATGTGCATGTAAAAAGTACATCGGATCTAAATCTCATATAGATGGGTATCAATGATGCAATTTATAGATTACAACTAATCACTAGCATGAAAAAAACATTCATAACATTATGATAATTACTAGCCTTTGAAATTATCAATCAAGTTATGACATCGAAAGTTTAAAATCAAATTCTTGAACACATGAGACTCAATAGTTTCAACACAACAAAATTTAGAAACCTTTCTACCTGCAGTGTAAGGTAATGCTTTTCCGATGTACTTATAATTATGTATTTTGAAGCTTGTCCTCTTTTTAAATTTAGGAGGGTTTTCTTGCTTTATTTAATTTTTTCTTCTAAATTTCACCTTTTGTGCAAGAAACAGTGCAAAATTTGTGCCTTGGGTAGATCCTAGCAAGATCGAGAAACATATCCTTATTCTTCATGGATTTTTATATGTAATGGGGATATATGGATCCTAAAGGAAATATTGACAATATCGTAATATAAATTTTAGGTGAAAAAAGTAAAAATATAATAGAGGATTTGTTATGAAACCAACTCCAAAAATAGAAGAAAAAAGAGATCAATGCCTTAGAAATAAGCGACTTTGAGGGGGCAACCTCCTTTACATTACATAAATGAACAACTTTTGGATGATACAAATGAAAAAACCTCCTTTCTATATATAGGAGTCCAAGGGGTCACAATATAATCCTAGTTGACCTAACAATAATAATGTAAGAGCACAAAAATAAGAATAGTTGCTTTTATGGGGCACAATAATAACAATATGGGGGCTACAGGGGTACAAAAATAACAATAAGGGGGCTACACTAACAACAATAAGGGGATACACTAGTATTATAGGGACCTAACATGCCCCTTTCCTTCAAACAAGTGTTGCCCTCAACGCTTGATTATTTATGGATGCTTCTATATAAAATTCTCATCCTCCCATGTGGAATATTCAACGAGTAAGTTCTTCCACTTGCAGAGATACTCTAAAATTGATCGATTTCGTAGTTGTCAAGTTTTTGTTTCTGTGAATGCTTCATAACTTCTTTCGCTGTGATGTTGATCTTCTTGTTGTTTCATTCTATTTTGCACCCAAGTTAGGTTATCCTTTGAGAGTTGGAGATCTTGTTGTTGATGCTCGATGTGATATTCCACTAATTTATAATCCATATTATATTTCATTTGATCCTTCAAACTGTCCAAATTAGCTGTAGAAATTATATAACTAATGCATTATACATCCAAGATTCTCATGATCACACACTATTTGAATTCATGCACAATACAGAATCTCTTCTACTATTGATCATTACTTGCAGAAACAAAATCAATTGCATGCACACATTAAAAACATAAAAATTCACACATATGAACACGGTAATTTATGGGAAAGCTTAAAGTTGAAAACCCCCAACTAGCTATATATTATATGTCATAGATATCATGTAACAGTCACCATACAAAGCTCCTCACAAGCTCTCAATACAATCTCCAATTCCTACACACTAATCAGGTCCGATCTAGCAAATCCCATGCACCGATCTTTGCCACTTGCTAGCCTGCCTCTACTGCACAATCACTGCTGAAGAATGGCTCTGGATGAACTAGAATTGGTCTAGCCTTGCTCACACAATCCTCATTGGCATCTCCAACCACTGTGTGTTGCAAATCATGCAACACTATAGTCACAACTGATAGTCAACCTGCTCTTTCACCTACCTCTTCACTGGTCTCCACTGAAACTATCCATGCACTGTAGTTAACTGATGTATTCTTCAGTTTATTAATGAGTTAATAATTAGTGAATTAATTAATAATTAATTCACACCACTCTCACTAGTGTATCAATCAGTTATACTAGATACAACTAGCTCAACTGTGTCTAACTGAGTTAAATTGAACACAACTCCACCAACTACCTCAATAACTCCACCAAACTCTGTCACATGAGTTCTAACTGAAGTCTCCATGCAATAGCTCCACTTAACCCTTAGGAATATTGTAATTCCTTCTATCAACTCCTGTGCCACATCTGTGCACTTAATTGAAGTGCTCCAAGAGAATAAGTTAATGTTTATATTCCAAATATTATTAAGAGCTAATAATATTCGACATATCTATTTTTAGACTGGCAATCTAAAAATAGATTCCGCCCAATATGTCTAAAAATAGAAGTCCATCTATTTTTTCCGACTTGACCAACCATCCACAAATATCATCCCGCAACTCATAGAACATGATCCATATGTCTAAAAATAGTTATGCGCCAAAATATTCATGTGCCCATTTAGTGAAGGCGACTCTTTCACTAAGCTCATCATCTTTGCAATCTTCAACACCTCCTTCCTCAACAAGATAGGGATTATCCGCCACCCCGATCCCGTCTCCGTGGTATTCACACTTTTCCCCGGTGAGTACCTTTGTCAAGATATCAAAGATCCCCATCCTCCATAGGGTTGTAAGAAAGTAACATGATCTTCTCCGTCGCACATCTCCCCGATATGATGTGATACGGCCCATATTAGCCATAAATTCTCATCCTCCGTTTGTACCATAATCCATATCCCGATGTGCCTCTGAGATATCTCAATACATGCTTGCTTGCCTTCCAAAAGAGCTTGGTAGGCTTAACCATAGCTTGTGAAAGCTGGTTAACAACGTAGCATATGTCAGGTCGTGTATTGACTAGATACATAAGCGACCCCACCAACTGTCGGTAAACAGTGGCATCCACTACCTCTGCCGATGTAGCATCCTCTTTCCTCCATCCACTAGGAAGAGGAGTGTCGATAGGCTTGCAGCCTTGCATGTTTATCTTCTCCAGCATCTCCTGGGCATACTTGCCTTGAGACACAAACAATCCATCACTGCGCTGCCAAATTTCCAATCCCAGGAAATAATGAAGGAGGCCCAAGTCCTTCATCTCAAACTCCTTTGCAAGATCAGCCTTGCATGAGTGTATCAACAGTTCATCACCTGTCAAAATCAAATCATCTACATAAAGTACAATGATCAACAACTTACCCTCCACCACAATCTGGTATAGGTTCAGATCCGCCTCACTCTTGGAGAATCCAAGTCCGGTGAAATAATTGTTTATCTGTGTGTACCAAGCACGAGGTGCTTGTTTCAACCCATACAGTGCTCTTTTGAGCCTGCACACATGCGACTCGCTGCTGAAGATCTCAAAACCTTCGGGCTGCTCTATGTTCACCTCCTCCTCAATCACTCTGTTGAGGAACATAGTCTTCACATCCATCTGATGAATGTGCCACCCCATCTGCACTGAGAGAGCAAGAATCGTTCATATGGAAGAATACCTTGTGACAGGTGCAAAGGTCTCCTCATAGTCGATCCCCTCAATCTGTGAGAAGCCCTGGGCAAAAAATCTTGCCTTGTACTTCTCAACGTTCCCGTCAGCTGCTTTCTTCACTTTGTAGATCCATCTCAAACCTACCACTTATTTCCCTTCCGACCTTGGGACAATCTCCCATGCACTGCTTCCGACAATTGAATCATACTCTTCCACCATGGCATCTACCCATGCAAGGTCCTCCATAGCTTCCTCGAAAGAGGATGGTTCTTTCATGATACACTTGCTCATCAGAGCCATGTATCCAGTATATTGGTTAGGTGACTATCTTTGTCTGCGTTGTGATGTAGGTGCTCCTACAATCTTCTCTGCATCAAGATTCAGTCGCTCACCTTCTGTAGTACGCTTCTACCCTCTAATGGTTGGCGTTGCATGAGTGGTTTCTTCCACTCCATGAACCTCCTCTTGTGGCTGATCCACATCCTAAGGTTCATCCTTAGGAACTAATAGCTCCTCATCCACATGCAAGTGTGGCTCCCTCTCAAGCGAACACTTCATGGCTTTCTCCTCATGAAATTTGATATCCCATTGCACAACATTCTTCCAACAATCTGGCAAATACACACGATAGTTGTGAGGTGTATCAGTGTACCCCAAAAATATCCCAACCTCTGTGGTTGGCTCAAGCTTCTTCTTGTCATCCTTCGTCACATGAATGTAAACAGGTGAGCCAAAAATCTTCAAATGAGAAATATCAAGATTCTTACAAGAAAACGCCTCCTCAGGTGTACTCATGCCAAGTACTCTGTGAGGACAACGGTTTTTCACATAAACCGCAGTATTACATGCCTTAGCCCACAAGTGTATGGGAAGGCCCTGATCATGCAACATCGCCCGTGTAACACCCACAATCGTTCTGTTCTTTCGCTCCGCAACCCCATTCTGCTGTGGGTTATGAGGCGCTATGAGCTCTCTTCGAATTCCTTCTGCACTGAAAAAGTATTTGAATTCGCCAAAGATGAATTCACCACCATTTTCACTCCTAAGAGCCTTCACCTACTTCCCCAACTCTTTCTCACCAGTGCCTTAAACTCACAGAACTTAGAGAATGTCTCACTCTTCTTCTGCATGAAGAAGATCCATCACTTCCAAGAAAAATCATCAACAAAGATCACATAATACTTGTGCTTTGCGGTCGAAGCTACTGAGAAAGGTCCACACACGTCTGTGTGAATTCTCTCAAGGATCGTCATGGTGTGACTATCCTTCTCGTGAAAGGTGGCTTGCACAAATTTTCCAAAAGTACATCCCTTGCACTGATATGACTGCGCAAGTGTACCTTTGGGAAGCCCGGTAGAAATCTGCTGCAAAATTTTCAAAGCACCATGGTGAAGATGGCCCAATCTCCTATGCCATAGCTCGCCCTCATCCTGGCTCACCACTCCTTCTACCTTGCCTGCCATTGCTACGAATCCATCTACTTGCAACTGATAAAGTTTCTTAACTCGAACCCCTATCCTCCGAGTTTCACCAGTTGTCTTACTACGCAGGAAAGCCTTTCCCTCGCTAAAGACAACATCATATCCCTTGTCTTCCAACATCGCCACAAAGATAAGATTCTTCTTCAATCTTGGAACATGCATGACTTCCTTCAATACGAAGGGTTTACCAGACTCCCTCTCAAGGGAAATGGTCCCGATACCAGTCGCACTGTATCTACCATCATCGCCCATCTTGATGTGCACTCCAATATCTTTCTCATCCAGATCAATAAACAAATCTTTGTCTCCGGTCATGTGAAAAGATGCACCACTGTCAAGAAACCACACTGAACCCATCATACTTGAGACCAAGCATGTGATCAATGAAAAATCCAGCTCAAACTCCAAGGCTAAGGCCTCTCCAGCTGCAGATCCAGCAGCCTGCTTATTTTTCTTCTTCTGTGGAAAATTAGTGGCGTAATGTCCGTGTTGGTGATAGTGAAAGCACTTCAGCTTGGACATGTCCTGCTTCTTGCCTTTCGCACCAGATTGAGAAGCATTATTCTTGACCTTCCCCTTCCTTGCTTTGGCAGCCAAAGTGCAATTTTCTTCATCTACATTCTTCGATGAAGATCCGTCCCTGGTACTCTGCCTTATCTCCTCCTTCACAAGATCCGACCAAAGTCGCTCCCATCTTGGTAGTTTCTCCCGACCATTGACAGAGTCCTAATAGGAATGCCAAATCTTCAGAAGCCCAAGGAGAGCCAAGCTCACCAAGTCCTCGTCATCTACATTAACCCCCACACTTCCCAGCTCATCCCTGCACTGGAAAAACTTCTTGAGGTACTTGGGTATATTGTCACCTTTCTCCATTTTTATATTCCTGAGCTTATCCTTGAGCGCCAACTTCCTCTGGTCGCTCTTTCTTTGGAACAAATCTATCAAATCTTTCCACATCAAGAATGGAGAAGATTTACCATGAAGGCTAGACACTATGTGATCCTTCACACCTTCCAACGGAATCCTTCGACATTTTGTTGTCTTCTTTTGCCATGCGTCAAGTGCGGCAGCATCGCTAAAAGCAGGTTTTGGAATTTTTGCATCTATGAACTCCTTCAACCCATTGTCCTCCAGCACCGCCTCCATCCTATCCTTCCATGCAATATAATTTGAGCTGCCCTCAAGGGCATACTCCAATCGCAATCCGTTGAAAGATATCTCAACTTCGACACCAAGAAAACACTGCTGCAAATTCAAATTCCACCAGCACAAAACTCAATCGCTTCAATGCTTTGCAATTGCTCCAATGATCAATATCCCTCTAATACCATGTAGAAATTATATAACTAATGCGTTATACATCCAATATTATCCTAATCACACACTATTTGACTTCATGCCCAATACAAAATCTCTTCTACTATTGATCATTACTTGCGGAAATAAAATCAATTGCATGCACACATTAAAACCATAAAAATTCACACATATGAACACAGTAATTTATGGGAAATATTAAAGCTAAAAAATCCCAACTATATGTATATTATATGTCATAGAGATCATGTAACAATCATCATGCAAAGCTCCTCACAATCTCTCAGTACAATCTCCAATTTCTACACACTAATCAGGTCCGATCTAGAAAATCCCATGCACCGATCTCTGCCACCTACTAGCCTACCTCTACTCCGCAATCACTGCTGAAGAATGGCTCTGGATGAACTAGAATTGGTCTAGCCTTGCTCACGAAATCCTCATTGGCATCTCTAACCACTGTGTGTTGCAAATCATGTAACACTATAGTCACAACTGATAGTCAACCTGCTCTTTCACCTACCTCTTCACTGGTCTCCACTGAAACTGTCCATGAACTATAGTTAAATAATGTATTCTTCAGTTGATTAATGAGTTAATAATTAGTGAATTAATTAATAGTTAATTCACACCACTCTCACTAGTGTATCAATCAGTTAGACTAGATACAACTAGCTCAACTATGTTTAACTAAGTTAAACTGAACACAACTCCACCAACTACCTCAATAACTCCACCAAACTCTGTCACATGAGTTCTAACTGAAGTCTCCATGCAATATCTCCACTTAACCCTCAGGAATAGCATAATTCCTTCTGTCAGCTCCTGTGCCACATCTGTGCACTTAACTGAAGTGCTCCAAGAGAATAAGATAATGTTTATAGTCCAAATATTATTAAGAGCTAATAATATTCGACATATCTATTTTTAGACTGGCAATCTAAAATAGATTCCGCCCAGTATGTCTAAAAATAGAAGTCCATCTATTTTTCCAACTTGACCAACCATCCACAAATAGCATCCTGCAACTCATAGAATATGATCGACATGTCTAAAAATAGACATAGTATAAAAATAGACTTGCACCAAAAATAGCCTGCGGGCCCACTTAGTGAAGGTGACTCTTTTCACTAAGCTCATCATCTTGTTGCAATCTCAACATTAGCCTCCATTTTTTCTTTTAAACCATCTATGTCATCTTTGATTACTCTTTGTAAGATCAAAATTTGTTGCACTTGGTACCGTAATTTTGATATCTCATACTGCAATTCTTCCTCTTCATGCGTCATAATAGAGATTTTTGAGGGCTTAATGGGTGTGGAATTATTTTTTGGAGGCATTATAGAACCTAATACTGATAAAAAATCTTCAATATTCCCTTGGAATCACTTCAAACTTATTTTTCAAACAAGAATTATGCAATTTCAAAAACAAATACACACCTTTTTCTTGTTTTTTAGGAGCTCGATATTGAAACTGAATTATCTATGTTATTTCAGATCTTCAATATCTAAAATTCATTCTTGTAGTATCCCTCTAAATATTCTTTTGAATACCACAAATCTGACCTGATTTGGATTCTTCCAGACAAAGTTATGCCCACTCTCCCACAATGACCTAATTATGGACTCATTCAGTAGAGAAAACTTGTATGGCGTGCCACGTGTCATTGTTTCCTCCTTAGGCTCTGAAATCGATATACTAGAAACCAAATTATGTATAATTGTGGCCATGTTTTACAAAATTCCAATTCGATGCCCAAAGAGAGAGTTATGACTATTTTCCCACGGTCATCTCTTTGAGATGAAATTCGGGATCCTGAAAAAACAATAACTTCCACAGATCATATCGCCGACAATATTGCGAACCAAGATCTAAAATTTTTACACGAAGTTCCTTATGATTTCGGCTTCCCATGGTAAAAATTTAAGCTTCTAAACCTTCGTATAAAAAAATTTATAGAGAAAATTCCACGATGACCTGTTTGGAACAGAGAAACCCTAGAATCCAAAGCTCTGATACCAAATTCTATGACCTCACAATAATAATGTAAGCGCACAACAACAACAATAGTGGATTTTATGGGGCACAATAATAAAAATATGGTGGCTACAAGGGTACAAAAATAACCATAAGGGGGTTACACTAACAACAATAAGGGGATACACTAGTATTATAGGGGCCTAATAGGATTATAGAACAAAGGATTTCACATTATATAAAGTTATCACAATACAGGAATTTGTTAGGTCCCTATATTACTAGTATAGTCCCTTATTGTTGTTAGTGTAACCTCCTTATTGTTATTATTGTACCCTTGTAACCTCCATATTGTTATTATTGTGCCCTTAAATTATTATTGTTAGGTCGGCTAAGATTACATTGTGGCCTTACTAGGATTACATTGTGGCCCCATGGACTCCTATATATAGAAAGGAGGTTTTGTAATTTGAATCATCCAAGAATTGCTAATTCATGTAATGTATTGGAGGTTTCCCCCTCGAAGTGGCTTATTTCTAAGGCGTTGATATCTCTTTTCTTCTCTTTTTGGAGCTAGTTTCACAACATTTGGTATCAGAGCTTTCAGATTCTAGGGTTTTGCTACTCCAAACAGGCATCGTGGAATTTTCGCTATAAATTTTTTTTTATGAAGGTTCAAAATCTGAAGTTTTTAGAGTGTGAAGCCAAAATCTTGAGGAACATTCTAGCAAAATTTCAGAGCTTGATTCGCAAAATTTTCGAAGATATGATCTATGCAAGTTAGGTCATTTTGCAGGCTCCTAAATTTAACCTAAATAGGTCATCGTGGTATTTTTGTAATAATTTTTTTTCTACTAAGGTTTAGAAGCTAAAATTTTTAGAGTGTGAAGCCGAAATCTCGAGGAGCAATGTCACAAAATTTCAGATATTGGTTAGCAATATTTTCAGAGATATGATCTGTGGAAGTTAGGGCTTTTTGAGGCTTCTAAATTTCATCTCAAATAGGTGATCGTGGGAAAATCTTCATAGCTCTCTCTATGAGCATCGGATTTGAATGCTGTAAAAAGTGTCCATAAGTACACGGACTGTAGTTGTTTTTCTATCAATTTCAGATCCAAAGGAGGAAACAATGACACGTGGCAAGTCATACAAGTTTTCTCTACTGAACTAGTACAAAATTGGGTCATTGTGGGAGATTGGACATTGCTTTGCCTTGAAGAATCCAAATCAGATCAGACCTGTGGCATTTGAAAGATGTTTCAGAGGGCTACTATAGGGCTAAATTTCAAATGTTGAGGATCCGCAATTATAGAGATAATTCAATTTCAATATCGAGCTCCTCAAAAGCAAGTAAAAAGTGTGCATTTTTTTTTTCTGAATTGCATAAGTCTTGTTTGAAGAATCCAGTTGAATTGATTCCAAGAGAATATTGTAGAATAGATATCAGTATTGGATTCTAAAATGGCCCCTAAAAAGAATTCAACACCCATTAAGCCTTTAGAAATCTCTACTATGACTCATGAAGACGAAGAATGGCAACATGACATATCAAAATTACAAGAGCAGTAACAAATTTCTCTCGCAAAGAGAAAACAAAAATGACATGGAAGTTTTGAAGAAAGGCATGGAAAATAAGATGGGGATGGTTTGTAGAAAAGGTGGGTGTGGAATCTAAAGATGGATGGTTTGAAGAATGGCATGGAATCTCAGATAGATGGCATGGAAGCTGGCCTGGAATCTAAGATGGATGACATGAAGCTAAGATCGATGAGAAAATGGAAAACATGAAGAATGATATAAAAGCATACATGGAAGGTTTGACAAAGTTGATACAAGAAATGTTTCCTAATGGTGAAAAGATAGTAGAGGAAACTCATGATGAGAACAAAATAAATGTTAATCGTGATTTCATAAACTCTAATGTTGGCGGGAAGAAACACCATATTCCAAAAATGGATATGAGGAAGTTTGATGGAAAGGATCTTGTAACATGGATACTACAGATGGAGCAATATTTTGATCTCCATAACGTGCAAAACACACAAAAGGTACGCATTGAAACTTTACATTTAGAACAAAATACAATTGTATGGTATCGATGGCTTTGCTCCCGTAAAAAAATTGTCACTTGGTCAATTTTTACGAACGAAATGATAGCACATTATGAGGATACAAAGAGCAACACCTTTTTTAGCCAATTGATAAATCTCAAACAAAATGGTTTAATGGGGGAGCACATTGAGGACTTCCAAAAATTGAATATAAGGGTAATTGATATTCCAGAGGAACATAGGATTGATCTCTTCATAGGTACTTTAAAGGATAACATCCAACATGAAGTTCACTTTTTGGAACCTGATTCATTGGATAAGGCATTCAGGTTGGCAAGAAAAATTGACTGTAAAATTATGGCGACAAGGAAGCCTACCACTCACTTCTATAAAGAGGGAAGTGTTGCTACTCCTAGATTTCCACAACCTACAAGGTTGACACCACAACAATTGGAAGAAAAAAGAGAAAAAGGGCTTTTCTACAATTGTGATAGCAAATACACTAAAGGTCATAAGTGTGTTGAGAAGAAATTATTTTACATAGATTGTGAAGAAGAAGAATAAAAGGAACAAGAAGAGGATATACACCAGGAACCAACCCAAGAAAAGGAAGAAATGAGTCCGACCATATCGTGTAATGCATTGGCATGAATTACCACTCCTCAAACTCTCAATATAGAAGGACATATCAAGAAGAAAAAGGTAATAGTGTTGATTGATTCAGGTAGTACCCATAATTTTATTCATTGTAAGGTAGCTAAGGAACTGAATTGTTTCCTATACCCAACACCAGAATGTCAAGTGATGGTTGCAAATGGAGGAACTATAAATTGCTCTGGAAAATGCCATAATATCAAGATTACCATGGGGGAATATGTATTGAATAGTCCAATGCTTTCCATTCCTATGGGAGGTGCTCATGTTGTACTAGGAGTACAATGGTTACAATCTTTGGGGACGGTAGCTTTTAATTTTCAAGAACTTTTCTTGAATTTTTTTTCAGAAGGAAAGGATGTCGAATTACGGGGTATTGCAGGGAAGCTGGGAAAGATAATAAGCTCTAATTTCATGACAAATCTTCTAAAGAAAGAACAACGAGGCATAATTGCACAATTATGCTCACTAGAAGTTCCAACATCAAAATCATCTATTTCTGCAGATCTCCAAAAAGTCTTGGATATTCATTCCAAGGTTTTTGAAACTCCAAAAGGACTCCCACCTATTCTTTATCATGATCATTCTATTCATTTGATTCCAGGAATTTTTCCTCCAAACATCAAGCCTTATAGATATCCTTATGCCCAAAAGAGCGAAATTGAACATATGATTGCAGAAATGTTAGAGGCGGGTATAATTCAACCTAGTCAAAGTTCTTTCTCTGCTCCTATAGTATTGGTACACAAGAAGGATGAATCATGGCACATGTGTCCGGATTATAGGGAGCTCAATAAGCACACCATTAAAGATAAATTTCCCATTCTTGTGATTGATGAATTATTATATGAATTACATGGAGCAATTTATTTTACCAAATTGGATCTTCGTTCAAGGTATCAACAAATTAGAATGAAGACTGAAGATATTCCGAAAACAGCATTTCGAACTCATGAGGGTCATTATTAATTTTTGGTCATGCCTTTTGGCCTTACCAATTCACCTTCTACATTTCAAGGGTTGATGAATTCCATTTTCAAACCCTTCCTTAGAAAATTTGTGCTAATATTTTTTGATGATATACTAATCTACAGCAGGTCTTGGAAGGATCATGTTCAACATGTTGATAGGGTGCTCAAACTATTGCAGGAGAAACCATTATATGAAAAAACATCCAAATGTTTCTTTGCAGTATAAGAGGTGGAATATTTGGGTCATATTGTATCTCACGAGGGTGTTAAGGTAGACCCTAACAAAATTAAAGCCATTAAGTAATGGAAAGTCCCCACAACCATAAAGCAGTTGCGAGGATTTCTCGGGTTAATAGGGTATTATCGAAAGTTTGTTAATAATTATGGGAGACTATCAACACCTCTAACAACATTATTGAAGAAAGATGCATTTTCATGGACTCCTGAAGCAACTAAGGCCTTCGAACATCTTAAAGAGGCAATGTGCCTAGCACCAGTATTAGTTATGCCAGACTTCACAAAAACATTTATTGTGGAATGTGATGCCTCAGGAAATGGAATTGGTGTTGTTTTAATGCAAGAAGGAAGACCCATTTATTTTGAAATTCATCCAATCAAAGGAAAGTATTTACATAAACCTATTTATGAGAAGGAAATGTTAGAAATACTGCATGCACTAAAGAAATGGAGAACTTACCTAATCGGAAGACACTTCAAGGTAAAAACTGATCATGATAGTCTTAAACACTTTTTGGAACAAAGACTATCTTCAAAAGAACAACAAAAATGGGTCACAAAGATGTTGGGTTATGACTTTGAAATAATCTACAAAAAAGGGAAGCTTAATGTTGCAGATGCACTCTCAAGAAAGAATGAAGAGGTGGAAGCATTGCTTTGTACCATTTCTATTATCCAACCATATTGGATAACCAAAGCAAGAGATTAGTGGAATAAGGACAAATAAGTATGGACACTCATTCAAAAGTTGCAGCAAGATCCTAGTACATCTGATACATTTAGTTGGAAAAATGATTCTTTATGGTACAAAGATCACTTATATATTTGTAAGAATTCCCAACCTAAAACAAAAGATTCCTTTGGAATTGCATGCTTCTCCTTTAAGAGGACACTTAGGATTTTAAAAACTTACCACAGGGTGAAGAAAGATTTTTTTTGGGATGGCCTTAAATCTGATATTCAAAAGTTTGTGGCAGAATGTTTGGTTTTCCAGTAGAATAAAGTTGAGACAATTAAGACCCCAAGTCTTATACAACCTTTATCCATTCCAAGTCAACGTTGGGAGGAGATTTAAATGGATTTTATCATAGGTTTACCTAAGTCCGAAGGAAAGAGTGTCATCATGGTGGTAGTTGATAGACTTACCAAGTATGCACACTTTTGTGCATTATCCCTCCATTTAAGCAAGTCTCTGGGTTACTGCATTGGACACAATTCAAAAGCTACATGGAAACCCGAGGTTATTGTGAGTGAAGATCCCATTTTTACTAGAAGTTTTGGACGGAGTTATTTTCTTGTTTGGGTACTCAATTAGCTCATAGCTCATCTTATCATCCTCAATCAGAGTGGTCAAAGCTGAGATAGTGAACAAATGTTTGGAAGGATACTTTCGTTGTTTTTTATCTGATAAACAAACATAATGGGTCAAGTGGTTACCTTTTGTTGAATGGTGGTATAGCACTTCCTTCCACATTGCAACAAAAATGACCCCATTTATGGCACTTTATGGATATCATCCACCATCCATCACATCATCTTTAAGAGAAAATTCGAAGGTTCAAGCAATGGAAGATCACATCAAGCATCAACAATAAGTTCTCCAACTCTTAAAATACAACCTGAATTTGGCATAAAATCGAATGAGACAACAAGCAGATCAACATCACAGTGAGAGAAGTTTTGAAGTAGGAGATTGGGTATTTTTACGGCTACGACCATACAAAAAAATATCCCTCAAGCAAGCTAAGAATGATAATAAATTATCACCAAAGTACTATGGTCCTTACAAGGTGTTGCAAAATATTGGTACTATGGCATAAAAATTGGAGCTTCCTGCTTCTTCACGAGTGCATCCAATTTTCCATGTTTCATGCTTAAACAAGGTTATAGGTGAAAATCTTCCTGTTCAAACAATATTTCCAAAACTTGATGAGGAAGGAAAAATCATATTGGAATCTGAAACGGTCACCGAAACAAGAAATCGACAACTACGAACTCGATCAATTTCAGAGTATCTCATTAAGTGGAAGAACTTACCCACTGAAGATTCTACATGGGAGGATGAGAATTTTATACAGAATTACCCGGAGCTACTCAAGCGTTGAGGAAAACACTTTTTTGAAGGAGAGGGGCATGTTAGGTCCCTATATTACTAGTATAGTCCCTTATTGTTGTTAGTGTAACCCCCTTATTGTTATTATTGTATAACCCCCATGTTGTTATTATTGTGCCCTTAAATTATTATTTTTAGGTCGGCTAGGATTACATTGTGGCCCCATGGACTCCTATATATAGAAAGGAGGTTTTGTAATTTGAATCATCTAATAATTTTTCATTCATGTAATGTATTAGAGGTTTCCCCCTCGAAGTGGCTTATTTCTAAGGTGTTGATATCTCTTTTCTTATCTTTTTGGAGATGGTTTCACAACAGAATTCCATAGTGAGGATTGCATAATGGATAGTTTCACGTTAAATAAATTTTTTCACATAGGGAGTTTTATATAATTTCACGTTAAATAAATTTTATCACACCAGAGATTAAAACCAGTGGTTTAGGTTCTACCACAAAGGCATTTAATAATGAGAAAATACATAAGGTGGAGTCATAAGAGGCATGTTCTTGGTTTTGCATGGAAACATGAACTTATGAAGATATGACCATAAACTAATCATTTTGATCCTAGAACTTTAGCATGGGAAATAATCCTGATGTGTGGTATTCTATTATCTTAGTTGCATAACAAAATAAATCCTTAGAAGTATAAAGCAGTTTTATAAAGTGTTGGTTATAACACTTGGTCTAGTGGGAATAAGAGTTAAGGTTTAGGTCTCAACCAATTAATAGTTGAAAAAGGAGAATCTGATAGAGAGGAAGGATTTTGAAATTTCGATAAAAGCAAGGTTAATATCCAGCTTCCAATGGGCACCAATTATAAATTTGATAGAGAGGAAGGAGTTTGAAACATTGATAAAAGCAATGTTAGGATCCGGTTGGATGTGGGCACCAATTTTGAACCTAAAGAAGGTACTACTTTGACAAAAAATTAATCTTCATCCAAACTAGGATTGATGAAACCAAAGGATGACATAGGAACTTCAAGATCCACATCCCAATTCTTTGAAGGCCCTAATTGATAGTCTTTTATCCTTAGAGGGTGTGATTGTTACAAAACTCTTATTGGTCATAAACTTCATTTTGACTTGGGAGTTCTCTTCAAAAGAGGATATAAATTCCATTTTATATACCCTTACACCTTTGTTTCATTGTCTTTAGATATTTTAGGTAAATATAATACATATTTTACACCAAAAAAGACACCTCTTTATGGTGAAGTTGGAGGAACGTTGTGTTATAGCTACTTGTAATATCTCTAACTTGGAATACTATTGGAATTCACCTAAAAAAATTTGTTTGTGAGGAACTTGATTAACATTATTTCATTTCCCTATGAGCTCATCTATCCATAGAGTTTCATTGTTCATATTTTCCAATGCCAAGTTCAACAAATGGATTTTTCATGGAGTAAATAAGAAGTGACTATATCTTTTTCCCACATCCCAATTTATGGCTATTCAAACACGTGTATTGTCAATGTTGACTTGAACGGTAATTAGAAGTATTAACTTTATCTATTGTATTAGTGATAGAATGGGGAATAAAATATGTGACGTCCTCCTCCATAGGACATTCTTCAGCTGAAATAAAAATGGAAATGCTATGTATAGTGATGATGTTCACCAATGTATTATGTGTGGTGTTTTTTCACCCATCAAACAATGGTAAGTCCTAAATTCTTTCTCCCAAGAGGATTGGATATGTTCTATAAACCTATCCACCAAGGTGCTCTTTTCACAAGTAATTTCATTCTAGGCTTCTTGACGCCATAATTATTGTAACCTTGTAGCCTATAATTACCATTAATGACCATTATGGTGGCATGCCAATAAAAATATTAAATCACACTAAAAAGGATTCCACAAGAAATGTCCAATTTTCTATCCAATTCATCTCACCCCCTCCCATATCAAGCATTTTTCTATTGACCAATGTTTTTCCTTTCCTTCCCTATCTTATAATGTAATATTCCTAAATTAGCATGCAGCTAATTAGAATACTAAAATCTAATTTTGCTTTCTTGTTTGATGAATAAGTGGGTAGGGAGGCCCATAAATATCTTTATTAGGAATCAAACCACTTCTCATGTGAAAGTGGATAATCTTTTCAGCTTAATAAAGCACCCTAAGGTGTGAAAAGGGGCTAGATCATGTGGACTAGGTCAACTTTGACCAAATCAATAGTGCTATCATGGAGGAGTGGCATTCAATGAGGGACAACGCAGTTTTAGATGGAGATACATTCCATGGAAGTATGTCATTAATGGATGGGACTTGGGGTTTGGAAGCTTATTTCTTATATAAGAAAGAGGATGGCAGCCATATTATTCATGTTAGGATATGTTATGTTTTTTATTATATGGTTTGTGTAGACATATAATCTTTCTTCAGTTGTTTAGCTAAGATTGCAGTGTTGTTTAGCATCGGGTGTTCCTAATCGGGAATCCCACCTCTATACTTGAGAGGCCTCTTGGAAGAGCTTTGCACTAAATTTCCACATTCAGGTTTCAGACCAAGCTTTAGTCTTGTGGTACAGCGTAGTTTCTGTTGAGAGATGTGTTCAGTTGCAAGGTGCAGCAGTGGAAGATCTTATAGGGTGTTTTCTAAGCTAGTTTTGCAGTGGAGGAAGGTTTCCTTCCATTGGGAGGCCAGTAAAGGAGCCCCTTGGGATTTATTGACATATTTGGCAGTAGGCCAAGTTAATTTTATCCCCTATAGTGAATTTACAGTCCATATCTGCGTTATTTTAGTGAATTGTTGCAGGGGTAAGTTCAGTGCTCCATTTGGAGTGTTTTCTTTCCATTGAAGGGATCATCCCTTCATTGAGAGAGTCTTTTGGAGGAGTTATTTTAGTTATACATAAAATTCATCCACCTCCTTCTATGTGATTGAGTTGTAGTGCATCTTCAGCCCTAGGGCTTTAGATCCACCATTCATATTTTGTGTATTTCCGAAAACCCTTCCCGGGTTTTCTAGGAAAAGTGCATGGGAGCATAGATCTCCACTTTTGTCCTTGTATGAGAATGATATTTTCAGATCCATTTATTTATATGTCCCAGTTGCAGTATCAGTTACTAAAACTGTGTTGTTCTTGCTTCGTTATTTTTTGTAGCAATGTATTACATGTTTTGGGTGCATTTTGGCATTGGAGGCTTCTTTTCCTATCTTGAGGGGCTTGATCCCCAAGATCTTGTACTTATTTATTATTGTTATACATTATACCATAGATCTATCATTTGGCTCACATGTAATGTATTAATACTTGCTACTATTTTTATATTCATGCACTATATTCTTGCTTTTCCCATTTGGGAATATTACAGTGGTATTGGAGCATAATCTTGGCTCATCCTATGAAGACATTGCATCTATGTTATCAGAAGAAGAAGAATCTTCTCACAGAAAAGATAAGTCTCACAGAAGAAATAAAGGCAAGTCTCCATTATTTGGAGAAATGGAGGAAAAGAAGTTTTCAGAACTTCTTCTCCAAACTATGCATGAGCTTAATAGAGAAATCAAGGGAATGAGGAGGGAAATACATAAAGATCCCTCAAGAAGATTTACACATGAAGAAAGCTCCAGTTTTTCATATTATGGGTGTGAGCATTCAGCCACACAATCATATCTACAATTCTCTACCATGCATATGTTCATAGCAAGAGAGATGGAGGAACGATATGTACCCAAGGAGGAGATTCTTGGTGACTATCTTCAAGAGTATGAATCTCAATATCAGAGGTTCGGATATCATGTAAACTTCCAAGGGTTTTGCAAGATCAAGGAGAATAGAAGACCTAAAAATCATAATAGAAGCAAGAGGTGCAAGTAGCATGATTTGGGTAGATTCTTTCTATCTACTTTTGATGGGTCACCTAGTTGCAGCTAGGGATTGGGTGAAGGAGATAAACACCTATTTGCAGCAACACCAAGTTTTAGAAGATGAAGCCATTAGAGTAGCAGTGTTGAATCTTGAAGGTAAGGCTTATGTCTGGTGTTTTTATGAAATTTATTCCTTGAATAAGGTAAATATATCTACTTATGCAAATTTCACTAGGAGGTTAGTGAAAAGATTTGATGCAAAAAATTCTGAAACATCCTTGGTTGAGCTAGCCAAGCCTAAACAAACATAACCTTTGCATGAGTTGGAAGGATCTATAAACCCAACTCCATTCTAGAATGCTATTTAGGGGGTTAAAAACTTACAGAATACCTTGCTAAAGGCAATATCCCCACTTCAGGAAGAGCTCTCTTCTCAAAAGGAAGACATGGAGATCTCTTTTTCAAAAGAGGATAAAAAAAAAGAGCCCCTCAAATGAAGATGAGGTAACCTCCATTCATGATGAAGGGGAAGAGCAGCCTGGAGGTAACAACGCTGTCACATCAGGAGTAGATCTAGTACCTCATGGAGAGGTAGATGGAGCAATTGCTCCAATGAGAGGAATTTTTGTATCATTGCAAGAAGTTTCAAAGGATCTCATATGTGGAGATCAAGGCACAATCCTTGAAAAACATGTGCCATTATTGATAGGTTGTGAGACCTTGCAGATGAAAGGAGAAGGTAGGGATGATGGCCAGCATCATATGATTAGGAGCACACACCCCTATCTATTTCAGAAGGTTAATGCACAAAAGAGGCAAACTGATTTGTGCAGTGAGAGCAAGGACAAAGAATTACAGTCATATATGCAATCTACTCTTGATATTGATGTCTCTTTGCATGGAGGCATTCCACCTGGGAGGCCACCAGATGAGGAGATGATGTGGCATGTCTCACATCATGATGCACCATTCATAGATCCAAGAGGAATGGGAGCATTAGGAGGTCATTGTACAGTGTTGGGAGTCTTGGGTAGACTCGAGGAGGAGGGAGAAATTCTCCCAACATCATCATTACCCACTCTCATTTCAGATTTTGCGCTGAGAGAGGAGCAACAAGGGGAGGATAGCAGCCTTCCAATATGTCACTTTGGCATGGAGGAGGACAAATACATGACAGATTCTTTCTATGACAGATCATTAGCACTGTCACTTTGGAGGATAGATCCATACTGGAAATCCTAGCTATTGGTGGATTATTCAAAGGATATTTTCATTTGTATGATACTTGATGACCAGCTACAAGGGAAGGGATATTTAGTCAGAGATGAGTTCATCTACTATCATGGTAGGATATTCTTTTCTACAGCTTCCAGGCTCAAGGATAAGTTACTACAATGAGCACATCATAAGATTTTCTCTTCAGCCACACTTATTCCATGAAGTCATACTACACTATCATGGAGGAGTTTACTTGGGAAGGCCTTGAAGAGGAGGTATATCAGCATTTGAGGAGATGCATGGACCATGTGGAGATGGTAGAGATACAGAACTCTATGGATAATTTATCACAGCCATCTCTTTCCTCTTTTGGAATGAGAGGGGACCTATCTATGAAGCACTCCATTTGTATGAGCAGAGCATATGGTAAAGATATTTTTTTATGCATAATGATTTATATGATGAATATTTGCATTTATTTACCATAAATGTGCAGGCCATCGTTCCAAGGGGGAGCATTCTCCCTTATAAAATTCATGGTCAACTTTGGGCCATAAACTATGTTGAGCAGGTCCACTCCCTAGGAGGATATAGGGAGATGATATATCATTCTAGGTGTCACGCACCAAAGGCACCAAACATTTCTCACCTTTTCATAACTTGTGAAGAAACTTGGGCAGCAAGTAATTCGTGGGGAAACCACTTACCATATCATTATCTGATGTAGTCAGGAGATATGCTACACTGCTACCACATGTGCGACTATGATCCACCTCCATTTTTGCATATGGTTGTTTATATGTACTTGGTTATGATCTTGTACATTGATTATTTTCTTATTCTTTTTATGGGAATGACTGGAGGGAGGAATGAAGGATTGAATGTACCCTTTGGGAGATAGGTTCTCCATGGTTCTTATGTTTCATATTTCTGGGAGAGAATTGGACCATCCATGATTGTTACATGGGGTCTCTTGTTTCCTTATGGGATGAGCCATTTGAGCAACTTGAGCACTTGGGAGGTGCCTCTCATGAGTAGATGGGAGGATTTTTTCGATGAATTACCATTCTGGAGGGTGATTCATTTTACCTCGATAATAGCATTGGGTACTGGATTTGTATACTTTCCTCTCCCATTTTACCCTATATTTTTATCTCTTTGTGCCATTATTTATCTTAAAATCATGAGGTAAAACCCTTCTTCCTATATTTTATGGGATATTTGATTAATGATGTATTTTTCATGGAGGTTTTACCTTTCTACATATTAACTCCAATATTTCTTCAGATTTGGCTATAACAAGAGTGTTGCGGCCACGAGTCAAAGCACATCCCATCATCTCCAGCGTCTTCCTTATTTGCTGCTATATCGTGACAGCCATGGGTATATCAGCACTATCTTAGGCCTTCTTACGGTTTCTTGCTGGGCAACCTGGTTTCCATTGTAACAAGATGTATTTATATAACAATGGATTCGTTAAGAGGAATCAGGGGTTTCAGGAAAATTGTATAAAGAGGCCTACGGGCTGTGAATCGGGAGAGACACTTGGATATATAGAATTTGTAATCAATCTTTTTATCATTAATTGAATGTAAAATAGCTTTTTGTTTCTCCTATAATTCTTGAGTTTCCGCAGCCCTAATCAAAGAGTTGGGCCACTCTTGTGATCAGGTGTTGTGTTCTTATTTCTTTTCTTTGCAGTTTTGTGTTTGGTGTGATTCTTTATTTTTTGTTACAGTCGCGTTAATTGTTGTGGATTCCTTTTATTTTTGTAGTTTATTTCATTTTTTTTACAGTGGCATGTGTGTTATAGATTAAACCTGTGATCTACAACAGACCATGTGCTTGTATCTGCATATACTTTTCCATTAGTCTTGAAATAACTAACGTCCTGGAGTCGATAATTTATTTGGAAAAAGGGTTGAATTTTGTTCATATCCGGACACCAACATTTTGGTGTCATTGCCAGGGAAGGCTAACAGGTGCAAGAACAGGATCTAAAACAGATCTTAGAATGGATCTCTCATCTTGAGGTGGGAATCTATTCCCAGCTTCAAGTCCTGAGTGTAAGTGCCTTGTGTTTTCTTTTTTCTTTATTTTTTTCTTATTTCTTTTATTATTTTGTTTTCTATAGAATTAAACCCTTTTCTTGGGGAACGTGTTTTGTAAAACCTTGCCCTAAGTCTTGGGCGTAGTCTAGTTTTTCTATTTTTATTTCCTGTTGTTTCCTTCTAGGGGCCAATTTCTCGTCCTGGGGAGGGTATATTATTACTTTGCTCCAGGTCCTGAACTTCGAAATTTTTTTAATTGATTTTTTTCCTTTTCTTGTTGTTTTGTTTTTTGTGAATCTTTTCTCTCGTCCCGGGGAGGAAGTTATCTATCCTACTTCGGGTCCTGAGAAATTGATTGATTTTCTTTGATGAACCCTCTCCACAACTTGTATGAACAAATATCCGAACAAGAGGGGCAGAGGAATACCCCCAAAGAAAGGGAAGGATCTGGGAAGGAAGACATATACTCAGGAAATTATTGAAAAATCTAGATCTGAGGCATCATCTCGTGTTGCTGTTATGGTTAGGGTTTATACAAAGTCCGAAGGGTAGTCTGTGGAACAACCAGTGACATCCATGGTACCAGAAGGTGTTCTTTCTATAGAAGAAGTGGAAGAAGTGGCAAGTAAGAGATTAGAAGAACTGAGCAACTCTAACTGGGAAGAAGAACCTCAAAAACGGTTTTCATCCCCAAGAGACCAAGGTAGCACTGTAAAACTTTTCGTTGCTGAGTTCAGTGATTATGATCTCGTAAAGGAGCTTTTGAAGGAATTTGATTCACCAAGGGACCGGGGGAGTGCGGTGCGACCATCTTCAATTGAATCACTCTAGGTACCAGCTGCGGAACCAGTCGAAAGTCCAAGTGAGTATTGGAGGATATTTATGGCACCTGTAAGTTCCTCTATTTATTTTCCCATTAGAAATGTTACAGGTGATGCACCAATGAGACCCATCCCTTTAACAGCCTTGCCTAGTTTTCATGGGCTCTCTTTTGAAGACCCTGATACATTCCTCTTCGAATTTGATATTGTTTGTCAAGGATATGACTATATGACTGATGCTTAGAAATTAAAAATATTTCCTGCTACCTTAAAAGGGACAGCCCTGAGATGGTCATGGGTTTAGGGGGGAAGCACGATTACCTCATGGGAAGAAATGAAGAAAGCTTTCTTGGAAAAGTACCAAGATTACTGTAAGTGTCGTGACATTAAGGAGGAAATATTTAAATTTGCACAGAATGAGGATGAAAATATGGAGGACTGTGTAGAATGATTTAAATACATATTGCAGAGCTCTAGACATAGTGACTTGGATAAGGACATTATAAAGATCATTCTTCTCAGAGCACTCAGGGAAGACTCTCTGCAACTCCTTAATATAGTGGGAAAAGGGAATATTTCTAAAGAAACCATCGAAAATATCTGTGACTATTGTATCAAATGTTCGCGAGGGACTGCAAGAAGTGGACAGGGTATTCGGTCATCGAAGACCTCCGGTGGAGGGGTCACAAAAGCAGAGATTGGAAATATACTGGATAACCTGAGGACCAATATCCTGAGCACACTATTAGCCCAAATGTACACTCTACAGGAAAAACAGAAGCACATGGAGTTGGAAAAAACCATGGCCATATTCTGCCCTCAGTGCAGAAAGAAACACCCTTTGAAGGAATGCCCGCTGAACACGATGGAAGCCTGCGTGATCTGCGAATAGACTCACGCGACCAGTGCATTTCCTTCCTTGCCCGGGCTAAAAGCGGTTTTCCAAGGAGCAAGCGAGGAAAGCATGGTGGACCAACTATATTTCATTTGGTAGAAGAAGCCATGGCAACCTCAACCACCGGTGGTGAATCCAAGTATGTTTCAAGACCCATCCCAGTAGTTTCATCATTTTATTATGGGTCCCCAATCTGCACCATTTTCATCCATGTGGCCTCAATATCAGTATGCCCCTTGGCAACAATGGGTTCCTCAAGCCAGTTTGAATCCTTCATGGAATCAGACTTGGCGTGGACCCCCTCCCACTGGACAGTTTCCTCAGCCTATGCCTCAACAACAACTTCAGTTTCCTTCCAATGTGCCCCTAGGAAACCCAGCCATTAGACCCCAGCTTCCTATCCAGCCCAACCCAAATCCAAATAATAAAGGGGTTCAACAAACAGACACTATGAACCTTCCATCCTACAACATTTCTACCACAGGACTCAATGACATAAATCTACAGTCTGGTTGGGTAGTAAATGCACCTACTTCACCCATTATTACAAAAAAAATTGACGATGAAGATACATAACCAGAACAAAGAACGGTGAGGGAGAATTTAGATCAAAACGTAACACCTCCCCAAGTTTTTCCCAATCAAGGTCATTTAATATCTCCCACATATCCCGAAAGATTGACCTTGAGAATTCCAAACCCTCAAGCAGAATTTGACTTCTTAGGGGAACTACAGAATATTTTTGTTAAAATACCCCTTTTACAAGCTATGAGGGATGTACCTATTTATGCAAAAATTCTGAAAGAATACTACTCAAAGAAACCAGGGAGGAAACCTAAGGATCCATTAACTATTCATGTAATGGGAAAACTATCTGATATCATGTTAGGAAATATCATGCCTGTAAAATAAGGAGACCCTGGGAACCCGATTCTAACAGTACAAATTAATGGGATTGAAATCCCAAATGTACTGGTGAATTTAGGAGCGGCCATTAACATTATCACTGCTGAAACATTGAACACATTAGGACTTCGAAACATTAAGCCAACCCCTACTATCCTAAAACTTGCAGATAGATCCACAATTAAACTAGTAGGGAAATTAGAGGATGTGATCATTTCAGTAGACTCATGGCATTACCCTATGGACCTCCTTATATTGCAGACTCAATCTTCAGTAGGTGGCCACCCATTGATCCTAGGAAGGCCCTGGTTGGCAATTGTAGATGCCTACATAGGATGTCGGTCTAGACACATGATCATATCAAATGGGACAGTTATGAAGAATCTCAAGCTCTATTCTCCTACAGAACCAAGCCCATCTGAGAAATCATTACCCAGTCAGAAACCTCTACCTACAGAAGTGCCTAAACCTGAAAATGAAGATGTTAGAGCAATTCTCACTGTTTGCCAGACCCTTCAATTTAAAAAAGAAACTAAAGATGATGCCATTAACACCTTCATTAATGATTCCGGTTTTGTTCCCAATTGAACTCGACATATTCTATAATCTGTTGTGAGTTGTGAGACACAGGAAAAAATTGAACCAGAAGATGACATTGAGGACATTCCTGTAACCCCATTCCAGGATAGTACTCCAATTGAGATCTGACCAAGGAAAACACTTAATATCAACTCGAACCTGTCTGAATCTTAGACCAAACAGCTTTTGAAAGTCCTTCAAGATCATCATGAAGCTTTTGCCTGGGATTATACCGACATGAAGGGTATCCTTGCCATCCTATGCACTCATCATATTTACATTAAGGAAGATTGTTTCCCTGTAAAACAGCCTCAATAGAGGATGAATCCTACTCTCAAAAACATTGTTAAAGAAGAATTACAAAAATTATTGGATGTAGGATTCATTTATCCCATCTCAGATAGCTAATGGGTATCCCTGCTAGTTATCATTCCCAAAAAGAATGGTAAATTGCGAATCTGTGTAGATTATAGGGAACTAAATAAGGCAACACAAAAAGACCATTTTCCTTTTCCATTCATTGACCAAGTCCTGGAAATATTGGCTGGAAAGAATTTCTTTTCCTTCCTAGACGGATTCAACGAATATAACCAGATCCAGATAGCCCCAGAAGACCAGGACAAGACAACTTTCACATGCCCGTGGGGAACCTGTACATAAAGGGTCCTTCCATTTGGCCTATGTAATGCTCCTGCTACCTTCCAAAGGGCAATCTTGGGAATTTTTTCTGATTTGGTCGATGATAGCGTTGAAATCTAGAAGGATTGGCAAATTTGGAGAAGGTACTCAAAAGATGTAATCAGACCCATGTATCATTGAGTACAGTCAAATTCCATATGATGATGGAAGAAGGAGTAGTATTGGGACATTTGCTCTCAGCTGTTGGAATTCAAGTTGATCTGGCTAAAGTAGAGGTAATATTACATTTCCTGGTAACCAAAACACCCACACAGGTACGTAGATTTATTGGTTGTGCTGGTTATTACAGGTGCTTTATAGAAAATTTTGCTAAAATAGCACACCCACTATTTCAATTGCTAACAAAAGATGCAAAATTTTTGTGGACTGAAGATTGTGAGACAACCTTCACGAAAATTAAGGGGCTGGTGTGCATGGCCCCATTCCTCTGAGGACCTGATTGGGCATTACTATTTCACATACATAATGATGCTTCTCAGACAGTAGTAGGGGCTATTTTCGGATAGCAAGTAGGAAAAACAGCGTATGCAATTTATTACGTCAGCAAGAATTTAATTCCTATTGAACTAAACTATATGGTGATAGAAAAGAATTCTTAGCTATCATTTACGCTATCAATAAGTTTCGGCACTACATCACCGGGTACTCTACTATTTTCCATACTGATCACGCAGCAATCAGGTAATTGATGAATAAACCTATTACTCCTGGTTGTATTACGAGATGGTTACTATTGCTTCAATAATTTGATATTACAATAGTAGATAAGCTAGGAAAATATAATGTAGTAGCTGATTTCCTATCTAGAATGGATAACAATGATGAATGCACACTAATAGAAGACAATTTTCCCGATGAACATCTTTTTGCAGTTTCTACTAAACCTCTGTGGTATGTAGATATTGCTAACTATCTTGCTACAAGGAAAGTGCCTCCTCATTTGTCATATAGGTAACAGTGAAAGATTATTCATCATAGTGCCCGATATTCTTGGATGGCAAGGTACCTTTTTCGTACATGAGCAGATAAGCAAATCCGTCGCTGTGTGCCTGAAGATGATATTTATGAAGTATTGAAAGCTTCCCATGATGGCCCTTGTGGAGGGCATTTTGCGGACAAAAGAATAGGCCATAAGGTGCTACAAATGGGATATTACTGGCCTTCCATTTTTCGTGATGCTCAAAATTATGTTAGGAGGTGTGATAGTTGCCAACATATGGCACAGCCCGGTAAAGCTGATGAAATGCCTTTGCAGGCACAGGTAGTCCTTGAGCCTTTTGAGAAATGGGCTATTGACTTCGTTGGACCCTTTAACCCACCCTCCCAGCAGAAATTCCACATCTTGGTCTGTACTGATTACGTGACTAAGTGGGGGGAAGCCAAAGCTGTTGCGAAAGCAACAGAGCAGGTAGTCTCAGATTTTCTATTTGAAGAAATTTTTGTTCCTTACGGTACTCCAAGAGAGGTTGTTTCAGATGGAGGAGCACAATTCACATCACAAAAGATAGCAAAGCTCATGAAAAAATTTGGGGTCAAGCACAAAGTGACATCTCCATACCATCCCCGGGTGAATGGACAAGTAGAAAGCACAAACAAGGCATTAGAAAACATTTTGACAAAAATTGTGGCATACCATCGTCAGAATGGGCTCAGAAGCTTCTAGAGGCTCTCTGGGCGTATAGAAAAACATGGCGGAATACAACTGGGTTTTCACCATTCGAGTTGGTTTATGCAAAATCCATGTTGTTTCCAATAGAATTTCAAATAAACACGCTCAGAACAGCTTTGGAAGTTGGTTTAGATCTATCAGATGCCCAGAAACACCGATTGGCTCAACTTAATGAACTTGATGAAATACGTTCAATGGTTTTCCAACGAACTACTACTATCCAACAGCAAAGAACGAAATGGCACGATATTTTATTAAAAATAAGATGTTGCAAAGTGGAGATTGGACACTACTTTATGACTCTCATTTTAAGGATTTTAAGGGAAAGCTTTGCACTCGTTGGATGGGACCTTATGAGGTGGATGCTATATTTAATAATGGAAAAGTCAGGCTAGTCACAATTGACGATACACGTACTTCCTTTACAGTCAATGGACATCGCCTGAGACTATACCACCGGTCAGCCTCTAAGGATGATTTTATTAAACAACTCTCTAAGAAATCTGGTTTGAAGGTTATCAACGCAGAGAATCCTTCCTCTGCACCCTAGTTGTAATATATATATATATATATATATAATAATAAATAAAGAAATAATTTTGTTCTATTTTCTTGTCTTTTTGCAGGAGCTATGATTAAGGAGTGAAAATCAAGGAATTTTCTTGTTGCTGCTACTCATGGTGTTGTTACTCGGTTGTTGCTTCTCATGGTGTTGTTCCTCGGTGGCTGCTACTCATGTCGATGTTACTCAGTTATTGCTACTCATGATGTTGTTACACCAAGTGTTGTTACTAGATGTTTTTACTCCTTGATCAATGCTACTACATCGAATGTTGTTACTTGCATTGTTGTTACTCGATTGTTGCTTCTCATGATGTTGTTACTCGGTTGCTGCTACTCCGATGCTGTTACACCAGATGGTGTTACTCTGATGCTGTTACTCAGATGTTTACACCGATGTTGTTACTATGATGCTATTACACTGGATGTTGTTACTCCAATGCTATTACTCTGATGTTGTTACACCAAATGTTGTTACTCCGATGTTGTTACACGGATGTTGTTACACCGATGCTGTTACTCTGATGATGTTACACCAGACGTTGTTACTCCGATGTTGTTACACCAATGTTGTTACTCTGATGTTGCTACACCAGATGATGTTACTCCAATGTTGTTACTCCGCTGCTGTTACACTAGATGTTGTTACACCGATGTTGTTACACCATCCACATCATTACTATGTTGTCATCCTACCAACCTCACATCATCCAGGTATGCCATCAGGTACGCCTCCACGTGAATTTTACTGATTTAATTAAATATCCCATGTGAAGATTTTAATTCTGCGAACGGCAAAAATTTAAGTTTGGGGGGTGTCATCATGCCGAGGACGGTGTAATAATTTCCTCATAAGTTAAGTATGAAATTCTGCTCATGTTACACCTTACGATTCCCATAAATATGTGGTATCATCATTTAAATCGTATTGGGATTCGTGAGATTTATCTTCCACCTTGTACAAACAATTATTATTTCTATTTTACCACATTTGCCATACTCTTTCATGATTTTTCTTGGTTTTCGAGAGTTACCAACCATATTTACCGTTACCACCTTTCCATTTTCACTATGTTGTTCCTCTGAATTTGGTACCCACCACCTTGCCCGACGGTCTGTTGCTACAGGAAGTGTTGCTAGAAGTCTCCACAGTATGGGTGGATTGGCTGTGCGACATGAGCCTGAAAACACAGTTTCAATTCGCAACAATCCAGAGGTTTGGCAAGTCTTTTTCAACGCAGGGTGGGATGTCTACTTTGACAGATTGCAAGGATTTGATGGAGGTATCACAATGGAATTCGCATTCAATTTAGAGAATAATTATTCGTGGGTTAGAGGTCTAGAAGTTCTTGTCACAGAGGAGGTAATTGTAGAGGTTAGCGGGCTGAGACAGCAGGGGAAGCAATGGTTTGCTTGGAAAGTTTCTCTCCCAGAATTTCCCGAATTGTTCTTGCAGGCAGGAGAAAGTTTCGTTCAATTGGGCAGAGGATACGAGTGCAAAATTGGGTTGTATCCTTGGATTGAAGTTGCAGGTTTCATAATAAAATGCATTACCTGCGAGGGTCGGGCCTCAGCTCTGTTTAAGTATCACTTTAAAATTCTAACACACCTTTGATTTCCACAAAATCAGGTGCATGCCCTAAATATGCCATTCTTCCTATTGAAACAACTACAGCATATGGCACAGTCTTCTCGACACTCTTGCCGGATGATGGCAATACTTTCTAACCACAGATTGGTGCGATTATTGGTCGTGCATGAAATAGGTAGGCTGTAGGTTTCCTGGGTGGAACTCTGCGGATCCTCAAAAGAAGCGGTAGCAACTATGATTGCTTCTAGAGAAGAAGAACCAACCTCTTTGGTTGGTCAAGCAAAAGAAGTATATCCAGAAGAAATTGATCAAGAGGAACCCGAGGAAATGGAAATGGAAATTGATCAAGAGGAGCCCAATGAAGAAGAGATGAGTATGGATGAAGCATTTGGTGACACAGATGAGGCTACCACACAGGAACCAGCCTCGCTTGAAGAACCCACAGAGGAAATAATTATGGACATCGTGCAGGAAATTGATACCGTTATATAGTCGTCAACCTTTGTTAATGAAGAACAAATGAATGGAATTGTGGACAGAAGAATGGAAAGTGATGCTATTTCGCAAGAAAGAGCATCACCTACCCAGATAGATATGGATATTGATACAGGTGGGGGTGTTACACAAGAACCACCCCCAATTTGGCTAGAACAGGAGGAGTAAGCCCGCGAAATCGACGTTGGACTTCAAGAATCGGTACCAACTGTGAAAACAGAGGTGAGTCCTGAGGAAAAGGAAGGAATGAACCAGGCGGTCGATACTATTCCATAAGAACCAGTATCAACCCGTGAAGAAGAAATGGTAAGAAAAGGGCAAGAGGAAAGAAGGGGATTGAGCCACAGAATCGATGTTGCTCCACAAGAACCAGCATTGACTCCGGTTGAGGTAGTAAGGCATGAAGTCCCAGTCCAAACTAGAAATGAAGATGATGGGTCTGTTCCGTGTTCTCCATTCCAGTCCCTGATGCCCAGAGGGGTGAAGGGATTTCGCTCACCCAAACGGTTAATGGAAGAAGTGGCTATTCCCTCGGTACTAAATTTTTTTGACATGACCAAGATTGGCCCAGAAACTACTGAACTAGAACACTTAGAGGTTCACAACGAAGACAAAGTTCCTGTAGAAACATCGGAACACAGGGAGATCAATGAAATTTCCGACCAAACAGCAGGAGTTCCTAGAAGAAATGTAGAATAAGAATCCCCTGTGGATAGGGGGCCCAGCCAGAAGGGCTTGACAAAATAATCTGTAGAAGATGTCAGCAGCATTTTACCACCTTTTGAGCCTGTCATAGGCCCATAACTTGAATTCATCGTTAAACAGGAATGGGACGAACAGTGTGGGAAAAGAAGGTTACCTCTCAAAAAGAGGTATTAGTTGCAGTTCAGTGAAACCATGAGACTGAAAAGCGAGTTTCAAGATTTGAAGAAGCAAGTTTCATGTTTAAAAAGGAAGTTAAAAATCTACAAATAGAGGGCAATAAAGCCGAATATTGAAGTCTCCACTGCAGCTACCCATACTATCCCGATCGAAGAGTTGTTTGAAGGTCGAGAATTTGTATTGGCCGCTAAAATTCAAAAGTGGCAGTCTGCAGCGAGTGACCACAAGAAAGAAATAGCTAGGGTTTGAGAACAGGCTGCTAGAGTTGCCACAGGGTACATGGATCAGTTATACAAGGCACGGATGAAGTAGGCCAAATAGAAGGCCAAGATAGAAGATTTGGAAGAACAAGTTCAGTTGCTAAAGACAGATAAGGAGAAGATGTTCTCCCTAGCACAGTAGGTAATGACCTGCAGACCTCCTGCACATAGCTATGCCTTATTCCTTCATGAACAATTTCTTTTCTTTTGTCTTGAAAGTATATATAAGGATATTTGGTACGAAATTGAGGACCCCATTAAAAATCTCTGTATTTTAAAAATTCATGATATTATAGGACAACACTTAATGTGCGAGCTCTACACGCATGGGTATTACTTAAGGCTTGATCATTCCTTTAACCCCATTCCATTTGTGGGGGACATCCATTTACAAGATTTCACCTCCTATACCATCAATTAGATTAAATGGAGAAAGGCCTAGGATACATTTGAAGAAAATCAAGCCAGAAAGCCATTAATGGTGAGAAGATAGCATGGTCAGTCCTCAAACATTTATAACAAGAATTATACCTTTCTACAGATTGAGGGTCGTAAAGAACACATGTCGGAAACCCAAAAATGGTGTGATGACCTGTGTGTTGGCTAGATTACGACATTTCGCAAGGAAGCACTAGACAGTTATCAGAAAATATGGATGTTGTCCTCCTCAGCCGTCAGGGAAAGAGAACCATTTGGGGCACCTAACTTTGCACGTGCCTTAGAGAGAATGCCGCATTATGTGGAATGCATTCATACCTATGGGGTTAGATGGATGGGATTAAGATTTCAATTTCCCCTTTTATGGTTGCCAGCTGCGCAATATACTCTTGCGTATAACGTTGAACCAGACTGGTGGAAGGACGTTTTTTTGACAGAAGGATATAAGCCACCAGGAATAGAAATGGCTGCAGAATATGACCTCACATAGCTTCATGCCGATCACAGTCAGTCAAATCCGGATCTGAGGAAACGACGAGCTACATGAGGACATGCAGATAGATCAATTGGGGGGAGATGTTGGGTACTGGATTTGTATACTTTCCTCTCCCATTTTACCCTATCTTTCTATCTCTTTGTGCCATTATTTATCTTAAAATCATGAGGTAAAACCCTTCTTCCTATATTTTATGGGATATTTGATTAATGATGTATTTTTCATGCAGTTTTTACCTTTCTACATATTAACTCTAATATTTCTTCATATATGGATACAACAGGAGCGTTGCAGCCACGAGTCAAAGCACAACCCATCATCTCCAGTGTCTTCCTTATTTGCTGCTACAGCATGACATCCATGGGTATATTAGCACTATCTTAGGCCTTCTTATATTTTCTTGTTGGGAAACCTGGTTTCCTTTGTAACAAAATGTATTTTTGTAACAATGGAGTCATTGAGAGGAATCGGGGGTTTCAAGACAATTGTATAAAGAGACCTACGGGCTGTGAATTGGGGGAGACTCTTGGACATACATACTTTGTAATAAATATTTTTATCATTAATTGAATGTATAGCATCTTTTTGTTTCTCCTGTAATTCTTGAGTTTCCACATCCCTGATCAAAGAGTTGGGCCCACTCTTGTGATCAGGTGTTGCGTTCTTCTTTCTTTTCTTTGCAGTGTTGTGTTTGGTATGATTCTTTGTAGACGCCTTTTATTTCTATAGTTTATTTCATTGTTGTTACAGTGGTATGTTTGTTATATATTAAACCTATTATCTACAATGGACCATGTGCTTGTATTTGCATATACTTTGTCGTTAATCTCGAAATAACTAAAGCCCTCGGGTTGATAATTTAAGTGGAAAAAGGGTTGAATTCTATTCATATTCGAAAACCAACAAATAGATTGGAGGATGGAGCTTCACATGGGGGTGAAGGTTCCCTATATTTTTCAAACCTATCCTTGCAATTGCTTGAGGACAAGCAACATTTGGGAGGGGATGATTTTAATATTCCTAAATTACCATGCAACTAATTGGAATATTAAAATCCAATTTTTCTTTCTTGTTTGATGAATAAGTGGGTAGGGAGGCCCATAAATCTATTTATTAGGAATAAAACTACTTTTCATGTGAAAGTGGATCATCTTTTTAGCTTAATAAAGCACCCTAAGGTGTGAACGGGGTTTAGAGCATGTGGACTGGGTCAAATTTGACCAAATCAATAGCGTTGTCATGGAGGAGTGGCATTCAATGAGGGATATCACAATTTTAGATGGAGACACATTGCATGGAAGTAGTGTCATTAATGGATGGGGCTTAGGTTTTGGAAGCTCATTTCTTATAAAAGGAAGAGGATGGCAGCCATATTATTCATATTAGGATATGTTATTTTTTTAATTATATAGTCTGTTTAGACATATAAGATTTCTTCAGTTGTTTAACTAATATTGCAGTGTTGTTTAGCACCGGGTGTTCCTGATCGAGAATCCCACCTATATCCTTGAGAGGCCTCTTGGAAGAGATTTCACTACATTTCCACATTCAGGTTTCAAGCCAAGCTTCATCCTTTTGGTACAGTGCAGTTTCTGTTGAGAGATGTGCTGAGTTGTAGGGTGCAACAGTGGAAGATCTTGTTGGGTGTTTTTTGAGCTAGTTTTGCAGTGGAGGAAGGTTTCCTTCCATTGGGAGGCCATTAAAGGAACCCCTTGGAATTTATTGACATATTTGGCAGCATTCCAAGTTGATTTTATCCCCTACAGTGTAGTTCCAGTCCAGATCTGCGTTATTTTAGTGAGTTGTTGCAGGGTTAAGTTCAGTGCTCCATTTGGAGTGTTTGCTTTCCATTGAAGGGATTAGCCCTTCATAGAGAGAGTATTTTGGAGGATTTATTTTAGATCTACATCAGATTCAACCACCTCCTTCTATGTGCTTCAGTTTCAATTCATCTTCAGCCCTAGGGCTTTAGATCCACCATTCATATTTTGTGTATTTCCAGAAACCCTTCCTGGGTTGTCTAGGAAAAGTGTATGGGAGCATATATCTCCATTTTTGGCCTTGTATGAGCATAATATTTTTAGATCCATTTATTTATATTTCCCAGCTGTAGTATTAGTTTCTAAAACTGCAATGTGCTTGCTTCATTATTTTTTGTAGCAGTGTATTACATGTTTTGGGTGCATTTTTGCATTGGAGGCTTCTTTGCATGTCTTGAGGGACTTGATCCCAAAGATCTTATACTTATTTGTTGTTGTTATACATAATACCATGGATTTATCATTTGGCTCACATGTAATGTATTGATACTTGCTGCTGTTTTTATATTCATGCACTATATTCCTGCTTGTCCCATTTGGGAATATTACAGGAAGCTCTTGGAAGATTCTTGACCAAAGCTTCATCTTACATCTACAGCGCAGATCCTGTTGAGGGTTGAGTTGTTTTGCAGGTTGTAGCAATGGAGACCATATTTGGGTCACTTTAGTGCTTATTTTCAGTGGAGAAGGGTTCCTTTCCATTGGGAGGATAGTAAGGAAGGCCCTTGTGCTTAATTTCAGATCCTGGCATCATGCCACTTATTTATTTTCCCCTAAAACATAGTTTCTTTCCAGATCTGCGTTATTTTGAGGGAGGAGTTGCTAGGTGGTTTCAGCACACCATTTGGAGAGGAGGTTTGCTAGTGAAGGGATCCGCCTTTCATCTAGGATATCTATTGGAGGAGGTTTCATTATTTCTTATATCAGATCAGCCACACTTTCCAGAACTATATGTTGCAGTGAATCTTCAGCCCTATGGCTTTGATTCAGATCTTGTACATGGTGTATTTTTGAAAACCCTTGTGGGGTTCTTCATTGGAGGTTGTAAAGTGCCTAGATCTGTATTAGATCTATCTTTTGTGGCATATATCAGCCCATGTTATTTTGTATATTCATTTGTTGTAGCAGTGCCTTTTAAACAATGTTGTAGTAGTCTTCTAGCTCTTTGATATATAGCAGCAGCACCTCTTTTGAGGGTTTTGTCCATTGGAGGCTTATTATATCTTATTGTACATCTTATGGCCCATTTCTTATGCATATTTTGTTGTTGTTATAATGAGTGAAAGGTCTCTATATTGGCCTCTTTCTTTTATATGATGTTTAACATTGTTATTCTAGCATTTTTCACTATATTCTTGCTTTTCCCATTTTGGAATAATACATATAATATTTTTCTTTGATGAATGGTGTTGGACCTCTACCTATTCTGCAAGTCCTTTCCTTATCGATATGTTCCTATTATTACTCCCTTATATATTCAATAATATTTTTTGGATTTTCACTTATTCTATAGCTCTTGACATGTGTCCAACTTGTAAAATTAGATTGTAGGAGTCTTTCTAAGCATTTATGTACAAATTGCACTACATTCATGACCCTTTTGAGTTCTGATTGGAAATTTCTGCAACTTTGTAACATGCCTCTAAAGAGGATAGTCCCCTCTCATTAGTATCTACTAAAGTTGTGTGGTCACTTTCATGGAAGCAACTCTAGTTGAATGATAATAATCCATTAATAAAATGGAAGACTGAATATGGGGAATATAAAAAAGTTTTGAATTCTACACACACAATTTCCACTTGATCATTACAAATTCCTCTCACAGCTTGTTGCAATAGGAAAAATTTGTTTCAAATATATAATAAAAAATTACTAATCCTTTATTGGTCAAAAAATATGTTAATATAATGCATAAATGGTACCTTCGTTATTAACCGTCATATTTGAATTTTTTTACAAATTTTTGACATGTCTCTAAGGAGGATAGTGGTTGCATTAATCTCCTAGAGTTTTGAGTTTTATGGAAGAAATAGCATGTGACTGTAAGAAGACATTATGAAATGGAAGATTTAATAACACTAAGATAGAAAAATAAGAAAATTTTGCATACACCATTTTGCCTCATCTCTACAAATGATTCTTATAATCGATTTCCTGAGTCACAAATTGAAGCTTCACTTTGCAATTATTCTCACATAGTCCCTAGTCCTCTCTACTCAGAAAATACACCTTTATAGAGCTCACAATATGTCAATAGTGAATAAGATATTGGGATAGGGATACTCTTATTATTATACAAAAAAGTGATTTATGAAACTTTAGTTACACTTTAGTGTTTAGAAGGTATTTTTGTTTTAAACATTTACTTAGTGTTATATTCATGTTGCTTGAAAAAATGATAAAAAGGGGAATTCCATCTTGTCATCTTCAAACATTCAACATTCATTAATTATAACTGACACTGCCACTACTCTACTCCCTCCTCCAATGTATCTAATCCAAGTGTTTTTTTTTGGTGTGGCAAATGACCTCTCAACTATATCACCATCATTATAAGTGATTGGCTCTAGAACCAATGCATTCAAATCTGAGTATTGGTACTCTGAAGTAATTGACCAATGTCAATATTAAATACATCGGACATATATTTATGTACATTCATTGTGCAAATATATTTAATCTGGAAGGTCTACAACAATTACCAGTGTTGTAGTTCATCTAACTTTCGCATATTTCCTTTGGTTCAATTTTTGAGTTTATGGTTTCTAAAGTAGTATCAGTTGATATGTTGCACCAATTTGTAAATAAATAGTCTTTATAATCTCCTTTTGGTTCCCTTGCACCATTTTCTAAATATCCAATTACTTACTCTTTCACAAGTATGGTTTCTCTTGATACATATGTGGTTTAATTTGATTAATAAATTTGTTGATTATGTTCTCTATCAATTTAGCTGTGATATTTGTAAAGCATGTTCTGAACATGTTAATTTCTTGGTTTTAATTTGTACATGTTCTATCTATAATGCCTTTTTCCGGTTCAAGTGTCACAAGTATGATAAGTATCTGTAATGGCTTGTTTTATGACCTATCTAGATGTGTTTCGGTGATTTTTTTTAAGAATTTTTCTCCATTGTGCTTACTATTGTTTGTTACCCATTGTTTGGTGTTTCTGAAATTAATGTTAGCATCTTCAATTCAATTGCAATCATTTTTATGCAATAGTGAATTTTGTAGCATTGCTCATTGTGCTTTCTTATTAGTTAAATTTTAGCATGCTTACATGAGTTTCAAATTTTTGTTCAATGGATTATTTTGAAAGATGCATGTGTTTTATAGGTATTGCTACCCATTGGTTTTGATTGATTGTGGGAAGTGATGATGGAAATTTTAGAAGGCCATTCATGTTAGAGAGGGGGGATAATGGGGAGAAAGGTCTTCATATCTAAACTTTCAAACAAAAAGTATGGATCCATGGATACAAATTATGCAAATATTTGAACCTTCTTTATCAAGGATCCATTCCATTTCATATCATGGAATGCCTACAATTGTCTTCCAGAAAACATGGAATCTTAAGCAATATAAACAACTGAAATTTCAGCAGTAGTAGCATGTACAGTCTAAACAAATTCAATGTAGGTTGCAAATTCAATTACAAAGAAATATTATTGAGAAACAACAACAACATCAAATTCAAAAACAATTTGTTAAATTAGAGCAACATAAACCACCAAATAAACTTTTGCAACAACATCTACAACATAAAACATCGCAGCAACACGCAGTGCATCAACATCTACAAAATTTAATTAGTGAATAGCAACAACCATGAAAAACAAGCAACATGCATTTCAAATTCCAAATGTCATCAGTTCATTCACACACAAATTTCGTCAGGTCTCTTTACAAAAAAAAAATTCATCACAAGCTATTGTACTTGGCACATGTCAAAAATGAAGAAAAAAAACATTTTAGTACATTTGGATCATATTGTATTATATTGGAACTAGAAGTTATACCATTCCAATTTAGCTGAGATTTTATTATGTAAATTGAAGAGAATCTACCAAATAAAATTCTCAGAAAATCACCATGGAAGAATACATCAAAAGAAGAAATCACAATGAAAATGATTTTTTTTTTTGGTGGATGGATTATCCCATTCATATTCAGTACAAATATTCTCTTAGAGAATTTATAATCTGTCAAAATTTTAGTTTGAAAAAAAAATAATCCATATGTAAGTCGTCATGTTTAACAAATACAGAATTCCAACTATAATTAATCTTACAAAAAATATATGAGCACATATGGTGTTTTACAATATCATTAAGAGAAATATATACATAGTATGAATTTGTGTCACATTCCTAAAATTTCTAATTTGTGGGGATGAATGCAAATTTTGCATATGATTCTCTTCTCTCGCCTTTTACAAAACTGCCAAGAGGAAACCATTAATACGTGAGTAAGAAACTAGTTTTACAAAATGAACACACATCATAAATAAACTATAAAAATTTTGCACCCTTTTTCCATTGTAAATAAAATATAAGTCATCCTCGGAGGTTGATTCCTCTTCGAATTCAATATGTCTTCTAACTTCAAACAAAGTCCAGTTTTCTTCCATGGACAATGTTTTGAAATGTTCACCGTCCTTAAAAACATCAATGGATATTAGAGAAGAACAGGTGCCATCATTGATGTCTTTCTCAATTGGCATCCAAATCCAATTTCCATTATCCTTTATTTTCCTAAACTGACGAAATTTAAAAGAAACATAGAGAGTTTTCTTGCTTATTTAATATCTACATGTTACAATCATGGTTAAAAAAACTGCTAGAAATTGATATCAAACCTTGTGAAAATAAAGAAGAGGGAAAACGAAAATTGTCAAACATTACCTAAAACGAATTGTCTCTACAGTCAACATGCATTTTAATTGCTCACCATTCACAACATGTAATCTTGTATCCCATCCAGAGTAAAATAATTTAGGTAATAGCATGTTTGAGGGGTTTGTGCAAACATGTGTTTTCTTAGTCATTCGAATTCAGTCCTATTCCTTGAATACTTCAGAAAAAAACAAAAAAGGGAGGTGCATACCAAAATGATCACATGCACCACCCTTCTCCCGCATACACTTTTGAATCTCAGGGACTATTTTTGAACGCATGCAATAAATTATTATTGGATTAGAATTTGGCAAACCCATTTCATGAAGCATGGGTAACTTGGATTATTCAATATGTTCAACTCTTTTACTGCTTGGAAGAAAATAATCATACTTATAAAACCAAACCCCTTCTTCTCTCAATGATGCGGATTTATTTCCCTCATAGAGTAACTCCCCTATTTTTTAATGGAAAACACCTAGAATACTAGTAATACTTTCCATAGACTGCCATTCTTCAAAGTTAGAAATACACAAACCTACACATTAAAAATATAAACCACATTAAGAATCCATTTAATCTAGGGAATTCATATTTTAATACTCTATCACAAAATTAGAAGAAGTCTTCAAATATCATAAAAGGAAGAGCTCTTACAATTTAGTACAATTTGAGGAAAATTTTTTTGTTGGGAAATAGACTCTTTGAGGATGTCCTTTCACTCATACACATGAGCTATGAGCACCTTTTCCACTTTTTCACCCATTTGTCTCCTCTTAAATGCCTTTACCACACCTTTCCAATGTGATTTTAAATCATCTAATCTTCTTCTTTTAGCCAAAATTTGATTCCTTGATGGAGCTAAAGTTAGCCAAGATCCAATCGATGCGTGAAATGGGATCAAATTACCCATTTCATCCTTTAAATTCTCAATTATAATAGTTTCCAACTTTCTTGAAGATCTATGAGTACCCATTTCACTGCAATAAACATACAAAGGTAAGTACAATTCTAGTGACTTTTATATCAACTATCAAAATTATGATAAGAGGCAGCACATATTAAAAAACTGAAAAATAGAAATCATTTTAAGCATATGTCAAGAGATACTTTTAGCATGGTCTAATTTTAGAGGATTTGGTAGATGGATTGAGGAGGAAATGTTGCAGAGAGAATAGGAAAGGATATTAAGTATTGTTTTGATGCCACAAGCACAAAAAAAACAAATTCAAAAGGAGGAATACCATGGCTACATTATGAAAAATGGATTTTAGCCCTATGAGCCATTATTTTATTTTCTTTGTTGGAAATGTGGAGAGAAAAGCATGGAGTAGACACAAGGGGGACAAGAATGATGTAGAACATTCTTGAGATACTTAACAATAGGATCCAACGCTAATACTTGGGATGTAGACCTGAATAAAACAAGAAGAAAAGAACATTTTTTAGAGCAAGGAAAATTCATCATCTTGTATGAGAATTGGATTGAGTTGATAAGTGGTTTTCACTATAAAGAGATGGAGAAAAATAAATTATGGGATTCTCATAGTAAGGGCCTGTTTGTAGATCCCCCTTTGAGTGAATGTCTTATAAACAATAAATTTCACCAATGAAATATATTAAAAAATCACCTTCATGGTCCCCTAAATGGAGAGGGCCTGGGAAGTGTAACACGTGAGAGAGACCAAGGAGGTTTGTGTCCTACTCTTCTTTTTAAATTGAAAATAAGAGATATTCTGTTGGGTATGTGTTGTATTCTTTCCATGACTAAGCACGTGCGGGGGGGTAAGAGGGGGGGGCAATAGCCCCCCCTTTGCACTAGGTGTAAGGGGTCTGGGGCAGTGCCCCGGCAAAAAAAATTTGGTCCTTAATTTCTGGTGGGTAGTCCGCACCCATGGTTTTGTGCATGGTTTTGCACATGGTTTTTGGGTACGATGGTTTTCGGCCCTTGGTATTTTTGTAGATCTGGTCAAGGGAACTATGGTTATGTTCTAATCCAGGGTTAATGGATTGGGGTTCATGTATGCTTTGGCATGTATATATATGTGTTGTAACACTAAAAGGAATATAATGAAAAATCAAGCTAGTCGTCCCGATTTGGGATCCAGGGGAAAATCTCTGTGTTTATCTGTTTTATGTTTTATGCTCTTGCTATTGTTTATTTTCTGTTATAATATTCTTGTGTAGATAATTTATGTTTAAGGTTAAAACCTACATTTGGTATCGGAGTTGTTTCGGCTTCAAGGGGACGCTTTTGCTGCTGAGGGTTTTTTGCTCGAGCCTAAGGAATACCCTGTTCAGTGGGTGATCTGCGGGATCAATTCTTGCGGTGAAAGAAGATGGCAAGCGGTGGGAAGATAGAGATCAAGAAATTTAATGGTCATATTTTTGAGTTATGGAAGCTCAAGATGGAGGATCTGCTGGTGGATAAAGATCAGTGGATCGTGGTAGATCCAGGTACTAAACCAACGGCAATGTCAGATGAAGACTGGAAGAAACTGGATCGGAAGGCTAAGAGCACAATACGATTGTGTGTCTCAGATTCAGTATTGTTGAATGTATCTGGGGAAGCTACGGTGAAGACCTTGTGGGAAAAACTTGGGACTTTGTACCAATCTAAGTCTCTGGTGAATAAGTTGTTCCTGCGGAAAAAGCTGTATAACCTGAGGATGAAGGATGGAGACTCGGTGACAGAGCATCTGAACGCCTTCAATACTGTGGTAAGTCAGCTATTGTCTGTTGATATTAAAATCTCAGATGAAGATAAGTGCATCAGTTTGTTGTGCTCTCTACCAGACTCGTGGGACAGTCTGGTTATTGCAATAGGTAGCAATACAACTACCTTGAATTTTGATGACATTGTCTCCGCCTTGCTGTCGGAGGAAATGAGACGGAGAAATATGGAGGGTCAGAATGGAGATGCCTTATCTGTACGAGGAAGGTCCCAGAACAGAAACAAGAATAAGGTTTCGAGTGGGAGATCCAAATCTAGAGTGAGATCTAAATCTCCTGGAAATTTTGTAAAGGTGTGCTGGAAATGCGGAAAGGAAGGGCACTACAAAAAGGACTGCAGATCTAAAGCTCCTGAGAAAGGAAAGGGATCTGATGATGCTCCTTCTGCAGAGGCAAAAACCACCTCGGATGAAGGTGGGGATGTGTATTTGGCTTCTTCTTCAAATACACATGTAGATCGTGAGTCATGGTTGATTGACTCAGGTGCATCCTTTCACTTCACTCCCCATAGGGAGTGGTTCTGCAAGTATGAGAAATATGATGGTGGTGATGTCTTCCTAGGGGATGATAGGAGGGCTAGAATCATCGGACGTGGAAAGGTCAAGATGAAGCTGCAAGGTGGAAGGATTAGAACACTTCCTGGTGTTCTGCATATTCCTGCATTGGCCAGAAATCTGATTTCTGTAAGCAAGATGGATGATGCAGGTGTAAAAACAGTGTTCGAGAAAGATGCCTGCAAGATGGTTCGGGGAGCACTGGTATTAATGCGGGGAGTTCGGACTGGAAATCTGTACAAGCTACAAGGTAGCACTGTTATTGATGGGTGTAACAGTTCTGTGGTTCCTGAAAGTGGGACGGAAAGTCTAGCTGTCTCTGGAGAAAAGACCATGCTATGGCATCAAAGGCTTAGACATATTGGAGAGAAGGGCCTTCGGATACTGCATAGAGATGGTATGGTAGAAGGTATGTCTAATTGTTCTCTGGATTTCGATTTCTGTGAACATTGTGTATATGGAAAGCAGAATCGGGTGAGTTTTCCTTCTGGTGCTAAGAGGGCGAACAAAATATTAGAACTTGTGCACAGTGATGTGTTTGGACCTGTGTCAGTTCCATCACTGGGAAAATATGTGTACTATGTTTCATTCATAGATGACTTCTCAAGGAATACATGGATATATTTCATGAGGAAGAAATCTGAAGTCTTTGACAGATTTAAAGAATTTAAGGCTCTGGTGGAAAACCAGACAGAGAAGAAGATAAAGGCGCTGAGGACAGATAATGGTGGGGAGTTCTGCAAGAAGGAATTTGAAGAGTTCTGTAAGAAGTGTGGTATAGCACGACAGAAGACTACACCATACACACTCAACACAAAATGGGTTACGAAAGAATGAACAAGGTACTTGATACGGAAAAGGCAAGAAGCATGCTTGGTACCGGAGTTAGGACGAGTGCAGGGCGGGGCGGTGGATGCGCCACTGTCTGGTTAACAGATCACCTTCATCGGTGTTGGAGGATAAGACTCCACATGAGGTATGGACTGGTAAGAAACCCTCTCTTTCACATCTAAGGGTATTTGGATGTGATGCATATGTACATGTTCCAAAGGAGAAAAGGACCAAGTTGGATAATAAATTTGAAAAGTGCATCTTTATTGGGTATAAGGATGGTTTAAAGGGTTACAAGCTTTGGAACCCAGAAACAAGGAAGGTTGTGTACAGCCGAGATGTGGTGTTTAGAGAAGTGAAAGATGTTGTTAAACATGAAGTCCTACCAAAGGAACCCGAGAAGATAGAGTTTGAGCTAAAGGAGGATGAATCAGACTCTACAATAGAAGAAGACTCAGAAGATGAAGAGCCACAAACTCCAGCTTTGAGAAGATCAGTTCGGGAAAGAAGACAACCAGAAAGGTATAGTCCATCTGCTTTCTGTTCAGGTTTTTCCTTAACTATAATTGATGATGAACCCAGAACTGTCAGGGAGGCAGTAGATTCAGAGGATGGAAAACTCTGGAAGGAGGCCATGGTTGATGAAATGGCATCCTTGCACAAAAGCGATGCATGGGATCTGGTGGAGTTGCCGGCTGGAAGGAAGCCCATTGGGAGAAAATGGGTGTTTAAGAAGAAGATGAATGTAGAAGGCAAGGTGGAGAAATACAAAGCTCGGTTGGTAGCAAAAGGTTATTCCCAGGTGCCGGGAATTGATTTTGGTGATATTTTTTCTCCTGTTGCCAAAATTACTTCTATTAGATTACTTTTATCTGTTGCTGCTGCATTTGATTTTGAGATAGAACAGATGGATGTGAAGACAGCATTTCTTCATGGGGATCTAGAAGAGGAGATCTACATGAAGCAACCTGAAGGCTTTATGGTGAAGGGTAAGAAAGAACTAGTATGCAGGTTGAAGAAGTCTCTGTATGGGTTAAAACAGTCACCAAGGATGTGGTATCGGAAATTTGATACCTATATACGGGGACTTGGCTTCACCAGAAGCAAGGAGGATCACTGTGTTTATTTTAAATTAATTGGTGATCGTGTTATTTATTTGGTCTTGTATGTGGATGATACGTTGTTGATTGGAAATGACAAAGAAATTATCCAAGATTTGAAGACCCAACTGTTCTCCAAATTCGACATGAAGGATCTTGGTGCTGCAAACTATATTTTGGGCATGGAAATTAAGAAATATCGGGCAAAGAGGAAGCTCTGGTTAAACCAGAGGAAGTATGTCAAGACTATATTGCAAAGGTTCAATATGCAAGATAGTAAACCGGTGAATGTTCCTATTCTTGTAGGTGTAAAGCTATCTTTTGAACAGTGTCCCAATACACTAGAAGAAGAAGAGGAAATGTCTTGTGTTCCATATGCAAGTGCAGTGGGTAGCCTGATGTATGCAATGGTCTATACTAGACCAGACATTGCACATGCAGTGGGAGTATTGAGCAGGTTTATGTCAAACCCAGGGAAGGAGCATTAGACAGCAGTGAAGCGGGTTTTCAAATATTTACGTGGCACTAGTGATTATGGTTTGTGCTACCATGGAAGACCAGGATTGAAAATAATGTTGGACATTCGTGGTTTTGTTGATGCAGACTAGGCTGGAGATATGGACCAAAGAAAATCTACAAGTGGGTATGTGTTTAGCTTATTTGGAAGTGTAGTCAGTTGGATGAGTAAAATACAGTCTGTAGTGGCTCTTTCAACTACAGAGGCAGAATACATAGCAGCCACTCATGCAAGCAACGAAGCATTTTGGTTGCAGAGATTTTGTTCAATTATGGGGTTGGTACAGCAAGCTATAAGGATAGACTTTGATAGCCAAAGTGCAATTTTCATGGCTAAGAACCTTTCTTATCATTCAAAGACAAATCACATTGATGTTCAATATCACTTTGTTAGAGATATGGTTGAGGCTAAAAGGGTGTTGTTGCTAAAGGTGGACACTTTGAAGAATGTTGCATATGCATTGATGAAGTCTGTGACCACTCAAAAGTTCTCTTGGTGTAGAGAAACAATGGGTGTTGAAGAATTGGGCCAATGACTAAGCTCTCCTGTGGCCCCCTGCGGAAAGAAAGCAACAAGTGGGAGAATGTTGGGTATGTGTTATATTATATTTTTTGGTCCTTAATTTCCAGTGGGTAGTCCGCGCCCATGGTTTTGGGGTACGATGGTTTTTGGCCCTTGGTATTTTTGTAGATCCGGTCAAGGGAACTACAGTTATGTTCTAATTCAGGGTTAATGGATTAGGGTTCATGTATGCTTCGGCATGTATATATATGTGTTTTAACACTAAAAGGAATATAATGAAAAATCAAGTTGTTCGTCCCAATTTGGGATCTAGGGGAAAATCTATGTGTTTATCTATTTTATGTTTTATGCTCTCGCTATTGTTTATTTTCTGTTATAAGATTCGTGTGTAGATAATTTATGTTCAGGATTAAAACCTACATATTCTACTTGTGTGTAAGTAGAGCTTCCTATCTCTCACTGAGGTAATGTAATTCCCATCCACATAATTGATCTATAAGTAGAAAACAATGTTTACTGTTCTTTTCTTAGTAGAGATATAGTGGGACTACATCTCTTTCCTACTGTTGTGATTGTGCTTTCTTACACGTCAATACAGATTTATGCAGGAACTCAACATAATATAGATATAACCATAAATACAAATATGTTGAGGAAATATAACTTCATTTCATTAATAACAAGTGATTGAAATATACTTACAAACATAATGGAAATAAACTAGCTAGGGCATTGGTAGCTTATCTCTGAGAAGAGATGTGATGGATACAGGCCTCTAAACTGTGTTACAATGAGGCTAGAAGGCCTATTTATTATTGAGGAAAAAATGGAAAACCATAAAAATCCAAAAACCTAACCCTAGGAGATGAAACATCAGACTATGGGCCCCATCAGGGTAAATTGGTACATCAATTTCCCGGGGTTGTAACTTTGGCATACTATCTCTATTTGATGCACATGATACATCGTTAGAAATATATATCCAAGGAATACAACTATTAACAATTAATATTGAGTTTTTGACTCATGTTTTGTGCACATTTCATGCCCGATAAATGTCTTTTAGGGACTCATCTCCAGAAGTTCAAGACCCAAAAAACTGCCAAAAATAGTAAATTGTGCTACAATTAAGGAAACTAAAAAACTGAAAGAAACAATGATGGGGCCCCAAGGGAAACAGGTGGGAAGCCACCAATATCCACCTGTATAAATCCTCCCCCCTTAGGAAGCAATGGTCCCCATTGCGTTGAGTTCCTCCATGAGATTTGAAATGTCGGATGTGTCCAGTAATGGTGGACAGTATGACCAAAGGCGATCCACATTGAACACTAGTTGTCGGCCAAGGAATGGTAGAATGCTAAGCTTAAATGCAATGCCTCCCGACACCTTGAAAATGGTGTAAGGCCCATATTGGGGTGGTATGAGCTTCTGATGAGCTTCAGTTAAGCGATCTTTCTGCAATGAAACCAAACTTTGTCGCCCCCCTGGAACTTGTGTGGCACCCGTTGTGGACCATGTAGTTGATTGTACTTGGAATTGGATTTATCCAAGATGTCATGGACCTGCTAGATGCATTCAATAAAATTATTTGCTTTATCAACCTTAGACAATACATGTGTGGATTATGTTTGTATGGTCACATGAGGTATCGCAACATTAGGCAACAGCACGCCTAGGGTCAAATCAATGGAGTGCTTAACCTGACAGTGTAGAGGAACCTTTGTGGGTGAGGAGAAAATGTCCTTGTATTCCTCCACGACTTTTTCAATCTGTTGTTGTCGTGTAGGGGAGCCCTGTTTGGAGTTTTTGGCCACAATCTTCTTCTTTCCATGTGGGAGAATTGTAATGAAAATGAATTTCTTGGTTTGGGAAATAATCTTACTACGTTGCTTTGCAGTAATCAAACATATGGCAGGAGGTGGTACTGCCTCCAGTATCCTGTACAAGTTATTTCCCAAAGTAATAATAACAACATGAGTCCTAGACTCATACGTAACATGTCACTTTCATAAGTACGGTTGGCCTAATAATACATCAAACACGTCAAGAGGAGCAACATCACACAATACCTCATCCATGAATGGCTTGATCCAATACAGAAGGCGACACTGCTAGCAAACGCGGAGATCTCTTCCTTGGTGAATCCAACCAATGGTATACGACTGTGGGTGTGATGTGGTCGGTAGGCCGAGCTGCTTCACTACCTCTACTGAAATGATGCTCTTTTGGCTTCCTCTATCGACAAGTAATTGTAGTAGAGAACCCTTCACCCACATTTGGGAATTGAAGAGACACTCCCCCTCCTCTGGATCTTCAGGTTCCTCCTTTTTTATCTTGGTGGTTGCAACGATGGAACTGGGTTCCGCATCAATGATCTGCTTCCCTTTTCATTCCCCTTTTCTGGGTCTGACTCAGAATCAGAACATGCATCTGATTTATATACCTTCATTCCAGCCACCAGCGACTATTTGGACCAACACTCACTTGTGTAGTGAGTGGGGTTGTTATGAAATTCACACCACTTCCCCATGTCCTTCTTTGGCTTTGTGGTGTCATTATGAGTACCCCTTCTTTGGATTTTCCCTTTTTTCTGCGGTTCAAGGGCACCTTTCCCTGGCTTCGGATTCACGGATACAAATTCTTGCTTCTTCTGCTTAAATTTCTGCTCGATCTTGGTGGCATATCAACATGATGTGCCAAGCGAGGTAATTTTGAGGAACTTCATTTCCTCCTAAATGTATCTGTGCCATATCTACGGTACTTGAGCACTAAATTTCTCTCTGAATCTTTAATACCCAACTTTGTGCACAGGGTGTGGAACAAATTTGTCAGCTCATGCACATCTTGATCCCTTTGCTGCCGCAACATGGTTCATTGGATGTACTTGTCCTCATATCTCCCCATGGGATAATATTGTTCCTTGATGCCATATCGAAATGAATTCCAAGTGGGTGCGGCTGAGAACAGAGATGATTCCCTCCTGTCCTTTTGCTCACAGTAGGTTTCCCACAAGTCTTTAACATGGGGGCATCTTTGAGGAGTAAAAAGTAATCTTTTTTTTTTTTTCAGTCTTAGAAATCATGGACTGAGAAATACCCTTCCAGCAAATTTAACCATCTATCTACATCACCTGCATCTATCTAGCCTTCAAATATAGGAATTTCAAAGTGTACCTGTACCTTGAATGGATTGGCGCCTCCAGAGTGGTTGTTGGATGCAGATGCACCGTAGGTGGGCAGTCGTTGAAGGATCTGGGAAAATTTATCCATCATCGCATTCCTTTTCTTTTCAAGGGCCTCCTCGAGCCATATTTGATAGTATCTCCTGCTCCCTCGTCTTTCATTTCTTCCACCATGGGAATTCGTTGGGATTTGCGAGGTTGATATTGCAAGGGTTCAACCAGATTGATCCCTAACTCCTTATACCCTGACCTCATTGGGGGCATGCAAAGAAAAAAAGAGAAAGAGCATACCTCTCTGATACCATTGATCCAGATTTCTGCAGGAACACAACAGAATACAAATATAACCATAAATAAAAAGATGCAGCAGAAATATAACTTCATTTCATTAATAAAAAATGACTGAAATATGCTTACATACATAATGGTCGAAATAAAGTAGCTAAGGCACTGGTAGTTTATCTCTGAGAAGAGATGTGGTGGCTACAACCCTCTAAACTGTGTTATAATGAGGCTCGAAGGCATATTTATTATTAAGAAGCAATGGAAAACCCTACACATCCAAAAACCTAACCCTAGAAGATGAAACACGAGACTATGGGCCCCATCAGGATAAATTGGTACATCAATTTCTCGGGGTCGTAACTTTGGTATACTATCTCCATTTGATGGACATGATACATCGTTAGAAAGATCTATCCGAGGACTGCAATTGTTGACATTGAATATAATTTTTTTGACCTTTCATGCCCAAAAAAATTGTTTAGGGCCTCAAAACGGCTTCAGAAGTTCAGGACCTGAAAAACTGCCAAAAATAATAAATTGTGCTACAATTAATGAAACTAAAAAAACTAAAAGAAACAATGGTGGTGCCCCAAGTGGAATAGGTGGGAGGCCACCAATATCCACTTGGATCATTCCCCCACCCTTAGGAATCAATGGTACCCATTGTGTTAAGTTTCTCCATGCGATCTACAATGTCAGATGTGTCCAGTAATGGTGGAAAGTATGGCCGAAGGCGATCAACATTGAACACCAGTTGCCGGCAAAGGAATGTCGAAATGTTGAGCTTAAATGCAATGTCTCCCACCGCCTTGACAATGGTGTAAGGCCCATATTAGGGTGGTATGAGCTTTTGATGAGCTTTTTTTATGCGTTCTTTCTGCAAATGCAACCAAACTTTGTCGCTCCCCTAGAACTTGTGCAGCATCAGATGTGGACCATGTCACTACCTGTACTTGGCATTGAATTTATCCAAGATTTCGTGAACCTGATGGATGCGTTCAATAAAATTGGTTTCTTTATCATCCTTACATAGTAAATGTGTGGATTATGTATGTGTGGTCGCATGAGGTATGGAAACATCAGGCAACATCACGCTTGGGGTTAGATCAATGGAGTGCTTGACATGACAGTGTAGAGGAACCTCTGTGGGTGAGGAGAAAATTTTCTTCTATTCCTCCACAAATTTTTCAATTTGTTGTTGTTGTGTAGGAGAGCCCTATTTGGAGGCTATGGCCACAATATTATTCTTTCCCTGTGGGTGAATTGTAATGAAAATGAATTTCTTGGTTTGGGAAATAATATTATTGTGTTGCTTTGCAGTAATTAAAGAGATGGTGGGAGGCGGTACTACCTCTAGTATCTTATACAACTTATTTCCAAAAGTAATAATAACAACACAAGGCCTAAACTCATACATAGCATATCACTTCCATAAGAATGGTTGGCCTAATAATACATCAGTCACTTCAAGAGGAGCAACATCACACAATACCTCATTCATGAAAGGATTGATGTTGTAAGGAAGGCGGCACTACTAGCAGACGCGGAGATATATTCCTTCATGAAGCCACCCAATGGTATACAACTACGGGTGTGTTGTGGTCAGTAGTCTGAGCCACTTCACGACGTCTGTTGAAATGAGTTTCTTGTAGCTTCTGCTATCGACAAGGAATTGTAGTGGAGAACCCTTCACCCACATTTGGGAATTAAAGAGGTGCTCCCCCTCCTATGGATCTTTGGTTTCCTCCTTATGTATCTTGGTGGTGAAAACAGTGGCACTGGGTTCCACACTAATGATCTGCTTCCCTTTTTCATTCCCCTTGTGCAATTCTCACTCATAATCAGAACATACATTGATTCAAATTCGGCCACCAACGACTGTTTGGACCGACACTCGCTTGTGTTGTGAGTGGGGTTGTTATGAAATTCACAACACTTCCCTATGTCCTTCTATATTTTTTTGGTGTCATTATGAGTCACCCTGCTTTGGATTTTCCCCTTATTATGCGGTTCGGGGGCGCCTTTCCCTAGCTTCAGATTCGCGGATCCAAAGTCTCGCTTCTTCTGCTTAAATTTTTGCTCAATCTTGGTGGCATATAGATATCCTGTGCCAAGCGAGGTAATGTCGAGGAACTCCATTTCCCCCAAAATGTATCTGTGCAAAAAACTATGGTACTTGAGCACCAAATGTCTCTCTAAATATTTAATACCCAACTTTGTGTGCAGAGTGTGGAAAAAATTCGTCAACTTGTGCACATCTTGATCCCTTTGCTACCGCAGCATGGTTCATTGGATGTATTTTTCCTCATATCTCCCCATGGTGTAATATTGTTCCTTGATGTCATCTCGGAATGAATTCAAAATGGGTGCGACCGAGAACAGAGAGGGTTCCCTCGTGTCCTTTTTCTCACAGTAGGTTTCCCACCAGTCTTTGCCATAGGAGGCGACTTTGAGGAGTGCAAAAGTAATATTTTTTCGGTCTCAGAAATCAAGGACCAAGAAATACCCTTCCAGAAAATTCAACCATATATCTATGGTGTCTACATCTATATGGACTTCAAATACAGGAATGTCAAATTTTCCATGTACCTTGAAGGGATTGGTGCCTCAAGAGTGGCTGCTGGATGTAGATGCGCCATAGGTGGGTAGCCGTTGAAGGATTTAGGAAAATTTATCCATGATTATGTTCCTTTTTTTGTCAAGGGCCTCCTCAACCAATATTTTGATAGAATCTCCTTCTCCCTCTTCTTTCTTTTCTTCTACCATGGGAGGTCGTTAGGGTTTGCAAGTCTGATCTTGCAAGGGTTTAACTATATCGATCCCTAACTCCTTATACCCTGACCTCGTTGGGGACATGAAAAGAAAAATAGAGAAAGAGAAGAACGTTATGATACCAATGATACGGATTTATGCAGGAATGCAATAGAATATAAATATAACCATAAATACAAAGATGCAGTGGAAATATAACTTCATTTAATTAATAACAATTGACTGAAATATGCTTATAAACAGAATGGTAATAAACTAGCTAGGGTATTGGTAGCTTATCTCTGAGAAGAAATATGGTGGCTACATGCCTCTGAATTGTGTTAAAATGAGGCTAGAAGGCCTATTTATTATTAAGAAACAATGGAAAACCATAAACATCCAAAAACCTAACCCTAGGAGATGAAATCCCAGTCTATGGGCCCCGTCGAGGTAAATTGGTACATCAATTTTCTGGGGTCGTAACTTTGGCATACTATCTTCATTTGATGCACATGATACATCGTTAGAAATATCTATCCAAGGACTACAAATGTTGACAGAAAATATTGATTCTTTGTCTCATATTTTCCAGCCCTTTCATGCCCAAAAAATGTCGTTTAGGGCCTCAAAATGGCTCTAGAAGTTCAGGACCTAAAAAACTGCCAAAAATAGTAAATTGTGCTACAATTAAGGAAATTGAAAAACTAAAAGAAACCATGGTGGGGCCCCAAGTGGAATAGGAGGGAGGCCACCAATATCCACCTGGATCATATGCTCAAGTTGTTCATCTTGATCTAGTAGTTTTGCATCCACATATGTATTTTCTCTAGTGTTGGACTCACAACTTTCAATAGCTTCTTTCTCAAGAAAAGCTACAACATATTTTTAGTAAATTCTTTGAGAAATTTGAGACTTGAGGTTGCACAATGAATGTTGTGATTATTACTTATCTAATATGAACCTCTTTTACCTAGATGAACCAGGAAAATTCAAGGCATTGAATGAGATATGGTCGAGTAACATCTGCTCATTGCTCAATGTACACAACAACATCATCAGCTTAAAAGAATAGGCATTCCCTCAGATATAGCTAGGAAAGTTGCAGATGCTAATCACCTTTCTAGAACTGATATAAATTTTCCAAAACACCCATTTGCCACAGATGGACAGACGTGTCATCAAAAGTACATAACTTATTCTTGTTTGGTATTATAGAGACATGCCACAATATTTCTAGGTAAAGAGCAGAAAAAATGTAAATTTTTGTTTATGTATATATACAGTATGGAGTGATGGAAAAAATATTGGTTAGAAATGATCTATATTTGAGTTTGAAAACTAATGAAATTTTAAAAGGATCCAACTTATGTTGGAGTTGTGTTAAATTTTAAATCAAAGATACTTGGGAAGGAAAACCACATATTTTTAGTAACTGCTTTGAGAAAGTTGAGACTTGAGAAATGATGACAGCCACAACCATAGTTGAACCAAAGTTGCTTACAGAAATGATGACAACCACCAAAACAGTAGTTCTTGCAGAAATTATGATAATCGATATTTGTTTCTAGGTTTCCAAATATTGGAACTTCTTAAATGTTTGAACATGTAGGATCATAAAGGGTTCTAATGCTTAATCAAATGGTTAAAGTGGATCATAAAGGGTTAAATTAAGCCTACCTTCCTCTTTAGAGAGCACCAAGACCCACGAGAAGAAAGCCCCAACAATAGATGCATGCACTAGGGGCACATAGCATATCGAAGAAGAAATATGTGTAGGTTTCTCTGATTTTAGCATTGACCTATCTCATTTAAAAAATGTCTCTCTTATTTTGTCTTTAGACAAGATAGCAGCTTTTGTTTAACAACATGTTGCTTGGCTACTTGAATTGTCTTGGTTAAAGATTGATTGCGCTGGTCAACTGTGCTAATAAAATTGGCTAATTTAATTGGATGGTCGTTTTTGTTTGTCCAACAAAAATATACTGTGTAAGCATAAAGCAGCAGTGACTTCCTTTAGGGAACAACTACTCAAGTTGGCAGCACCTGTTACCACCAAGATCCTGGAGTGAAATGGAGAGAGTACAAAAACTAATGATGGACACCTGCTAAGCATGAGATTATTGTCTATAATTTTAAACCAGCCTCAAGGGAAACATTCAGGTCTTCAAAATATGTTTTATAGAAGAAAATACAAATAATTTTAACCAAAAATTTATGCTACTTGCATACTTGCCCAAATGGATTACATGGAATCTTTAAAATCGAAGTTGGTCAACGGAGGTCTCTTTGCCGAAAGTTAACTTCGCCCTTGTAGAAAATTATTTTTTTCCCAAATGTTTATATCTGCACCATACATTGAAAATAAAATATCAATTTTTCTTGATCGAAATTGCAGACCAAGAAATGGAAAAAAAAAAAATTCCAAGAAACAATCATCCTCATTGCAGACCATAAAATCGAAGATAATTTTTTGCCAAAATAAATTACATGAAACTCGAAATAAATTTTACTTGGAAATAGTGATCCTAATTGCAGTAAAATATTTTTCAAACAGTGATGTGATGTGCAGACCATAAAATGAAAAATATATGAGTTTGAAAATGATGTTTTACCCGGGTTTGGAAATAATATATCATTTTATGGTGATCTTATATATTATGAATTCATAATATTTCAAAAAAAATTGTGAATGTTGCTATTTAAAAAATAATAATATATGTTTTTATGGAATTGGAAATATTATTAATTCATAATATTTTAAAGGATTTTTTTTGGTAAATTTTTCTATTTAAAAAAAAAGGGAAATATTACTATTTTTTTTAAATAATTGATAAATGTTATTGTTTTCTCAAAATTACTAATTATTATTTTATTTTTTTGGGGGCATGGTTATTAATGTTAAATGGTCCAACATTTTAAATTACATTTTGTTACTATTTTTTTCAGGCATGGATTAATGTCAAATGGACCATGTTATGAAACCAGCTCCAAAAATAGAAGAAAAGAGAGATCATCGCCTTAGAAATCAACCACTTGGAGGGGGAAACCTATAATACATTACATAAATGAACAATTCTTGGATTATATAAATGACGGAACCTCCTTCTATATATAGGAGTCCATGGGTCACAATATAATCCTAGCCGACCTAACAATAATAATGTAAGGGAACAATAATAACAATATGGGGGTTACAGGGGTACAACAATAACAATAAGGGGGCTACACTAATAACAATAAGGGACTACACTAGTAATATGGGGACCTAACAGACCAACATTTTTAATTTATGTTTTTTCACTAATATCAAGATTTACATTGAATTAATATTTTTTTCGATATTTTAATTCGTATGGGTAAGGTAGGTATATAATATTAATAAAATATTTTATGGATAATAAAATTGATAATAAAATATTTCACACATACCTAAATTAAACAATTTAAAATTATTTAGAGTGTGTACCTCTTTTTAAATTTTTAGGATTATGATTGGTTTACATAGTATGACATGGAAATTATGTTAAAATTTCATGGGAATTTTTAAGCTAAAATTTCCACTAATGAGACATAAAACCAAAGCCAAAACTCCTCCCAAGCTCCATGCCAACCCAAAAACAAAATCTCTTCCAAAAAAATGAGATCTTTCCAAAGTTAGCAAAGATCAAAGGAGCTTCACCTCATATTTTCGGCCCTACAAAAAGGTCAATAACTTCAACCTAAAATTCTCCCCCCTACAACTCACATAGAAATCCTATACAAATTCGCATGTGTGGACATAATAGTGTTTTTCTTAAGAGACCTTCTTTCTTCGACTTCTTCCTCTTCTTCTTGTATTTCTCACTCTTTCTTATTATTCACAATTGCAGATCAACTTACTTGAGTGAGTGATCCAAATGAGTTAAAATCCTTATTATTTATAACATTTTGGAGGGGTTCAATAGGCCTCTTTAGGCTCACTTGTCCTTGTTGGGGCAGACTTGTTCTTGGAGGATAATTTTTCTTTCTTGACTAAAAAACAATTATCTTCTTTTGTTACAAGAAGTCCATATAGGACTATAATACATGAAAAAAATATTATTTAATCTAGAAAGTCCTAGAAGGATGATGAACATGCTTTGACCTACACTAGAGCATGAAACCCATGCTTTTACAAGTAAAGTTTCTTTTTCTTTTCATTTACAAATATACAATGTCATGTTTACAAGGTCATTATGAAGGCTGCTACTAGTTACATTCTTCAACACTCCCTCTTAACTAGGGAGGTGTTAGGTCCTATAAATTTTATAGGGTCACTTCATTATAGTTGATGATTATTATATTTGAGATGTTGTAAATAATATTTCATCCTGCAAATTATTTCCAAGAAGGGGAAAAGTATGAAGTTTAGGGAGATGTTTGCATAACAATATTGGGATCATATCATGTTGCAAGTGTTTCCATCAGTAAGTGCTCTTAATCAACTTTCCAATGGTATATCCGGTGCGTCAAACCGACTTCTAGATCACAATATCGATAAAGTTGAAGTCTGCTCTTGAGAACATCAAAACAAAGAAGGAACAAAGAAGGCCTCAGTGAGAAATTATTTATTTTGAATTATTAAAATTAATTCAAAAATAATAAATAAATACAAACTATAAAACATTAGAAACATATTTATCATGCGTGCCAAAGTCTTAAATCAAAAAATTCAAACCCTATGGCCCACACTACACTAACTCCCTTGTTTTTCCATGCCTTCAGATATGTCCAAAATTGCTTTAATTTTTAATGCCTTTTACCATCTCTCACCCTCCTATTATTTCATGTCGTAGTCTAACCAGACTGCTTTTTTCCCTGAAAATCATGGAAATTATGGTAATATTTTAAGAAAAACTGGCACAGATTTTTGTAAATCCAGGTTATAGCTATGAAACTTAAATATTTTGGGTGCTTTTTTCCCTAAAAATCATGGAAATTCTGGTAATATTTTAAGAAAATCTGGCAGGGATTTTTGTAAATCCAGGTTATAGCTATGAAACTTCAATATTTTGGGTGTCCTAGAGGTTTTTGATGGTGTTGAATCCATTTCCACCATTAGAAACATGATTTGAACATTGTTATTGCAATATTTCTTTAAAAAATAATTCCTATATTCCGGCCACTTTTGTTCTTTCCGGAAATTCCTTCGCCTCCATAGACAACTCCTTATTTCATACCCCCTCCTAAAACCACTAAATACCTAACCCCCTCTGAAAACCATTTTCCTATACATTTAAATTGTGGTGGGAAAATATATAAGGGGGAATTTTATATGTTATGAAATTTGTTTAGAAATGAAGGAGAATGAAATTTTTTCACGAATGGAGGATGAAATTTGTTAGCTAAAGAAGGAGGAAGAAATTTGTTTAGGAATGAAGGTAAAGATCGGTGCAAGAAAATTTTGCAATCATATGAAACTAATGTACATGTGAGTAAAAATGAAATTCAGGTAAAAATAATTTACATGGTAAAAGTAAAAGGATATTGACACGTGTGAAATGAGTTTACATGGGTAAAAGGGAAAAATGAAAATATTTTACAAAACAGACAAAACAACACATGGTTTTGTAAAACCATGGATTTACAAAACAACACATGGTTTTGTAAACAAGATGGTTTATCAAATCATTTAAATGAATATGTTTAAATTATAAATCATGAAATTCATTTAAGAGTTTAATCAAAATATTTGGAAATTTTATTTTAAATATATTATTTTTTCCAAATATTTTGTGACCAAATGAAAATATGATGACAAACAGAAAACGACATAAATAAAACTCAAAGGGGGAGATAGCAGAGAAATTAGATTTGAGAGGACAATAAGAAAATTTTGTGAAGACATTTTCAACCTCTTTCTAGATTTCAAGGGCATGAAGACACCTAGCAGCAAAAGATCAGTAGAATAAAAATCAAACAACAGATTTCAGAATAAAAATAAAACAACAGATTTCTGGCAATCGGTGAACCAATTCCATATTTCAATGCACAGTACTTTCAGGTAGTTCAAAGTTTCTAGCAGATAAATTAGATATATTATTTTATCTTTATTTTATTATGCAGATTTTTTTCTAGAAATAGCCACAGCCAGCAACAATTCAATTTAAAGTATAAACAGAATATCAGAAATAGTATAGACTTCCTAGTACTTAGTTATATTTTGGAAATATCTACATGTTTTTGGGTAGATATTATTTTTATTAAATTTTATTCAGGTTTTTCTAGAAATTTTTATAGAATATTTTGTATATCAGTTTTTTTTTGGAATTTGATATTAGTTTAGTAGAAAATCTATAAGCACTTCACAATTTGAAGTAAAAAATGTTGCTATTTATATTGAGAAAGACTACCATTCATTGTAAAGTTGTTCACTGAGTTCAAGTGACCTTTTGCAGTAATACAATACAAGTTGTTTCAGTATTCATGTGTCATATCTATGTGGTGCAGTGCTTCTTACTTTAATCTATTTTCTCTGTTTTCATATGTGATTTTTTTCTAAATTACTTTACAGAAATTTGATGAACATAATTTGTTGAAAAATACACTCTTATTCTGGTCGTGGATAATTTAAATATTTTCCTATGATATCAAGTTAAAGAATTCTTAACTGCTCTTTATCTTTAATTGAAACTATTTCTTTTCTTCTCTTACATTCTATTTAAATCTAAATAATATAGTAGTATGTCTACCTTGCCCTATTGCAATTAAGCTTGATTACTTCTGCATTTGATCATATAAAGCTCTTTTGACTCCATTTCCCAATGGACTCCCCTTGCTATTCCAACCAAACCAATTCAAAAACCAAACTCTGAGCCCAATAAATAGCCTAAAATTCCCAACAAACAAAGTTAAATCTCATAGAGAGATCCCTCTCTGAGTTTAGGAGGGCTAGATCCTAAACTCCAAAGTGGTTTTGTGGTTACCTCTAGGTTTCCTTTGAAGCCTTGGGAAATTACAAAGTGATAACATGAGTTATTTATAATCCCATTATGAAGTACAAGGAACATAAAACTTGAAGTATTCTCATAAGTAGAGTCGAATTGATAAGTCATCTTTTAAACATCTATATCACAACCAACATTGTCAACAAGGAATTAATTTGACAAGTTGAACTGATATGGGATAATCATGTTTGGAGGCTTCACGTGACATACCACACAACCTCTAAAGGCACGTACCCCATCCAGATGTTCACCAGGTTTGTCCCTTTAGGAATATTCTTATTGTTAGTGTGAATTCTAATCGCAAGCATACGAAAAAAATCTCACTTTAGTTGTGCATAACAAATATCCCTAACATCAAATGTGGTTTTCAATTTCCTTAGATCTGCAATAGATGATCATAATAAATGCTACAAAAATCTAGATCTATGCATTTAAAGACATTAAATAGTGAAAATAAACAAGAGTTGCTTCATACATCCAATAGACAAGACAAGAATTTATAAAGAATTTTTTGTATTATGACACCTAGGAAGGGAACACAAAAAGATGTTACCAATCCCCCTCAACGGGATGGGTTCTTGTATGTCCTCAGCGCTTCAGATCCAAGATCTCTCTCTCTTGATGGTGCTGAAAACCAAAACAAAATGGAACTCAAAGGGAGCTCACAAGCAAAAGTAGAAAAAATATGACAATGATGGAGCATCAAAGTCAGACCCAAAGTATAGATCAAAAGGTGATCACAAGGTTAAAAAAGGTAGTGAATGAATGGAAAACCCTTCTATTTATAACAAAATATTGAGTTAGTCTAGATATTGGTGCATAATTAAAATATTATTAACCAAATCTAGATCCAACTTACTTGGAATATTTTATTATTTTTGGCGGAAGGAAAAGGAATTTAGAATTGATTAAATTCTTTTATTTAGAAATAATAAATAAATAAGTAATTTATTTATCATTTCAAGGATGAGGTTAAGGAATAATTAAATAAATAATGATATATTCAATTATTTATAAATGATTTAGTCAAATTTAATAAGGAATATTTTAAATAATTATTTAAATAAATATTCATAGAAAATAATAAGATAAATAATAATTTATCTAATTAATTCTCTTGTTTTGGGTTAAATATGACCAGGAATATTAATTAAACAGTGCTTCAGTTAATTATCCATGGAGGAAAATAAAACAAATAAGGAATTATTCAATTATTCCTCACGAGGTTTCCTGTTTAGACCAGAAATAACTTAATAAATTGTGGGTTATTAAATTATTTCTCATAGTGAAAACAAATTTACTATGGTAAAATTGGTCTTACATGGTGTAATTTAGTCCATCTAATAGTAATAGGTTAGATGACCAAAAATTTGTGTAAAATATTGTCCCCCAACGTGCGAGCATTAGAAGCTAATCGTATGACCGAAGTATGTTGTAAGAATGCAATCACTAGACACCGAAGGGGAGTCAGAGAGAGAGAAATATAAGACGAATTTAAGCAAGAGAGGACAAGACCCTGAGGAGGTGAGAATTATAGGTGTGACGAGTCTCTTTTATGAGTGATTACATGTTTTGAATGAGGTGGGGAAGGCATACCTATGCTCGCCGAGATGACAAAGTACAAAGAATAATTGTGGCCCAGCAAACATGGGAGTGAGCTATATAGTACATGCTGACATAAACATGGGCTAGATAAAAAACAACATAATGGATCCCACATACATATTGTGCCTGGGACAATAGCCAAGACTTATACAATAATATCTGAGTACATGAGATATAATAACAACCAAAGAGGCCATGTAAAATAGGAAAGGGCTCTGAAAATTTGAATGATTCATGCAAACTAAAAGGCGCTACAAGCGATTGAGGCCGGAATCATCAAATCTATAGAGCTGCATCCAAGGTTGTATTAAAGAGGTCATCCAAGTATGTGGGGTGCTACCTGAAGGGCCACCCCCTCATGAGATCTGAAACATCTCACACACACCTGGGAATCACTGGTACAATCTGATGCATCATTGAACCATCGAGTATACAGATCTTGATCATGCCATATGGAGCTAGAACTGAGAAAAAATCAAGTCAAAGGGAAATAAAGGGTCCCTTTGCCTGATTTGAAGCATCGAACAAGAGTGGAAGTTGGAACCAAGGTACAACGCCCTCTAGACCTGGCTTCTAGAATGAATAAGATGATTTCTATAGAAGGAGGTCCGCCATGGTGAGGCAATAAGGAATCCTCGACTAAGGCATGAGGGAAAATAGTAGAGTGATTGATAGACTGACACCAGGGATGATGGTGGAATGGGGGGTACTGAGTAGCAGGCTGACGACTTCCCTTGTTAGAGCATAAAGGGCATGGATGACCTGGCAGCTACTGACTCATCTTCGGAGGGGATAGGGGACAGTATGACTGGAGGCCAAAACATGTGACATGAGAGAGGTACAAAGCAATGAAGGATGGAAGATTATGGTGGGAGACAAAAAGGAGTCAGGACAGACTCCATGGATGCGATGATGACTCAACTCAGATGCTCTAAACAAGGGCGACTCGATGATGCTGCCACACAGAATAGGCCCAGTGGGGACCATAAAAACATGGGTAAAAGATGTTTACTCATGACAAAAATCAACACGAGCATCGACAAGTATGAAGGCAAAGTGGTGCCCCAAGTACAAGTGTCGCAAGTGAATAAATTCGATTTTGAGAAGTGGCGAAGTGACCCTTCTTGGAAAAAAGGCTTTCGAGTGAAGTATCAAATCACCAAAAACAAAAGGATACCAATTTGAATGCTTGGTGAGAGATTTCTAATGATGTTGATGGTTCATCGAACCGAACTACGGTTTGTTCACAATTGGCGAAGGAAATACTGGGGTTTTTCTTTTAATAAGGAAATTTCCCTCCAATTTGATTCATTTGCAAGTGTAGCTATGGTGAATGTGGAGAGAAGGAAAAGGCCATAAATCTTGCGGTGATCGTATCAGACAAACTAACCATTGGAATCGAGATTGCAACTTTCAAGTAGGTTACCTTACTTGTCTAAAGGTGGCCTTAATGCTTCTTGGAAGGATGGTCCTAGTGAAGAATCCATGTAATGAAATAATATGAGAATGAACTGCTAGAGAAGGTCTAGAATCATCCTAGCCCACCAAGTCAAATAGAGGGACCAAGTGGTAATTATGTTATCACACAAAGTATAATATTTGAAGATAGGTTATCAAACATCTACGATATATGGCTTGCCGGAGAGGCTGGTAGGTCCAACTATCCAAGGAATGGGAAGATAATCGACCATACATAGATCAGGTGTGTCTAGGCCTAGACTTTGGTTAATCAAGTGAGAAGGTGGCTAGGGGTGCCATCATGCCCACAAGCATGGGATACTTCCACCAAGCATATGTGATGGAGGGGACTAGTTTGGTATGCAAAGGTAGGAATGATACCCCTAGCAAGAGGAGTTTATGGAGCACCATACATGGTGTCACTATACCAAAGAGTGCCTTCGAAGGTAATGAACTGATGCTCCCTGAGAAAATATATAGGTTGGTCAAAAAAAATGTCTAAGGGGCTGGTTTTTTTATGTAATATGAAGGAATGATAAAGTGGATCATCCCTAGAGTGATCTGAAGTGATATGGAACTCTAGAGGTTCTTCTAAATGGGGAATAATAATGGTACTAGAGTCAACACTACTAGATGCACTAGGAGGGTTTTGGAGAATTGCTTCTCCTAAACTCTCAAGTATGGGTGCCCCCTTACCAAAACATTGGGTGTCAATGTAATGACCACAAGGTGTATGTGGTCCGAATGCGTGGTTTCTATGTAAGGGGGGATAGATAAAGTCAGGGGTGGTAAATGCTTCTGTAATGTTGCCGTTGCAATAAAAGATGGGGTGACTAGTGGAAGAAAGACCACGTGGTGTGGCGAAGCTACCTGACTCATCAATATAAGAAATGAGGTTCACATGCGCATCATCACGAAGGGTGACAGAAGAAAAATTAGATGAAGAATCTACTGATGTTGAGCCCAAGGTGATCATTGAAGGGAGGTCAGGCGAAACGGAAGGGGATGCTCCAGAGGGGTCTTCCACCGTGGATCTCATAGATGATGACAGGCAGAGGATAGTGGCGAAAGGCTTCGTCATCTTGACATCGGGAGGGGGTATGTCAATGGGAGTGGATGTCTGCCCTGGTTTTTCTGAAGCATAATGTGCAAGGGAGAGGTTGACTCATTGCACTCGACCTCATATTGTCAAACCACTTCCAAGGAGGTGTTGTAATATTTGAGGCGGGGACAAAGGTGAGTATAGTGGCCATGGAGATCACACAAATCACAAGGGTGATTTGTGTGCAAAGTCTTAAGTTTCTTGGCTGAAGCCAGTAAAGTAACATGGACTTCTGGGATATCAAACTCAAGAAACACTTCATTGACCATGGGTTTGATACGAGACAATTCAAGACAATTATGGGTGGCATGACCGACAACGTCACACAAAGAACATGACGATGTACATTTTGGAGGCTTAAGATGATCAGGTTTTATCTGGGCATCCTTGTGCTTAGGTTCCTTTTTGCGGTCTTTTCCCCCCTCACCCGAGGCTTTCGCAGCAATAGTATATTCTTATTGAGGTGGCTGAGGCACAGAAACAAAATGGGGGGTCATAGCGACCGATTGGGCTGGGGTCAAAACAGTGTAAGGTTTGAGCTGACCATGTGGGGTATTGGCTGGGGGATCAATGTACCAAATTGGGATCCCTAGGGTCATGTTGGGAAGGGACAAGGTAGCCATAACAAGTACCAAAAATACTCTGGAAGTGGGAGCAAGAAACGATATCTAACGAGAGGGATAATGGCCAGGCGGAATAGCTCAGAGATGGATAAGGCTAGCGGGAACCATTCCAAGAGGAAAAATAGGATCAGGGACACCAGCTACAGATGAAGGGCCTTGAGGAGGAGGTCCTGAAGGCTGATTCGAAGTACTAGGAGCAGGTTGCAAAGGGCGAGGTTGTTGACTAGTCGAACCAAATTGTTTGAGGTCAGACCCAGACAATTTCATCATGCAAACATTCGATGAGTTAGGGTCAGAGATAAGAGGGGGGAGACCAGGGAATGAACCAAGAAAAGAGGAATATTTATAAACTCTGGGTGAGACATTGGTTGGAGGTTCGACTGCTTTTTTTTGGCCATCGAAGAAATAACGGACTTTGGAGAGGTCTGAGACTTCGGTTCATAATATTTCAACTGATCTATAGTGAAGATATTTCTGTTGTGAAGAAATCACATCTTACGGTGAATAGATGATGGGACAACAAACATCACATAAGTGTAGCTATGACCCAATAGAATGTTGTAGTCTAAGGGGGCATCAATGACTTCAACGTCAACACAAACAGTTTTTCCCGCAAGAGTAATAGGACAATTGCGGAACATGCCAAGGGGGTGGGAAGAGTGACCATCCCACGCATAGAGGGTGATAGTGGAAGGGGCTAATTCAGGCGATCTAAGATTTTTCCAAATAGAAGCGTACATCATGCAGGTGGATGCCCCCTCGTCAATGATACATCGGGAGACATTGGCATTCCGGATCTTGACAGGTATTTGGAAGGCAACGGATGTAGGAAGGGGTGGATGTTATGAATTTTCAACATCAAATACAATTAAACGATCATTTGAAGGATACACAACACCCATAGAAGTTAGTATAGCTTTACATTGTGAAGGGCACAACTGGAGAACTTCCAGCATTGACATGGTGGCAAGGGATTGCGCCAATTCATCTACTATATTGTAGGTGTGGGCAGCTTTACCGGAAGCATCGTTTCAGTATAACGATCCCTTGAGGATCTTGGTATCTACCTCTGCCCTAGGCTAAGGGATCTGTAAAGGACCATTGGGTGTCAAAATTGGCTCTCTGTGACCTAAATACTGGGGCTTGGTGGCAGACGTAGCGGGAGGCTTGGTGTACTAATGCAACTGATTCTGAAGGTTGAGATCAGTGATATTGGCCTGGTCAGAGTGCATCATGAGTATTTGGTAATCAGAGGTACCAAATGGGGGAGTTTCAGCGGCTTCCTGACCTTCAAGGGGTTGGGTAGCCACATATCCTTGTTGGGGGAAAGGATTGGTAAACACAGCAGCCGATTGAGTAGGCGCAACATTAGGAGGACCCGAAGGAGAGGCTTGTTGTCCTCAAGATGCTGCTTCAGCTTCCCACAGTTGATGCATCTGAGGTAAAAGGGGACAATCATGGGTATAGTGACCATGGACACCACAAAAAGAATAAGGCTTATTCATATGAAGAGGCATGTTCTGCTTGGGCTAATCGCCCTGTTGCTGAGTTGCAGTGTTAGATGTATTCACTTGGGGATTGTTTCATGGATTACCTAGGGCGGTTTGGTTCTAGTTTCCTTTCCTTTTATTTTTTGAAGTGGGAGGACTAGTCGCACTCTGCTACGAATACACCTGACCCTGAGGGGGGTTGGCTGCTGCGGCAGGGCTTAAGAAGGCATGGGATGTTGAGGTGCTTGTGCTGGAGGAGCTGGAGCACCGAGCTGTGGATATGGATAGTAAGGACATTGAGCAACATTGGGGTAAATAGGTTGGGAAAAATTATGCCCTGGCATCAGAGGATGCGGTTGGGAAAAGGCATGAGGCATGCCATGTCCTGGATACATGTTGTCGAGAGGGGGGAAAGTGCTAGAGGAGCTAGCCCCTCCCTGAGGGAAACCATAACCCATAGGAGGATGAGTGTATGGATGTGAAAGGGATCCAACAATACTGTCAATGGCATGAGATGCCCCCGGTGTGTTGGCACCACCAAGTCTAGAGAGATCAGGTAAGACGGTATAAACATAACCAAATTATGCCTAGATAAAGTCATATTTCAATGCAACTTGGAGGGCTTCTTCCTCAGTCTAAGGAAAGTGAGACGCGAAATCTTTACCAATAGAGGGAAAAAGGGATCTAAGAAACCAGTCCATGTAGACATGGTCTTTGAAAACTAGAGCTCGGCATAAGCTCTTCCTTCTGTGTCATTCTTGAACATGGTCAGATAGGTGAGTGGCAGAATTTTGGCTGAAAGCGGTCAAAATTTTGTACTAGTTTCATAGTGAAGGGGAAGCTAGAAGTAGGATAGAAATGCTTTTTCAAGAGTCGCAAAAGTAGCATGAGAGGCAGCGGTCTAGTCGACATACCACTTGGAAACTTCTCCAGTAATTGTACACTGGAATAACCGAAGATGGACAGAGTCATCAATGATAGAGTTGGACGAATACCACACGTGGAAAGAATGAACATGGTTGGTAGGATCCTCTCCAGCATTTCCTTCAAACTTAGGGATGTCTAAAGGAAGCTTGGTTGGCATAGTAGGCCAACCTGGATCATGGTGTATAGGGTCATTAATCAACTGGCTTAACTCGGGAAGGCTTAGGCCTGCCATATAAGGAAGCAAGGGAGAAATTAGAATCATTCATGTTGCGGCTCCACTTGTAGTTGTTCCAGCATTAGAGTCAGGGCCACCACCAGTAGTAGGTCCTGCACCAGACATGATGAAGGTGAAATGTGGAGGAGAATCAGGGACAAAAATAGAAGGACAACCCAATGAACCAGAATCAAAGTCGAAATGGGGACTCAGCGGAGGACTAACTCGGACCCTACGCGGTGGGGTAAGTCTTCCTAACGGAAACTGAGGATGAATGCCTTGGATTCTCTGGGATAAACACCTTGGGGGCGCAATGATGGAAAATATACATGGAACCCAATAAGGAAGAGAGGAAAACAAGGGCACGGAGGTGCAGATTAATTGATTACAATGTTTGAGTCTTGGCCTAGCGGTGTAAACCAGGCCCTCTTCGCTTTAGGTGTGCCTGTGTGTGATAAGTGTGTTAATTTTAATTAAGCCTAGACATGTGTATAGGAAAAAGAAATAAGATGATGTATAACTATAAATAAAACTGAAAGTGACAATAAAGTAAATAGCTAAATATGCATAAATTTAAACCGAAAAGGAGAGCTTCCCAACAAATAATCTAATGTGGGTGAAATCTACTCAAAACACACCATATGGCCAATAGATATAAGTTCAAGAGGGACAAGGATCTAAAGGTCGGATCTACTGAAAATAGGTGTAGAAAAAAGCAAGAAACCAGAGGGAAAAATGGTAAAAATAGGTGTCGAAAGGCTACAACCTAAAGGGAAACATAGGGGACCCTAAAGGGAGGACAAAACAGAACTGAAAAGAGATGTTTTGGATGGAAAAACAATCGATTTGAAATGGATTTTAAAATGCAGTTTTAGATCTAAAAAATGGCTAAAAACATTGAACTCTCAGAAAACCTACTTTAGCTAAACTCCTCCTAAAAAGGTGGAAGCATATCGAAGCCCTAAGGGGAGTGGTTCCTATTTCTATGGGTAAAAATAAGCAATTACAGGTCCAAGACAGGTAAATATGGAGGTCAAAAAACCCTGAAAAGTGCCCTCAACAAACCCTGCAAATTTCAAAAAAATAAATAAATAAATCTCGCAAAAAAATATAGGTCGCAGGTTCTGACCTGATTTCTATTGAGGTTGCAGTTTTTGGGTAGTTATCCACTACCTGAGAGCTGAAGCCACAGGTTTTGGACCAAAAAGTGTGACCTGCACTTCTGGTTGTCTCGGCGGCAGGTTTCAAAAAAATGTGACGTCTATGTCGCTACTGATACATGTTATCTGCGCAAATGGCCCATAAACACACAGAAGTTAGAATTTTTATTGTTTTAGGATAAAAAAGGCTAAAAAAAGCATCAAGGAATGCAAAATAAGAATTTGAAGAAAAACCCTAGGGTCTGAAGCAGTTGTTCGTGCAGGGATCTAAAAAACGACAGTAGTCGTAATAAAAACCCTTCTGGAGTCGCTAGTTGTTAGTGTGAATTCTAATTGCAAGCGTACGAAAAAAGATCACTTTAGCTACGCATAAAAAACAACCCTAACATCAAATGTGGCCCTTAGATATGCAGTAGGTGATCAGAATAAATGCTACAAAAATCCATATCTATGCATTTAAAGACATTAAACAGCGAAAATAAACAAGAGTTGCTCCATACATCCAATAGACAAGACAAGAATTTATAAAGAATTTTTTTTATTATGACACCTGGGAAGGGAACATGGAAAGATGTTACCATTCCCCCTCAATGGGATGGGTTCTTGTATGTCCTCAACACTTCAGATCCAAGATCTCTCTCTTAATGGTGCAAAAAACCCAAACAAAATGGAACTCAAAAGGAGCTCACAAGAAAAAATAGAAAAAATATGACAATGACGGAGGATCAAAGTTAGACCCAAAGTATAGATCAAAAGGTGATCACAAGGTGACAAAAGGTAGTGAATAAATGTAAAACCCTTCTATTTATAACAAAATATTGAGTTAGTCTAGATATTGGTGCATAATTAAAATATTATTAACCAAATCTAGATCCAACTTACTTGGAATATTTTATTATTTTTGGTGGAGGGAAAAGAAAATTAGAATTGGTTAAATTCCTTTATTTAGAAATAATAAATGATTTATTTATTATTTCAAGGATGAGGTTGAGGAATAATTAAATAAATAATGATTTATTCAATTATTTATAAATGACTTAGTCAAATTTAACAAGGAATATTATTAAATAATTATTCCTAGAAAATAATAAGATAAATAATAATTTATCTAATTAATTCTCTTATTTTTGGTTAAATATGACTAGGAATATTAATTAAACAGTGGTTTAGTTAATTATCCCTAGAGCAAAATCAAACAAATAAGGATTTATTTAATTATTCCTCATGGGGTTTCCTGTTTAGACCATAAATAACTTGATAAAATATGGGTTATTAAATTATTTCTCATAATGAAAGCAATTTTACTATGGTAAAATTGGTCTTACATGGTGTACTTAAGTCCATCTAATAGTAACAGGTTAGATGACCAAAAACTATTGTAACACTTATCTAGGATTACCAATCCTTAAAGAATATCAATCCTCTTCGAATACTCTTATCTTGGATTCCCTAACTCATCCTCAAAGAATATTATTATATAGGTTCACTTCCATCTTATATTTTATGATCTTCAAGAATTTACAATATCATATGCCTATCCAATCTTCCAGAACCCATTATTTCTTTACGACCTTCAATAAGACTTATGTTTGTTAGTCCTGGTCTAGTGCATGACACATAAAGAGAATAATATAATATCCATAATCCCTCCCTGTTAAACACCATGTTGAAGCACACACATGGTGTATGAGAAGGATGAACACACACACACACAAGAGACTCAACACAATGAAGGATAAGCGTGAGGCTTTCTTATTTTTCCATTATACATGATATACAGTTATAGTACAATGGTGTGACTCTTGGTTTCACATTCCAAGGTCACTTGGACTCCATTGTGACTTTTTGCATTCCACACCTACCCATGTAGGATTAAGTGTTCCAACATCCCCCCTTAATCCGAAGGGGTATGTGTGAGTCCAGAGTTGGCCACAAATGCGTATGCATGGCCGCAAGATGGGTGTCTCTGAAATGTTGGAAAAAAGAGGTGGTTTTAGGATGACCACAAACACTGGAACGCAATACATGTTGCAGTTCCCGGAACTCTTCCAAAACTGGCAAGAAGCTGAAGGCTTCTGCTAGAGGAATTATCCCTCATAAAAAAGGGAGACCTTCGACCTAAAAGAAGGGAGGTCTACTACCTGTGGTGGTTTTAGGTTGTCCACCAACCAAAGATGATGGTTTTAGGTTATCCACCAACCGAAAATGATGGTTTTGGGTTATCCATAGCGAAGGTGCTCATGAGCTCTATATCTCTGCAGCTCCCACTCTCTCGAATCCGAATGATGAATTGTGGCTCGAGCTTGGCAGAGCTATGCAGCTACAACTCGGGCATGGAATGAGAGATTGTGGCTACGAGCTGGGAGTCTGATCTTCAGAAGCCTTGCTGACCACTGTTTTCCCCTGTGGAGGGATAAAGGTGAGATAGGTATTTGAAAAATTCTCATTTACAAGTTTATCAATATCGCGTGAGAACAAGTTCTAACATGTACCCGTAAACATCTTCTTCGTTTTCTTGTTCTTGTGCCAAGAAACGATCATCAAGATGAATCTTTGTTCTTGCAGGAGGCTTGTGTCTGAAGCATCTGTGTGAAGAATGGGTGTGCCGACCACAGTGCTTGCATGGATGAAGATCAAAACAGTGATCTTTCATATGGCCAACTCGATCACAGTGCTGGCATTTCTCAATCTATTGTTGTTGTGGAACAGGATCTGGAACAGCTGCAAGTGAACTGTCATACAAGAATCCGGCACTCTGAAATATGATGGGCTTGGTGTAGTCTAGAATATGAAAGGACACATCCTTGTCATATCCAAGACCAGTTCGGTGCTTGTTGTGGACAAGCTCTTCCCAAGTTCTGATGATAGGCTTAGGAAGTGCAGGTTGAGCTATTGCATCTGCATGTACATCTGCTCTAGTGCAAGGAACTGAATGGGAATCAACTTCATCTTTGCTGACTTGCTGCTGATGGGAGTCTTTCACAATGTTCTGAATAGACACAGGTTCAGAATGGTGACTCTTTTGCTGAAGTTCATCTTGTTGGAGCTGAGATTCCAACTACAAAAACTCAATCTTTTCATGTGCATCTAGCAAACAACTCTGAATGTTACATAGAGCATCCTTGCTCATTTTTATCACATCATCAACATTTGAATGAATGAGGTCATTCAACAACATTAATGCCTCATTGATTTTGGCCATTTTCAACAATTTAGGCTCAAAAATGAATGAAAGGGTGTCAGCTTCAACCGAAAATGCACCCGTTTACAATGTGATTCCTTTCAAACAAATACAAATGACTCCAAGGAATTCTCAAGGTACAAAGTGTGCTCCTCAAATGATGGAGTACAATCAACAATTACATCAACAACTCAAATTCACTGATTCCAACTATGAATGAAGAGGCAAATTCCACTCAAAATACAATGTCAATATCTCTGCAAAATGAATGTGTAGCAAAAACAACTGTGCAAAAGGCCTTTAAGGCAGCTGAATTTTCTTCTTCAAATAGTTGTTTTGCAATGATGGAAAATTTGTCTTCATGTGTAAATTTCTTCAAAAAATCACCCTTATGCCACAAATCATAAAATGGAAAACTGCAATTGTCTCTATATATTCAGTCTATCTGCTCCTCATATGCAATTTTCTTCATTTCATTTCTGTTGTTCTTGTCTTCTCTCTTTTTCCTCTCTCTCTGCTGTTATTTTTTTTTTTTTTTTTTTTTTTTTTTTTAATTAAAAATTAATTTAAAAAATTAGTGATAATAAAAAATGGAGGGGAAAAGGGATTAATTTTAAAAAGAGATTTAATTAAAATGAAGGGAATTAGTTTAAAAGGGATTTAATTTTAAAATGGGAAGGAAAATAATTAAAAAGAGGAGGGGGGTATTAATTATATGGTGGGGGAGGGATTAATTATATGGTGGTGGGGGGTTTTAATTAAAAAATATTTTAAAATGAAATATGGGAAAAGGGGGAATGAATTTAAAAGGGATGGGAATTTTTAATGGGGGTAAGTATCATATGGGGGTAAGTATTAAAAAAGGGATTTTCATTTGTGAATTGAGGGAGAGGCCGTAAGTAGAGGAGGGGCGGAGGGGGGCTTTTAATAATCAATATATTTTATTTTTTAAAGTGCGTTGAGGGGGAGGTAGGGGGCTGCTATGGGCAGAGGGATGGGAGAGAGATTTTGTGGATGCCGCGTGAGGGAAGGGGAGGCCGGAGTGATAAGGATGTGGGAATGGATGCAGCGTAAAAGAGCGGTTGTAGGGAGAAGGGGAAACACAGATGGGAGGGGAGTGAAGCATTGGAGTGAGCTGGTATGGAGGGCCCGTGGGCAGGTAGAGTGATAAGGGCATAGATTACTGTGAGGAGGAGCGATAAGGATGAGGGTGGATTTTGGGATGCTAAGGCCGAAACGCCGTGGAATGGCGCAACGATAGGTCTGGTAACGTGAACGCAGGGTAGGCCGTAGTGTATGAGAGGGCCGAGGGTATGAGCTATGTGAGATAGGTAGTAGCGTAGGGAAATGGGATTTAGGGTGAGCGGATTGTGAGGTTTCGAGAGGGAACGTGCAGAGATGAGAGCTCGTTGAGCGCAGGAGTAATGGCGTAGAGATTTTATTTTTATTTTTTTTTATTTTTTTTATTTTATTTTTTTTATGTTTTTTTAAATTTAAAACAGCAGAGTAGAGCAGGAATTCCACTTTAAAACAGCAGCAGATTTTTCTAAATACACAGCGAAATAAATTGTAGGAACTTGTAGACTTGCAAAAATGATTTTTCCAGCAGCAGAGAAACACAGTCCAGAAACTCAGAATTTTTTTTATTTTTTATTTTTTATTTTTTAAATAGCCCAGCAGCCCAGAATTTAGAGAACTCTGAAATCTCATAAATTTCTTCAAAAATCTTGTTTAAACTATTTTCCAGCAGCTCAAAAATGCAGAGATGAAGAATTTTCCAGCAGAAAAAACTCAGATTTCTTTTGCAATAAAAACCAGAAACTTTTTCTTCTTCAGAAACTCAATTTAAACACTTTTCAACAGCTCTTTCAAAATGATGCAGATTTTAATGAGCAGAAATTGCAGAGAAAAATTAGAATGAAAACCTTCAGATGGGCAGTGCTTCCTTCTTGAAAACCAATGTTGAATGCTGCCAATTTCTGAATGCTGCTCCTTCTCCAAAACACTTTTGAATGGCGGCAAAAACACTGCTGCAGAAATCTCTGAGTGCTTCAGATGTGCAGTGCTGCTCCCAATTTCTGAGTGCTACAAAAATGCCAAGAATTTTTGCAGATATGCAGGCCATAAACACAAATGGCTCACTCAATTTGGATCAGGGCCAGCAATCGCCCGCTCTGATACCATGTTAAACACCATGTTGAAGCACACACATGGTGTATGAGAAGGATGAACACACACACACAAGAGACTCAACACAATGAAGGATAAGCGTGAGGCTTTCTTATTTTTCCATTATACATGATATACATTTATAGTACAATGGTGTGACTCTTGGTTTCACATTCCAAGGTCACTTGGACTCCATTGTGACTTTTTGCATTCCACACCTACCCATGTAGGATTAGGTGTTCCAACACCTAATCCTTCATTGTTCCAAGTAATACATTTATCTAATTAATTCTCTTATTTTTGGTTAAATATGACTAGGAATATTAATTAAACAGTGGTTTAGTTAATTATCCCTAGAGAAAAATCAAACAAATAAGGATTTATTTAATTATTCCTCATGGGGTTTCCTGTTTAGACCATAAATAACTTAATAAACTATGGGTTATTAAATTATTTCTCATAATGAAAGCAATTTTACTATGGTAAAATTGGTCTTACATGGTGTACTTAAGTCCATCTAATAGTAACAGGTTAGATGACCAAAAACTATTGTAACACTTATCTAGGATTACCAATCCTTAAAGAATATCAATCCTCTTCGAATACTCTTATCTTGGATTCCCTAACTCATCCTCAAAGAATATTATTCTATAGGTTCACTTCCATCTTATATTTTATGATCTTCAAGAATTTACAATATCATATGCCTATCCAATCTTCCAGACCCCATTATTTCTTTACGACCTTCAATAAGACTTATGTTTGTTAGTCCTGGTCTAGTGCATGACACATAAAGAGAATAATATAATATCCATAATCCCTCCCTCTCAATAAAAGAAGATATATCCACCAAAAAAATCTTGTCTCTTAGGTACTCAAGCTTCTTATTTGGTAATGTTTTTTTCTTGCAGAATATCATCTACCTGTTCATTTGTAGGAATATAGTGTAGCTCTATGACCCCATCTCATACCACACTTTTGATGTAGTGGTACTTGTTATTTATATGCTTTGTCCTAGAATGAAAGATGGGGTCCTTTGTCAACTTTATGAAACTTTCATTGTCACAATGTATACATGTAGGTCTTAGTGGTAATTCAAATAAATCTGATAGTAATTTCTTGAGCCAAATAACTTCTCTACAAACTTCACTTGTAGCAACATACTCAGCTTCAACACTACTCAAAGAAACAATATCATGCTTCTTGCTCATTCATGAGATCATGGAATATCCCAAACTAAATCATCCACCTGTATTTATTCTTTCATTTGTCTCACTGCGATCCCAATCAGAATATGTATATCCTATAAGGTGGATTTTATTACCATCATATCAAAGGTAGTGATGTGTGGTACGAGAAATATCTTACAATGTGTTTGGTTGTTATCCAATGGTCATGCTTTGGCCCCATCTGAAATTGGATAAGGACATTTACTAAAAAGAAAATTTTACTTCTAATATTTTCTAAATACATCAAGGAGCCAATCAACTGTCTGTAACAAGAAAGATCCATCGAACTAGAATCTGAACTCCTCAAATTATTTAGATTAGTAATGATGGGATTTATCATTGGCTTGTTATCCATCATGCCAAAATTATATATAATCTTTATCACATATTTTCCTTGACCAAGATATAGTTTACCTTGTTTTTCCAAACTTATAGTCCCAAATAGTAATGCATAATCCCAATATCCCTTATGTCAAATTCAATTGCTAACTACTTCTTGCATTCCTAAATTATATGTTCCACACCTATAACAAGTAAATCATCCACATATAAAATAATGATGACTAGTTCATCCTTGACGCTTTAATGTATAAGTTAGGATCTATAGCTCTTGACAAATAAAAGTCTCAATACGTATGCATCCATCCCAGTATATCATGTTCTAGTTGCTTGCCTTAAGCCATATAGAGCCTTCTTAAATATGCAGACATGTGTCTCCCTTTGATTTACTTCAAAACCTTGAGGTTGTTCAATGTAAACCTCTTCATCAATGGCCATTTTCAGAAAAAAAAATTTTAACATCCATTTGATGGATGTTACATCCCATAGAAGAAACCAAAGAGACAAGAAATATAATCGTTTCATATCTATATATAGGAGCAAAGGTTTCTTAATAATTGATACCTCATTTCTATGAGAAGCCTCTAGCTACAAATATAGATTTTGAATTATCAATGCTCCCATCCACAACATGCTTTATCTTATATATCCATTTTGAAGTGACTATAGATTTTTAATTTGGTCTAGGAACAATTTCCTAGACATCATTCTTCATAATTGACTGGTATTCTTCTTGCATTGCATTCCTCCACTCTTGATGTTTAGTTACATCTTCATAGGAGGAGGGTTAAACTTCAATGATCTTAGTCATATAATTTTCATAACTATAATACCTCTTTGGTCTTTTACTTTCTCTAAATGTCACTTTTGTTGCGCGTCCTTCTGCTTCTTATAGATTTTTTCTCAACCAAGCAGACCTCTTACAAAATTCAAGAACAATTTCATGTTGTGTAGGCTCACTAGTACCTTCAACATCTTCTTGATTTGGTGTAGGATCTTAACAATTGTTTTCCCTTGAGATATCCTAAAAAATGGGTACACTTTCTTCATCAGAATCAACTTGAATATATTTTGATCTCTTGTAAGCCACATTAACATCAAATATTAATTCCTTGCTTACTTCAATACGACGAACCTCTTTAATGCAGATCTTGTATAGCTTTGATGAAAAACTATAGCCAATAAATATACCTTTCATACTAGTATGATCCAACTTCTTCTGCATGTCATTTGGAATGTGTATATAAACATGATATCCAAATATTAAAAGGTGATCCACACTAGGATTCTTTCCTGTAAATGCTTCTTTTAGAGTCATTTTGTCGAGAATCTTATGAGGACTTTGATTTTAGAAGTAGAAATTTGTTACACATGCTTCTCTCCATAATAATTGAGGGAGTTATTGATCATGTAGCATGTCTCTAACACATTCTTCAATTTTTTTGTTTTATTTCTACCACACCATTTTGTTCAATAATATAAGGAAGAATTGGATCCCTCTTAATCCATGCTTCCTTGCAAAATTTTATAATATTTTTGGAGGTATATTATCCACCATTGTAAAACCTTAGGTTCTTGATCTTCCTTTTTGTCAAATTTTGTACTTCATTCTTAAATTCTTAAAACTTCTTGAATACCTCATCTTTGTTCTTGAGGATTTATAACCATTTTTTCCTTGAGAAATCATGGATGAATGTCACATAATATTGATGTCCTCCTAGATATTTCATTACCATAGAACCACACACATCAGTGTATGAGATCTAAAATTTCCTTTTACCTAGTTTCACTTCTTGCAAAGGTTTTCTTGACGTTTTTTTCCTAAAGCACATCCCCTACAAATTCCTTCATTTTCTTCCTTCAATTTAGGGATTCCTTTGACCATCTGTTTTAGAGATAAAAAATATTATAGTAAAGATGTACATATCTTCTATGTCATAGTTCAAAAGGACTGACATCTAAGTGAAATAGAGCCCGAGGGAGAGAAGTAACATGTACAAAGTTGCCTCATGAATCCCAATTATCCTTGCATGATAAATACTATAATCCTTTCCCCAAACCAAAAATTTTCCATCAAAAAAATATATTATATTACCTTTATATTCTAGATAATAAATAGAAATTATAATTTTCTTCAAACCTAGATCATATAAAATATTATTGAGATGAATGCTCCCACTAGACTCTGTCTCCAATGAGGTAGATCCAATTCCCTTCACTAGAATACTTTTCTTGTCTCCAAGTTCGACTGAATGAGAGGAGGTTCCTTTTGATAGTGCGTGGAGTTGGCTACATTCACATGTCATATGTTTAGAATATTCAATATCTATAAACCATATATTCTCATCCTTTAAAGGGATAGAGAGAACAGAGAATAAACTTCCATCCATCACTTATTTTGCTAGATTGGAGATGATCCTCGAGATGCATTATTTTATAAATACAACAAGGCTCCAAATAAAATTGAAACCCTTATTCATAATTATTTCCATTAAGAAGATAGTTCCAACTAAGATGTGATCTTCAGTCTCCCTCTTGCATCTTAGCTCAAATAACATGTTGGAAAATCAAGGATCTTGTATATTATGCTTGAATTTCCTTACTTGATAATTACATGTGATGTTAGTTGACTTTTTATTACTTCTTTATATATTTTTCATCAAGAAATTACCAAAACAATGAAGATAAAATATAGATAAAGTACATAGGATATAGGCTCAAAGACCTAGAAAGAATACTTATCTTCTTTATAGAATCAGTTTAAAATGAGACTTCCAAATTTGAAAAACCAAAGCCAAAATTCCTCCCAATAAACCATCCAACCCACCAGCAAAATCTCTTCCAGACAAACCAAATCCCTCCAAATTATCGAAGATCAAAGCAGCTTCACCTCATAGTTTCATCCTTGCAACAAGGTTTGAAACTTTGACCTACAATTTTGGACCTAACAAGTCATGTAGAAACCACAGACAACTTCACACGTGTGGAAAAAAAAAAATTTCTCAAGGGACCTTCCTTCTTCAACTTCTTCCTCTTCTTCTTGTCTTTCTCACTCATTTGTCTTCTTCACTATTACATATCTAACTTGCTTGAGTCAGTGATCCAAGTGAGTCGAATTCCTTCTTATTTATAGCCTTTTGGAGGGGTTGAATATGCCTCTTTAGGCTGACTTGTCCTTGTTGAGGACAACTTAGTCTTGGAGGATAATTTTTCTTTCTTGACTCAAAATCAATTATTTTCTTTTGTTATAATTCCTCCCAAGAAACCATCCAACCCACCAACAAGATATCTTCCAGACAAACTAGATCCTTCCAAATTCATCAAATATCAAAGCAAATTCACCTCATATTTTCATCCTTGAAACAAGGTTTGAAAATTCAACCTACAATTTTTGCCCCTACAACTCACATAAGAGCCCTAAACAAATTCACACGTGTGGACAAAAAAGAGTGTTTTTCTCAAGGGACCTTCATTCTTCAACTTCTTCCTCTTCTTCTTGTCTTTCTCACTCTTTCTTCTTCTTCACTATTACAGATTCTTGTGTGAGTGATCCAAATAAGTCGAAGTCCTTCTTAGCCTTTTGGAGGGGTTGAATAGGCCTCTTTAGGCCAACTTTTCCTTGTTGGGGCCAAATTGGTCTTGGAGGATATTTTTTCTTTCTTGACTCAAAAATAATTATTTTCTTTTGTTACAATGATTCCAAATGGGCCTATAATACATGGAAAAAAATATTCTTTGACCTAGAGAGTCCTAGAAACATGAATAATATGCTTTGAGATAGTCTAGAGCATGGAACCCGTGCTTTTACAAATAAAATTCTTTTTATTTTCAAATAAAAAAATATACAAGGTCATTATGAAAATCGATACTAGTTACATTCTTTAACACTCCCCTTAACTAGGGAGGTATTCATAATCCCATCATGAAGTATAAGGAATCTTAAACTTGAAGTATTATCATAATAAGAGTCATGTTGATAAGTCATATTTTAAACATCTATATCACAACCACCATTGTAAACAAGGCACTAATTTGACAAGCTCAACTTAAATGAGAGCATCATGTTGGGATACTTTACGTGAGATACCACACTACCTCTAAAGGCACATAACCCATCTGAATGTTCACTAGATATGTATTTTTAGGACTATTCTTATCTTTGATTTCCAATCCTCAAAGAGTATCAATCCTCTTCGATTAATATTATCTTGGATTCCCTACCTCATCCTCAAATAATATTGGTCTATAAGTTCACTTCTATCTTGGATTTTATGATCCTCAAGAAGTTCTAATTTTGTATGCTTATGCAATTCTCTAGACCCCATTCTTTCTTTATGGCCTCCACTAAAACTAATGGTTGTTAGTCTTGGTCTAGCACATGACACATAAAGAGAAGAATATATTTTCCATCATCAATCCCTCTCAATCAAATAAGAGATATCCACCAAACCAAGATTGCCTCTAAGGTACTCTTGTTTGGTAATGCTTTTTTTAGAATATCAACTACCTATTGATATGTAGGAATATAGTGTAGCTTTATGACCCCATCTCACACTATACTTTTGATGCAGTGGTACTTGTTATTTATATGCTTTTTCCTAGCATGAAACACGGGGTCCCCTGTCAAATTTATGCAGCTTTCATTGTCACAATGGATATATGTAGGGCTTACCAGTCCTTCAAATGAACATGATAGAAACTTCTTGAGCCAAACCACTTATCTACAAACTTAACATGCAAAAATGTAACCAGATTCAACACTACTCAATGCAACAATATATCGCTTCTTGCTCATCCATGAGATCATGGAAGATCTCAAACTAAATCATCCACCTGTAGTGCTTCTTCCATCCTTCTCATAGCCACCCCAATCAGAATTTGTATAACATATGATCTAGTTACCAAAATATCGAAGGTATTGATATATGGTCCCATGTATATACCTTAGGATGTGTTTGGATGCTATCCAATGGTCATGCATTGGCTCCATCTAAAATTGACTGAGGAGTCAAGACATTTACTACAAAACACATGTTAGGTCTAGTATTTACTTAATACATTAAGGAGCCAATCAACTGTCTGTAGCAAGAAGGATCCAGTAGAATAGAATATGAACTCCTCAAATTATTTAGATTAGTAATAATAAGAGTTATCATTAGCTTTCTATCCATCATGCTAATTTTTTGTAGAAGCTTTATCACATATTTTCCTTGACTAAGATATATTTCACTTGGTTTCTGCAAAACTTCTAGTCACAAATAGTAATGCATAATCCCAATATCCTTCATGTCAAATTCAACTGCTAATTGCTTCTTGTGTTCCTGAATTAAATGTTCCACACCTGTAACAAGTATATCACCCACATATAAAATAATGATGAATGGTTCATCCTTGACCACTTAATTATAGAGTTTAGGATCTGCAAAAATCTTAACAAATCCAAGTCTCAATAGGTATTCATCCATCCTAGCATATCATGCTCTAGGTGCTTGCTTTAAGCCATATAGAGCCTTCTTCAACCTGTATACATGTGTCTCCCTCTAATTGACTTCAAATCCTTGAGGTTTTTCGATGTAAACCTCTTCATCAATGGTCCCATTCAGAAAAAAAAGAAAAAAAGAAAAAAAAAATCCATTTGATAAATGTTCCATCTCATAGAAGCAACCAAAGAGACAAGTGATCTAATCGTTATATATCTAGTTGTAGGAGTAATTTTTTCTTCATAATTGATACCTTCTTTTTGTGAGAAGTATCTAGCTAAAAATCTACCTTTGTACTTATCAATGCTCCCATCCACAACATGCTTTATCTTATATATCCATTTTGAAGTGACTATAAATTTGTCACTTGGTTTAGTTGCATATTCATAGGAGGAGGGTTCAAATTCAATGAGATTAGTCATATAATATGCATAACCATAATACCTCTTCAGTATTTTAATTTCTCTAAAGGTCCCTTTTTTTGTGTTCCCTTCTACTCCTTGTAGATTTTTCCTCAACTAATCAGGCCTCTTACAAATTTTAGGAACAACTACTTGCTACACAAGCTCACTAGGACCTTCAACATCTTCTCTAGTTGATGTAGGACCTTTCCATTATCGTCCCTTGAGATATCCTCAATAGTGGGTACCTCTTCTTCATCAAAATCAACTGTAATATCTATGGATCTCCTTTAATCCACATTTTCATTAAATATTACATCCTTGCTTACTTCAATACAATGATCCTCTTCAATGTAGGTCATGTACACCTTTGATGAAGCACTAAAGCCAACAAATATGTCGTTCATACTGGTAGGATCCAACTTATTCCTCTTGTTCTTTGTAATGTGTATATAAACATGACATCCAAATATTCAAAGGTGATCCACACTAGGATTATTTCTTGTAAACTCTTCTTCCAAAGTCATGTTGTTGATAATCTTATGAGGACTTCGATTATGCAAGTAGACAGTTGTTACACATGCTTCTCCCCATACAAATTTAGGGATATCTTGATCATGTTGCATGGATCTAACATATCCTTCAATTTTTTTGTTTTTTTCTTTTAGCCACACCACTATGTTAAGGATTATAAGGAAAAATTATTTCTCTCTTAATCCACGCTTCCTTGCAAAATGTTATAAGTTTGTTGGATGTATATTCTCCACCATTTTCAAACCTTAGGGTATTGATATTCCTTTTAGTTAGATTTTTTACTCCATTCTTGAACTCTTGAAACTTCTCAAATACCTCAGCATTGTTTTTGAGGAGGTATAAGCATGTTTTCCTTGAGAAATCATCGATGAATGTCACATAATAGTGATGTCCTCCTAGATATTTGACTACCATAGGACCACACACATCAAAATGTATGAGATCTAAAATTTCATTTGATATGGTGTCACTTCTTGCAAATTATTTCTTCTTTTTCTTCCCTAGATCACATCCCTTACATATTCCTTCATGTTCTTCCTTCAATTTAGGTATTCCATTGACCATTTGTTTTAGCCTATGGAAAAATATTATAGTGAATGTGTCCATATCTTCTACGCCATAGTTCAAAAGGACTAACATCTAAGTGAACTTCGGCCTGAGGGAGGGAAGTAAGTAACCTGTTAAAAGTTCCCTCATGAATCCCAATCGTCCTTGCATGATCAATACTAGAGTCCTTTCCCCAAACCAAAAAGAAATAGTATATTTTTCTTCAAAATTGGAACATATAGAATATTATTGAGATGAATTCTCCCACCAGAATCTGGCTCCAATGAGGTAGACCCAATTCCCTTCATTGAATATCTATTCTTGTCTCCAAGTTTGACTAAATGAGAGGAGGTTCCTTTTGATGAAGTCTAGATTTGACTGCATTCACCTATAATATGTCTAGAAGCTCCACTATTTATAACCCATACATTATCATCCTTGAAAGTTCCAAAGAGATCGGAGAAGACACTTCCATCCATAACATATTTTTCTATTCTAAATATGATCTTCAAGACGCATTCTTTGATGGCCACAACAAGGTTCCCAAGATACCTGAAACCCTTCTTCATAATTCTTGCCACTGAGAAGATAATGTCAACTAATATGTTATATTTAATATCCTTCTTGCACCTTAACTCTAATACCATGTTTAAAAATCAAGGATATTGTATATTATGATTGACTTTACATACTTGATAAGTACTTATGATGTTATTTGGCTTTTTATTACTTATTTTGTATCTTGTTCCTCAACCAATTACCAAAACAATGAAGATCACAAAGAGAAAAATTACACAAGATATAGGCTCCAAGCCAAGGAAAAACCCCTCCAAGGGGGAAAACCTAGAAAGAAAACTTGTATTATTTATAGAATCAATTCAAAATGATACTTTCAAGACCCATAACCAAAGCCAAAATTCCTCCCAAGAATCAAGCCTTACCATCAACAAGATATCTTCCAAACAAACTATATCCTTCCAAAGTCAATGAAGATCAAAGCAACTTCACCTAAGAGTTTCATCCCTGCAACAAGGTTTGCAACTTTGACCTGAAATTTCATACCCTACAACTCACATAGAAACCCTAGAAAACTTCATATGTGTGGACATAAAAGAGTGTTTTTCTCAAGGGACCTTCCTTCTTTTACTTCTTTCTCTTCTTCTTGTCTTTCTCTCTCTTTCTTATTCTTCGCTATTCCAGATCGAACTTGCTTAAGTGAGTGATCCAAACGAATCGAATTCCTTCTTATTTATATCCTTTTTGAGGGGTCAAATATCCCTCTTTAGGCTGACTTGTCCTTGTTGAGGCTGACTTGGTCTCAAAGGATAATTTTGTGTTCTTGACTTAAAAATAATTTTTTTATTTTGTTGCAATGAGTCCAAATGGGACTATAACACTTGAAAAAAATTCTTATTTGACCTATAACTAGAGCATGAAACCCGAACATGCTTTTACCTAGACTAGAGCATGAAACCCATGCTTTTACAAATAATTTTTATTTTTTTCTTTGTATATAAAAAATATACAATGTCATGTTTAGAAGGTCAGTATGAAGACTAATACTAGTTGCAATATTCAACACTAACTCTTAACTATGGAGGTATTCATACTCCCATCATGAAGTACAAGGAATCTAAAACTTGAAGTATTCTCATAATAATAGTTGGATTGATAACCAATATTTTAAAAAAAAGATATCACAACCAACATTGTCAACAAGGCCTTAATTTGAAAATATCAACTTATATGAGACCATCATGCTTGAAGGCTTTACGTGAGATAACACACTACCTCTAAAGGAACATAACCCACCTATATGTTCACCAAATATGTCCTTTTAGGACTATTCTTATATTGAATTCATATTGGGAATTTCCCTAATTGATAGCGGATAATTTCCCAAGGAAATAGGGATCCCGGAGGGAACACAACTAGTTAAGTATTGGCCTACACTTGTCTAGGAAGCAGTGAGATAGATAGAGATAGTGAAAAGGTTTCTATGGTTGGATAAAGTAATTATAATATTCTCATATTTTCTGACTTATGCAAGATACAGATAGTGGGGGTTTTAGCTGAGGCTTTCCCTAGGAAATCTTTGTGTAATTTGTGATTAAAATTATTTCTCTTTCATGTTTTGTGATTTCATGATCATAATCGGTTTTCGAAATTGGTAGAGTAGATTCAATACTATTCATTTAGCATATTACAATTATAATTTTGAATCTCCAAGGATTTTCTACATGGTATTAGATTAGGAATCACTATAGAAGAGAAGAATACGAGTTTGTACTTGCAGGAGGAATAAGTTTTGCAGAGCTAATATTCATGAGTTAGTAACAAGATCAATATTGCGTTATATGGTATGAGGCTCGAGTATACCCTTGAGGGTATCTCTAATTACATTTCCTGGAGAGACTGGATGGAAGAAGTCTTGGAGGAGAATGGATTGAATGATTTCATTGAAAAGGACATCCCGAATACAACTCCAGTTGATGCACATGACTTAGCATAGTGGAAGAAGTGTGTAGAAAAGGCCAGAATAATTCTACTATGAGTTCAAGATAATATTGTCTAAAACCTCCATGGAAAGGAAACTCCGTATGCAATGTGGAAGGCCTTAATAGTTTTTTTCAGAACAACATTGACCACAAGAAGCTGGCACTGAAGGACAAGCTTAGGACAATCAATATGGAGAATGGCGACACGATACTAAAGTAATTGAACAATTTCACCGAATGTTAGGATGATTTTGGAAGTGTTGGTGTTATAGTTTCTGAAGATGATATGCTGAGACTAGCACTTCTATGCCTTCCCAAGAGCTGGCACAACTACCAGGATTTGGTAAATGGGAGGGATAAGCTACTAGAGTGGGAGTGTTTTTTGTTATGAAACCAACTCACAAAAATAGAAGAAAAGATAGATCAACGACTTAGAAATCAACCTCTTTGAGGGGGAAACCTCCTTTACATTACATAAATGAAAATTTCTTGGATGATATAGATGAAAAAACCTCCTTTCTATGTATAATATTCCATGGGGTCACAATATAACCCTAGCCGACCAAACAATAATAATGTAAGTGCACAACAATAACAATAGTGGTCTTTTATGGGGCACAATAATAACAATATGGGGACTACAGGGGTACAACACTAACAATAAGGGGGCTACACTAACAATAATAAGGGACTACACTAGTAATATAGGGACCTAACATGCCCCTCTCCTTAAAAAAGTGTTGTCCTCAACACTTGAGTAGTTCTTGATGCTTCTATATAAAATTCTCATCCTCCCATATGGAATCTTCAGTGGGTAAGTTCTTCTGCTTAATGAGATACTCTGAAATTGATCATTTTCGTAGCTACGAGTTCTTGTTTCTATGACTACTTTAGGTTCCAATATGATTTTTTCTTCCTCGTCAGGTTCTAGAAATATTGTTTGAACTAGAATTTTTTCACCTATAACCTTCTTTAAGCATTAAACATGGAAAACTGGGTGCAGTCAGGAAGATGCAGGAAGCTCCAATTTGTATGCCATAATACCAATATTTTGCAACACCTTGTAAGGACCATAGTACTTTAGCAATAATTTATTATCCTTCTTCATTTGCTTGAGGGACATTTGTTTGTATGGTTTTATCCATAAAAATACCCAGTCATCTACATCAAAACTTCTCTCGCTGCGATGTTGATCTACCCATTGTTTCATTCGATTTTGTGCTAGATTTAGGTTATCCTTTAAGAGTTAGAGAACTTGTTGTTGATGCTCGATGTGATATTCCACTACTTGGACATAAGAATTTTCTGTTAAAGATGATGTGATGGACGATGGTTGATATCCATAAAGTGCCATAAATGGTGTCATTTTTGTTACAGTGTGGAAGGAAGTGTTATACCACCATTTAGGCAAAGGTAACCATTGGACCCATTGTGTTTGTTTTTTAGATACAAAGCAACGAAGATATCCTTCCAAACATTTGTTCACTATCTCAGTTTTCTCATCGGATTGAGGAAGATAAGATGAGCTATGAGCTAGTTGAGTACCCAAACAAGAAAACAATTCCATCCAAAATTTTCTAGTGAAAATGGGATCTATGTCACTTACAATAATATTTGGGTTTCCATGTAGCTTTTGAATTGTTTCCATAAATGCAGTAGCAATTGTACTCTCTTTAAATGGATGAGATAATGCACAAAAGTGTGCATACTTGGTAAGTCTATCAACGACCACCATGATGACACTCTTTCCTTCGGACTTAGGTAAACCTATGATAAAATCCATTGAAACCTCCTCCCAACATTTACTTGGAATGGATAAAGGTTGTAGTAGACCTGAGGTCTTAATTGTCTCAACTTTATTTTGAATGCAAATGAAACATTCTGCTACAAAATTTTGAATATCAGATTTAAGGCCATCCCAAAAAATTATTTCTTCACCCTATGGTAAGTTTTTAAAAATACTGAGTGTCCTCCTTAGGGAGAGATGTGAAATTCAAAAAGAATCTTTTGTTTTAGTTGGGAATTCTCACAAAGATATAAGTGGTATTTGTACCATAAGGAATCATTTTTCCAACTAAATGTATCAGATGTACTGGGATCTTGCTGCAATTTTTGAATGAGTTTCCACACTTATTCTTCATTATTCCATTACTCCTTTGCTTTTGTTATCCAATATAGTTGGATAATAGAAATGGCACAAAGCAATGCTTCCACATCCTCATCCTTTCTTGAGAGTGCATCTGCAACAAAATTTAGCTTCCATTTTTTGTAGATGATTTCAAAGTCATAACCCACCATATTTGTGACTCATTTTTGCTGCTCTTTTGAAGATAGTCTTTGTTACAAAAATTATTTAAGACTATCATGATCATTTTTTACCTTGCAGTGTCTTCCCATTAGGTAAGGTCGCCATTTCTTTAGTGCATGTAGTATTTCCAACATTTCCTTCTCATAAATAGCTTTTTGTAAGTACTTTCCTTTGTTTGGACGACTTTCAACAGGAATGGGTCTTCCTTGTTGCATTAAAACAACACCAATTCCATTTCATGAGGCATCACATTCCACAATAAAGGTTTTTGTGAAGTCTGGCGTAGCTAAGACCATTGCTTGGCACATTGCCTCTTTAAGATGTTCAAACGCCTTAGTTTAAGGGTCCGTGAAAATGCATCTTTCTTCAATAATGTTGTTAGAGGTGCTGCTATTATCCCATAATTATTAAAAAACTTGCGATAATACCCTGTTAACTCGATAAATCCTCGCAAAGGCTTTATGGTTGAGGGTACTTTCCATTCCTTAATGGCTTTAATTTTGTTAGGGTCTACCTTAAAATCCTCCTGAGATACAATATGACCCAAATATTCCACCTCTTGTACTCAAAAGAAACATTTGGAGGTTTTTGAATATAATTGTTTCTCCTCCAATAGTTTGAGCACCCTATTAACATGTTCAACATGATCCTTCCAAGACCTTTTGTAGATTAGTATATCATCAAAAAATATTAACATAAATTTTCTAAGGAAGGGTTTAAAAATGGAATTCATCAACCCTTGAAATGTAGAAGGTGCATTGGTAAGGCCAAAAGCCATGACCAAAAATTCATAATGACCCTCATGAGTTATAAATGTTGTTTTTGAAATGTCTTCGGTCTTCATTCTAATCTGATGATATCCTAAAAGAAGATCCAACTTGGTGAAATAAATGTATCCATGTAATTCATTCAATAATTCATTAATCGCAAGAATGTGAAATTTATCTTTAATAGTGAGCTTATTGAGCTCCCTATAAACCAAAAACATGTGGCATGAGCAATCCTTCTTGTGCATTGATACTACAAGAGAAGAGAAATATCTTTGACTAGTTTGAATTATACCAGCCTCTAGAATTTCTTTAATAATACGTTCAATTTCACTCTTTTGGACATAAGGATATCTATTTTTTGAGGAAAAATTAATGGAATCAAATTAATAGCATGATCATGATCATGAATAGGTGGGATTCCTTTGGGAGTTTCAAAAACCCTGGAATGATTTTACAAGACATTTTGGAGATCTAGAGAAATAGATGATTTTGTTGTTGGAACTTCTAGTGAGCATAATTGTGAAATTACGGCTCGTTTTTATTTCTTTAGAATATTTTTCATGACATTAGAGCTTATTATATTTCTCAGCTTCCCTATGATACCCCATAATTCAACTTCCTTTCCTTCTGAAAAAAATTCAAGAAAAGTTCTTAAAAAAGAAAAAAGCTACCGTCCCCAAATATTGTAACCATTGTACTCCTAATACAACATCAACACCACCCATTTAAATGGAGATAATTGGACTATTCAATACATATTCTCCCATGGATAGCTTGATATTATGGCACTTTCTAGAGAAATTTATAGTTCCTCCATTTGCAACCATCTCTTGACACTCTGGTGTTGGGTATAGGAAACAATTCAATTCCTTGGCTACCTTACAATGAATAAAATTATTGGTATTACCCAAATCAGTCAACACTATTACATTTTTCTTCTTGATATGTCCTTCTATATTGAGAGTTTTAGGAGTGGTAATTCCTACCAATGAATTACAATATATGGTTAGATTCATTTCTTCTTTTTATTTGGTCGGTTCCTGGTCTATATCCTCTTTTTTTTAGGCTTCTTGTTCATTTTGATCCTTCTCTTCACAATCTATGTAAAATAGTTTAATTTCAGCACACTTATGACCTTTAGTGTATTTGCTATCACAACTGTAGCAAAGACATTTTGCACTTTTTTCTTCCAATTTTTGTGGTTTCAACCTTGTAGGTTGTGGAACTCTAGGAGTAGCAACACTTCCATATTTATAGTTGTGAGTGGTAGGCTTCCTTGTCGCCATAATTTTTCTTTCAATTTTTCTTTCCAACCTGAATTCCTTCTCCAATGAATCAGGTTCCCAAAGGCAAACCTCATGCTAGATGTTGTCTTTTAAAGTCCCTATGAATACATCAATCTTGTGTTCCCTATGGAATATTACTTACCCTTATATTCAATTTTTGGAAGTCCTCAATGTGCTCCACCATTGAACCCTTTTGTTTAAGATTTTTCAATTGGCTAAAGAAGGCATTTCTCTTTGTATCCTCATAATTTGCTACCATTTCCTTCATAAAAATTGACCACCTGGCAATTTTTTTACAAGAGAAAATCCATTGATACCATACAAATGTATTGTGTTATAAATACAAAGTTTCAATACGTACCTTTTGTGTGTATTGCATTATATGGAGATAAAAATATTGCTCCATCTTTAGTATCCATGTTACGGGATCCTTTCCATCAAAATTCCTCATATCGATCTTTGGAATATGGCAGATCTTCAATCCAAAGTTAGAGTTTATGAAATCATGATTAACACGTATTTTGTTCTCATGATGAGTTTCCTCTACTACCTTTTCACCATTAGGAATCATTTCTTGTATCAAATTTTTCAAACATTCATTTAAACCTTCCATGTATGCATTTATTTTTTCTTCTATGCCATCGATCTTAGCTTCCATGCCATTCTTCACATCATCCATCTTAGCTTCCACGTCATTCATCTTAGCTTCCATGCCATTCATCTTAGCTTCCATGCCATTCATCTTAGCTTCCATGACATTCATCTTAGCTTCCATGCCTTTCTTCAAACCATCCATTTTAGCTTCCATTTAATTTTTGGTTACTTTTTGCGAGAGTGACATTTGTTGCACTTGGTCTCATCATTTTGATACATCATGTTGCACTTTTTCCTCTTCATGCGTAATAGTAGAAGTTTCAGAGGAATTAATGAGTGTGGAATTATTTTTGGGAGGAATTTTAGAACCTAATATCGATATCTATACTTAAATATTCCCTTGGAATCACTTCAAATTGATTTTTCAAACAAATGTTATGAAATTTAAAAAAACAATACACCCCTTTTTCTTTCTTTTGAGGAGCTCATTATTAATCCTATTGTATCTCTGTGATTTTCAATCCCCAAGATCTAAAATTTGGACCCATAGTAGCCTTTTGAGTCTTATTTCCAATGTCATAGGTCAGACTTGCTTTGGATTCTTCAAGGAAAAGTATGCCCAATATCCCAGAATGACCTAATTATGGACTATTTCAGTAGAGCTAACTTGTACAGGATTCCATGTTTGACTGTTTCATCTTTCGGTTCTGAAATTGATGCCCAAGAAACTATGGTCTGTGTGCTTTCAACCACCTTTTACAGAATTCGAATCCAATGCTAAGAGAGAAATTTATGACGCTTTTCCCAAGGTCACCTCTTTGAGATGAAATTTTGGAGCCTGCAAAAACCCTAACTTCCTCAAATCATATCTCAGAAACTATACAAACCAAGATCTGCAATTTTTACACGAATTTCCTCTAGATTTATGCTCAAATGGTGTTTTTTTCAACGTCTAAAACTTTGTAGAAAAAAAAATTATAGAGAAAATTCCACGATGACTTGTTTGCAGCAGCGAAACCCTAGAATCCAAAACTCTAATACCAAATGTTATGAAATCAACTCAGAAAAATAGAAGAAAAGATAGATCAATGACTTAGAAATCAACTTCTTAGAGGGGGAAACCTCCTTTAAATTACATAAATGAACAATTCTTGGATGATACAAATGAAAAAACCTCCTTTCTATATATAGTAGTCCATGGGGTCACAATATAACCCTAGCCGACCTAACAATAATAATGTAACGGCACAACAATAACAATAGTGGTCTTTTATGGGGTAAAATAACAAAAATATGGGGACTACAGGGGTACAACACTAACAATAATGGGGCTACACTAACAATAATAAGTGACTACACTAGTAACATAGGGAACTATCATTTATGTTTCGACTTAGTGCAAGAAGAGATTCGGTGGAATACAAGAGATGGATCCTGATCAAAGCATGTTGATGAGGATAAATGTGCCTTGGTTGGAAATGCAAAGAAATGAAAAGGGAAGCCATCCCATTCCAAATCAGATTTTGGTCAAGTAGGAAAGAAGAAGGACTTTTCAAATATTAAATGTTTTCAATGTCAGGAGTTGGGACATTATGCCACAAAGTGTCCGCCCAAGAAGGCTAATAAGAAGCCTTAGGAGGAGCGGCAGGTGAAGCACTTGCTTCAAAATTCGAGTTGGATTTCACCCTCATCGCATGCATGGTTTCATCAGTGATGGGTTTTTTGTGGTACCTAGATAGTGGAGCCTAATTCCATATGACATACAACAAAGAGTTCTTTAACGACTTCGAGGAGAAGGACCTCTAGATGCACATTGAGATGGGAGATGATGGAAGGTATAGTGCGACTGACATCAATATTGTTACCTTTCAGAGAGAATGTGGTTCTCCTTAATATAGGTCAATTTGGGCACCATTCCTAATGACCTAGTTAACTGGACATCATCTCCAGAACTGATGAATAGGGTCTATCATCCCCTATCATTTCAGTTGCTACATGCCCTAAGACAAAGAACAAGAACAGATCATCTATGACTTACATTTGCAAGGTTTCCAAGATTTTAATTATATGTTATATCACCTATGAGCTCACCAATGCAGTCTCTCAAGGGGCTAATTGTGTTGCATATGCAGGTACCTCCATTTAAAGGTGCTCTGCAAAGCACTTCCCGACATTCAAGGGTGCGTTGGTAAATTGGGAGAGAAATTCTCATTGTTCCAGAATCTCCACTTGGCCGTTGCCTTGTAGAAGAGTGCATATGTGTCAAAATTCAAATCCATGTGTCCATTTGATACCTCTAAGATTGGTAACATGTCTTTAATATTATTAAAAACTCATTGATTTTAAAACTACCTACAGCTCCTCTATAAATTGAGCACAGATCCTAGTGCTTGGTAAGGAAGAATTTGAATAGAAAAATGCTGGTGGAATTTCAATCGAGGAGTTGATTTGAGTGACATGCTGCTGGAGAGATGTGCACTGTGATGAGGCTGGGATGTTGCTGGAGATGGTGATATCAAATCAATCACTGGGTTGTAACCTCCCCTTCTATCCATTAATAAATATTTCTTCTTACTTTCCCACGTATGTATCTGTATAAGCTTTTGTCTTTCATATTATGAATTCTTATCTGATGTATATGATTCATGTTTCATCGATTTAACTGAATAACCTAAATAGACATATGTATATTTCTATCTCTTTGTTGTTTAGTGTTCATTCTTGCAGGAAATATTTTGGCAACCTAGCTCGGATTTGAAGCTACAGCAAGAGAGACAAAAGGAGAATTCGAAGCGCTTGGACTCCAAGTAAGTTTCTTGATCTACTCTGTGTGTCTATTTACTGTTAGGAAAATTAGTTGCAAAGTATTTAACCTATTGTTCTAGATTAGCACCACATCTAGGGAAGAATATTTTATCCATAATCCATAATTCCGCATAACAAATTGGCAACTCTTCTGGGGATTTTACCCTTCATCCTTGGTGTATTTGCCTCTTCTTGTCTTTTTTTATTCACCCAGTAGCATTTAATCAGAAATATCAAGATTTTTGAAATCAAAATTTTCATTAGAATTGTGTTAAACAATTTAGTTTTTTTTCTCTGCTACGCTCAACGCACTGTTGAACAGGACACAGTGCTTTTCATAGCATTGTCTCCCTCTTTGGGGTGCGTTGCAACGCACTGTATCCCCTTAGAGACTGTGTTGCCCCCTAGAATCAACCAAATTCCATGGATTTTGTCATTGCATTTGCTTTCATTTTGTTGTTTGTTTTCATTTAAAGAGCCCAATGCCTCATATTGACTAGTAACTTTATCTACTTCTTCCTCCCTTGAAAGAAAATTTCGTTCAATGTTTATTTAAAATGTTTTTCTTTATCATTGACGAATTAATTTCAAAGTATTTTCATTGCTGCATTAGATCCATTTTCTTTTGAAAAATGAAATTGTCATTAAATTCTTCGTTTCCTGTAGGAGAAATTGTAGTTCTATTCTTCATTTTTCCTATTAAAGAGAAATTGTTGTTCTATTCCTCATTTCTCAAAGTAAAAGGAATTTGTTTTTATTGATTTGATTCTCTTAGTTTCCTTTTCTACATTTACATTAAAGGGACTGAAAAGAAAAACCTACATTTGCATGTAGTGGATTATGTGTTTTGCATAGGAACAATTAGGAAAGTTGCATTTTAGTTTGTGCTCTTTGATTTTTTGCTCTCAAATTGATTGCTCTTTCCCTCTAGTAGCTATGATTTTCATTGAAAAACTAAAAGTGAAAGGTTTCTTATCATTTTAGTTTTCATATTAGGAATTTCCAATACATCATCGCGGTGAACCTTGAAAGGAAAATTGATAAACAAGATCAACTTAAAATTTATCTCAATTTACCTAACAAAGCATTGGAAACATAACGATAACATTTAGAAGGTCTAGGCTAGAGACGTGTTCCGGCGTCGTAAAACATAGCAGCTGTCATTAATTATCTGCGATACATTTCGAGTCTGATACCTCACTCCACGTACGTAAGTATATCATAGCTCATCCACATACTTTCAGGTGTATAGGGCGGTGTTACAGTACGAAAAGTATAAAGGGGTGCTCTCATTGTGTGGTTTCACATTAGACAACACTTATATAGACTTGGGCCTCCACGTACCTTCAGGTATATTTGTGAGAAAAAATTTAGGTTTTTATTCATCCATAGTGCACCGATTCGGCCGCCTTATAAATTTTGATACACCGAACACAGCATTCGAGGAGATTTCCTCCCCGTACTTCTTGGTTCGGCAGGAGGTATTCTGCAGTTCACAGTTTCCTGGTAAACCTTCTGCCTAGCATTACCCTTTTATTTTGTTTATTTGTTTTTCTTTAAAATAATTCAGTAATCGTGGAAGAAAAAAATCCTTTTCCCCGTCGTTCGCATAGATTAGCATTGAAACCACCTTTACCACCAGAAGTTACTCTTGTTCATCGAAGGCGGCTACCTCTGGTGAAGCATCATCTTCTCATATACCATAGTTGGCACCAGTTGTTTCTACACATCCTGGTTTGTCTACTGTTGTCAAGACGGAGTCCTCACAGTTACCCGTGGTCACGATCCATCCAATCAGTGATACCATACCTCCCAAACCCGACGTTGTTCAACAGAAAGTTGATCCGGATCCCATTGTGCTTTAGGGGGTAGTTGTTATTGGTCAAATTGGACATCATCCCCAGGACCAATGAAATAGGGTCTATCCTCCCCTTATATTTCAGTTGCTATATACCCTAAGTGGAGAAAATCTTGATCTCGAAGTCGAACAACTGGAAGTTGTTTCTGTATTGGTCACTCCACAATCTATTGTAGCCATTGAGTCTCCCATATCATGCAGTCAACCACCTGAAATCTACTTTGGGTTTGACGGCGAAGTTCTTCCACCTAGTTTTATTTCGATTGAAGAAATATTACCAGATGAAGAGACACCTTTAACTCAAACTCATTTTCAATAGGATCTTTACCTGTACGATTCTTTACCTAAATCATCTTCCTCTACTTTTTTTTATCCTATTTCACCTCGAGTTCCCATAGATTATATAGGGTATACACTGGGTCATTTGACCATGGCTAAGATAGCATCCCAAACTGAACCATCTATTTCGGTTGCGACAACATCTACTGTTGCTTCGTCTTCGATGTTTTCTCCATTAACTTCACCCATGTCGTCATCTGGAATCATATATTTTTCCTCCCTCATGAGTATTAAACGGCTTGATCCTTTATTCACATCTTCAGTGCAATATCAAGCTGGTCCCATCAGTTATTCTCTCGGTGGTCAGTGATTTCACAGAAATTACCCTCTGAAATTCAAAAATTCAATGAAAACCCTGGAGAAGCCCTATCAACGCATGCTATAACTTATCATTTATGTTGCTCATCAAACTCCTTAAATGATGACTCCGTTAGACTACGTATTTTCTAGCGCACACTCACTAGTCCAACTGCACTATGAGGATGGGTCTTTTCCTGTGTCAACCTAGTTAAAAATTGAAACAGGTGTTGAGGATAGTTATTTTCCTCTGTCAACCTTGATAAATGAAACAGGTTCCCATGAGGATAGTTCTTTTCCTGTGTCAACCTCATTAAAAAATGAATCAGGTTTTGAGGGTTGTTCTTTTTTCTTGTGTCAACCTCGTTAAAAAATGAAACAAGTGCCTTTGAGGGTCGTTTTTTTTTCTTGTGTCAACCTCGTTAAAAAATGAAACAAGTGCCTTTGAGGATAGCTCTTTTACTGTGTTAACCTCGTTAAAAAATGAAACAGGCCATGAGCATAGTAATTTTCCTGTGTCAAGCTCGTTAAAAAATGAAACAAATCCTCACCTAATTACGACGAGTCTTCCATCTGATCTCGTAAATGAACCTTCATTCCATCTGGCTATTAGTAACTAGTAATCTACTTAGGTGAATGAAATGAAGCTTGTGGGGCACCTACTCTTGTAGGGGACATTCGACATGTACTCTTGCAGGGGCCATTCAACATGTGCTCTTGCAGGGGGGGTAAAAATTGGTTCAGAGCTCCAAAATGCAAATGATAACTATTGAATGGTAAAAATGAATAGTAAAACTCTTTTTATTATTCATTTGATTATTTTCAATGAATATTTATTGCTGTGACTATGGTTTTATTATATTTTTATCATGAAACAACTATTTTTAATGCATTTGATGTTGTTCTGAACAGGTTTTACAACTGATGAACATATTAGTCGTGCAGATTTATTTAAAGAATAATTTGACCACAAAGCATACTTTTATCCTTATTTTTCAAGCTTTGTTAAAAATGAAAAGGGAACCCTTGGAGTCTTCTTTCAGCTCTTTTCAAACTTCGATAATGTGAAAAGATTTTCGAGCACTTGTCTTTTCGAGCTCGTAAAAGTAAATGAATTGATATCTACTCACTATAATTTTAACCTTTTCTAGACAGAGATAGATTATTTATGAAAAAGGAATACCTTGGTCAAACATGACTAAAGAGGTTCTCTCAAATATTATTTTACCCTTTTTCAGATCTGAGTGACAAATTTACAAAAAATTACTTATGGAGTTTTCTTTCGTCCTCTTTTTCAAGCTCTCTAAATAGCGACGGGTTGTCACTGTCGTTAGGCTCGTTAAAACATAAAATAGCGATGAACTTGTCAATCATGGAAAGAATTGAGTTTCATTCATCGCTAGACTCGTTAAATTATTAAATAGCGATAGATTGTTCGCCCAAAGGGTTGAATTATAGATCAATCATATGTTATCCTCCTCAAGCTTGTTAAAAAATAAAGAGGTATTGGTTGACAAATGACCGGGGAAAATTTGGGAAAGTGATCAGAAATTTTTACAGTAGCAGGTCACTCTTGAACATGACACTTCACTCCATCACTGTAACTGTTTGGGTAGGGTAATATTATTGAAGGTTCATTCAAACCTATGGTTCATCATACCTTCACTTTAGTTTTGGGCCATTGCTGCCAACTCATCTCAGTGTCGCCAATATGTTCAAGAGAAGTCATCTAGTGAATACTCATCCTTCTACAATACTCATAAACCTTCATTCTCATGACAGTCACCCCTGAACATTGCTATATCAAGTCATACCTTTGTCTCTGAAATCAGTAACTCTCGTTTTGCAATAAGGTGGCTTCCTGTCGATGAAAAATAATTATCCAAGAAGTTCACTTAGAAACATCATATTCCAATACCATGAGGCTTATTACAGCATCGACAATATCCTCGCTTCCGGACTTTTGACTGAAATATTTTGTTTGACGTTTGACATCAAATCATCCATTCACGCCTTACGAAATGTACTACAGTACCTTGAGGGCCATTGACATCAATGGTGGTTCTCTCACATTTTTTAACAACTCACATTATTGACTGGTAATCAAAAAATGTCTTACCATGTTCGACTACAAATCATATATTCACATGGCTAGACTTGTACCCGAATGATCGAGTGAACGAGATAAGAACCCGGATCTAGTTTCAGCCATCTGAGCTGCAATTTCAGGATTATTGTACACATCATCTGTACGGTGACCTTACATACAGATCGTCATCCGAACATGGCCCTATATCTGTAGGCATGTATGTATTGGGAAACATTCCGATGTAGATGACTTTATACACTATGTACATGTTATTAGATAGTTTATGTGTTGAGCATGGGAATGCCTTCCCTTAGAAATTTATGATCAAGAGGACATATCATGATGTAATGTATTGTAATATTGATGTTGGTCTCCACTCCACTTCATCTCCAGCCCATCACAGTGTAAAGCATCTCAATCAAAATATTGTTATTATTATTCTGACTTCATGCTTTAGGGGGAAATTGTTATAGGCCAATTTGGGCACCATTCCCAATGACCTAGTTAACTAGAAATCATCTCCAGAACTGATGAATAGGGTCTATCATCCCCTATCATTTCAGTTGCTACATGCCCTAAGACAAAGAAAAAGAAAAAATCATCTATGACTTCCATTTGAAATGTTTCCAAGATTTGAAGTATATGTTATATCACTTATGAGCTCACCAACACAGTCTCTCAAGGGGCTAAGTGCATTGCATATGCAGGTAACTCCATTAAAATGTGCTCTGCAAAGCACTTCCCGACATTCAAGGGTCCGTTGGTCAATTGGGATCGAAATTCTCATTGTTCTGGAATATCCACTTGACCAGTGCCTTGTAGAAGAGTGCATATGTGTCAAACTTTGAATCCATGTGTCTATTTGATACCTCTGAGACTAGGAACATGTCTTTCCTATTATTATAAAGTCATTGATTATAAAAATACCTTCAACTCCTCTATAAATTGAGCACAGATCCTAGTGCTTGGTAAGGAAGAATTTCAGTAGAGAAATGCTCGTGGAATTTCAATTGAAGAGTTGATTTGAGTGACATGTTGCTAGAGAGATGTGCATTGTGATGAGGTTGGGATGTTGCTGGAGATGGTGACATCAAATCAATCACTGGGTTGTAACCTCCCCTTCCATCCATTAATAAAGATTGCTTCTTACTTTCCCACATATATATCTGTATAAGCTTCTGTCTTTCATATTATGAATTCTTATCTGATGTATATGGTTCATGTTTCATTGGTTTAACTAAATAACTTGAATAGACATATGTATATTGATATCTCTTTGTTTTTTAGTGTTCATTCTTGCAGGATATATTTTGGCGATCTAGCTTGGATTTGAAGCTACATCAAGAGCGATAGAAGGAGAATTGGAAGCGCTTGGACTCCAAGTAAATTTCTTGATATGTTCTGTGTGTCTATTTACTATTAGAAAAGTAGTTGAAAAGTCTTTAACCTGTTGTTCTAGATGAGCACCACATCTAGGGAAAAATGTTTTATCTGTAATCCATAATTTCGCATAACACTCCTATCACATTGAAAGATGTCATGTATGTTCCTGGTTTGAATAAGAACTTAGTTTCAGTTTATATCCTGGAAGACCATGGCTACGATGTGATATTTAACAAAGGAAAGACGTTCCTCTGTCACATAGCCACAAGACGGGTGAAGAAGAGCAAGGTTCAGGTAAAGAACCTATATAAAGTGGATGCAAAATATTGTGTTGCATTCAGCATGAAAGCAGATAAGGTGGAGAGATGAGACATCGGTGAATTATGGCATAGAAGATTAGGCCATCTACACCACAGAGCTTTGAAGATCATGCAATGAATTTATCCAGGACTTCCCAAGGGTTCACTTGAGTAGTGTGATACATGCAAAGGGTGTACATTAGGGAAGTACACCAAAACCACATTTCATGATAAGGAAATTCGAGCACAAGTGATCCTTGAAAGAGTTCACTCAGATGTGTGTGGATTGTTCTCGATAGCCTCCATGGAAATGCACATGTATTATGTGATTTTTTTATATTATTTTTCATGCAATTTTTGGATATTCTTCATGCAAAATAAATACCAAACATTCTCAAAAAAATTTGAGTTTAAAGCACCTGTTGAAAAATACAAAGACACGAAATTGAAGGCTCTCACGAGTGACAATGGTGCAGAATATGTGTCAAATGAATTCAATATTTTATGTGCATCAGAAGGAATTTAACAAGAGTTGATAACACCTCATAACCCACAACAAAATGGAGTTTCAGAAAGGAAGAACAAAAACAGCGTGGGAGCTACATGGGCAATGTTACATGATTAGGGCCTATCGTTGCACTTGTGGGTGGAATTATGCAACATAGCTATTTATTTTCAAACTCATCAAATCCTTGGGATGAGTACACCAGAGGAAGCCTTTTCCACTAAGAAGCCAGATGTGATGCACTTTAGAATTTTTGGTTCATCATTTTATTGTCATGTTACCAAGGATGCATGGAAAAATCTAGAACCAACAGCTAAGTTGGGCATATTTTTTGGGTACACTGATACATCTCACAACTATTGGGTGTACCTTCCATCTCACAAGATGAAAATGGTTCATAGAGATGTGAAATTCAATGAAGGAAATTCCATGCAAATTTCCCTTGGGATGGAGCTTCAGATGCATGCAAATGAGGAGATTTTAGCTCCAAAATAATAACCTAAATATGTGGAGTAGCCACAAGTAGAGGAGCAGAGAGTGGAAGAACCCACTCATGTGGATACATCCAAACATGGAAGGAAGTGCACCAGAGAGGCTAAAAAGTTGATGCATGATGCAAGAGAGAATGTGGTAGTACCCACATCACATCATATGCAGAGAAGGTCCTCAGATAGGTACATTGGCTACATGGCTCTTATGAGAGAGAGTGTAGAGGTTGAGCCATCCTCATTTGAGGAAGTAATGCAAAAATCAGTATGGTTTGATTCCATGGTAGGGGATTATGACTCTATTATCAGGAAAACTGCATGGGAATTGGTCCCAAGACCGGAGGGAAAGTCAGTTGTAGGATATAGTTGGATCTACAAGGTGAAGCAAGCAACAAATGGGAGTGTTGAGAAAAACAAGGCCACATTTGTTGCCAAGGGGTTCTCTCAGATGGAGGGAATAGATTACAAGGAGACCTTTGCTCCAGTATCAAGGTACTCTTCAATCAGATCTATTCTAGCACTTTCGGCACAAATGGGATGGAAAATGCATCAGATGGATGTAAAGACAACCTTCCTCAATAGAGTGATTGAGGAATAGGTGTACATAGATTCACATGTGTGTAGACTCAAACGAGCATTGTATGGACTGAAACAAGAACCCCGTGTTTGGTACACCATAATGAAAATCTATTTCACCAGGTTGTGCTTCACAAAAAGTGAAGCAGATGCGAACATTTACCATATTATGGTTGAAGTTAAAGTATTGATTATAGTATTATATGTCGATGATTTAATTCTAAATGAGGTGATGAGAATATGATAAAATATTGAAAATATGATTTGGAAAGAGAATTCAAGATAAAATACATGGGGCTCTTTCATTATTTCCTTGGTTTGGAAATTTGGCAAAAATATGGGTAACTATTTGTCTCTCAGGGAAAGTATGCCAACGAGATATTGAAGAAGATTCAAATGGAGAGAAAAAAACCATGGAGACTCCTCTAGTATGGAATTGGAGTAAGGAAGATGCTACTTCAGGTGAAGTGGTAGAAGCTACCATTTACAAGCAGCTTGTGGGTTCACTCATCTACTTGTTGAACACACGACTGAACATGTGTTACACATTTAACCAACTTAGTCAAGCAATGGTTAAGCCAACCAAGCTCTATTGGAAGGAAACAAAACATGTGTTGAGATGCCTCAGAGGCACCACTCAGTTTTGTATTTAGTACAGGCGGACAAATAGAGTGAAGTTGCAAGCCTTCATAGATGCAGATTTGGCATGAATTCCATCTGACAAGAAGAGCACATCAGGTGGAATCTTCAGTATTGGTTCAACAATAGTTTCCTGGTATAGTATGAAGCATAGATTAGTTTCTCTCAGTTCAACAGAAGAAAAGTACATGGATGATAGTCAAGTAGCTTGTGAGGATTTCTCGATGAGGAAGATCCTTGTTGGGTTTTTTGGTCAACAGATGGATACTACGGTGATTTATTATGACAACCAGAGTTGCATCTCAGTTAATCCAGTTTTTCATGATAGGTCCAAACATATCGACATCCAATACTACCATCTCATAAATTGTGTGCAGAGGCATATCATGATGCTAGAGTACATTCCTACAGAGGATCGTGATGTGTACATCTTGACGAATGAACTCTCAAGATGAAAGTTCGAGTTCCATAGAGGCAGGATCGGAGTATCAGACAATCCCTTTCTTGCTGAGAGGGAGTGTTAAAAATGGCACCAAGAAAGGTTCTAATTTAATTTTCCTTTGAATTAAATTAGAATAAAATTGTAATTCCACATCACATGACAACTTGAGGGAGTTAACTAAGTTATTTTGACTTAGTTGGTTCAGTTAATTTGATTCGAGGGTCTAGCATGAGTCATGTAGAGTGGCTCCTACAAAATATAAGCATTGGCTAAGTTTATTTTGAGTTGTAATTAATTAACTCAATTTATTTGATTTAAAGTGATTTTAAATAGTTCCAACTGATGGGGGAACTAGTGAGAGGTCAAAGTGTGGAAATTTAACTTGAACCACATGAATTGATCAATCATATAACTAATAAATCAGCCATAAATAACTCATGCATGCCAGATCAGAGAAAGACCTAGTTGAGATTGGAGTTCAAGGGCAGTGTACTATGAGTTGTATAATCATCCAAATTGTACAGGTGGTGTTGTGGTCAAAGGAAGGCCCTATATGTATTGCGTAATTCATATTTTTAATTCCCCTATTTAATAGGGGCTAATTACCCAAGGAAACAATGCAAGGAAATAAGGATCCTGGAGGGCAGAAAATTGGTTAAGTATTGGCCTAGGCTTGTCTAGGAAGCAATGAGACACATAGAGATAGTGCAGAGGTTTCTATGGTTGGATAAAATCAATTTAATCTTCTCATATTTTCTGACTTATGAAAAATACAGATAGTGGTGTTTTAGTTGAGGCTTTCCCCAGGAAATATTTGTGTAATGTGTGATTTAAATTCTTTCTCTTTCATGTTTTGTGATTTCACGATCGTAATTGGTTTCAACAATTGGTAGAGTAGATTCAAGTCTATTGCTTTAGCATATTACAATTAGCAGTTTGAATCTACGTGGTTTTTCTACATCCCTTAACTTTATTCAAGCTCGGATACCATGTAAATATTCATATAATCAACTAATCGACCTATAAGAGGAACTAGAATCTAATTGAGAAACAATAAAACTAGTGTAGGCATATAAATTAATTGGTTGGTAACATAGATGTGCATCAATCCATGATAAGCAACAAAACACTTACTTCATGAGACATATCACATTGTAAGATTAAAAAAATCATTAAAAATTACTAAATTATGACTTTATTTTAAATTATTATCATTACTTATTCTAAAATGAATTAATATATGAGTTAAACATTTATACATCCTCCACTTTACCATGGAGATTCTTAATCTATAAATAGATTTAGTATAGTACCATGGACCAGTACCATGGTTATCAATACCACATGTCCAAAAAACCATAATTCATTTCATATGATACTTGTTCATATGACATTTTTTTTAATTAGTTAATTTAATTAGAAGGGTAGAAAGGGCATAATTATTTTTAAGATAAATCTCAACTTTTGACTCATGAATACTACTAGGAATATTCTAGAATGTTCCATGGAGGCTAAATCCCTACCATCCACCTAATAATTATTCATAATTAAATTAAAATTCAAGAAGCCCTACTCCAAAATAAACACGCATATCAACGTAATTAAAAAATTTAGAGAAGAAAAGAGAAGAAGAGTTAATGGAGAAAATTAATTCTTATTAAAATGTGAAAAATCAATCATTCAAAGATGAATGAATGACTATGATTACCATACAATGCAATTTAATGTGATATATAAGAATTTCTCATGCAACTATGCTAGGCTTAGCTACTTGAAAATCATAGGGAATCATGCATGCCCTAATTAGCCAAATGAAGTGTGGTTTCATGAGGGGGTTAACATGGTTTTTACTAGCAAATTTTATTCCTAAATTAGCATGCAGCTAATAGGAATATTAATTTTTCTTTTAATATCTAGTTAGATGAATAAATGGGAAAGGAGGCTCATAAGTTGCTTAAGTAGGCATAAAATCCCTCATAATGTGAAAAGGGATCATGTTAATAACTAGATCAAACATCCTCATGTGTGAACAGGGTTTAAAATGTGTGGACAAAGTCAATTTTGACCAAGTCAACAGCATTATGATATGAGGAGTGGATCATAAATAAAGACAACTCATTATGAATGAACATCAATCTAGCTAGTCAAAATGAAGACACCTAGGGTGTGAAAAGAGACAATACATGAAGATAAAGTCAAGGTTGACTAAATCAAACATCGATATAAAAAGATGAATGGGAATAATGGAGACAGCGTAATTTTGGTGGAGGGGCCTTTACATGGAAGCAACCTCATAATTGGGTGGGACCCTTGGTGAGGAAGCTCATCTAATATATAATGGAAGGAATGGCAACCAAATGAAGCATGATTGAAGATTATATTTTTTATGTGGTCTGTTTAGAAATCTTGCATCCTTTGGCTGTTTAGCTAAGTTTGTTTCATTTTTTAGTGCAAGGGTTTTCTCATGCAGGAAGTCCCCACTCTTGCTTGGAGATCTTGTTTAAGAAATCTGAGGAGAGAATTTTGTGCTATATTTTCCACTACCTAGTGTTAGGCCAAGTAGACACCTTCAGCAACAGCGCAGTCCCTTTTAGAAACTGCATTGTTTCTTAAGGTATTGCAGTGAAGGGGTTTAATCCCTTGTATTTTGAGCTAGTTTCCCTGAAGGAGGTTCATTCTTCTTCCCGGAAAGCTAGTAGGAGGAGCTACAGCCATTTCTTTGCATGATTATCCATTATTATGCAGAGCTTCATCCATACAGCATGATTCATCCATATATCTATAGCATCTGCTTCTTGTATTTCATGTTTATAAAGAAACCCTTGCCGGGTCCTCTTGGATTTCTGTAAAAGAGGCTAGATACCTGTTTTTGGGCCTCATTTATTAATATAAATTAGATCTATTTTGTCTCTCATATTTCTGGGCACAAACCCTTAATAAAATATGCTGTCACTTTATGCATTAATTCTATGTTGCAGTAGTCTTGGGGTATTAGTGATTTTGGGGTTTTTTTAGCATGGGAGGCCTATTTAACTAGGCTATAATGATTTGTTTCTGATTTCCTTTCATATTTGGTTGCTATAATGTTAGATCTAATGGATCCATGGGCTGAATTTTTCTGTTAATTCTTATATTTCTGAAAAATTCATTTTTCATGCATGTATTGCTGAGTTTTCCCATTCAGGAATATTACAGTGGTATCAGAGCATAATCTTGGCTCAGCCTATGTACTACAACCATGATGGATTCTTCTCATGAGAAGGGGAGGATTAGAAAAAGGGATCAAGGCAAACCCTTATTGTCTAGAGGGAAGAAGTTCTCAAAGCTTCTTCTACACACTTTGCATGGCCTCAAAAAAGACATCAAAGAAATGAGGAGGGAAAAACATGGAGATTTCTCAACAAGATCTATACATGAGTAAATATCTAATTCCTTATATTATGGGTGTGAGTATTCAACCACACCATCAGATTTAAAATGCTCTACCAGCCATATGTTTAAGAAAAATGAGATGGAGAAAGAAGAAGGGCCAAAGAAGGAGACTCTTGGTGATTATTTGCAAGAGTATGAAGCTCAATCTAAGGGGTTAAAAGATCACTTGAAATTCAAAGGGTTTTGCAAGATAAAAGAGGAAATAAGCACAAGGAGGAATCAGCATGGTGTGGGTAGATTTTTACTATCTACTTTTGATGGATCACCTAAATGTCTAGCTAGGGTTTGGGTGAAGGAGCTAGACACCTATGTGCAAGAACATCAAGTTTCAGAAAAGGAAGCCATCAAAGTAGCAGCACTACATATTGAGGGTAAGGCTTATGGTTGGTGGTTTTTTGAATCTTTTTCCTTAAATAATGCAAATACATCTACTTATGCAAGGTTTATTAGAAGAGTAGTGGAAATATTTGATGAAAAACTTCATGACACATCTTTGATGAAGCAAATCAAATAAAAACAAACAAAACCTTTGCATGGGTTGGAAGGATCCACAAGTCTAACTCCATTTCAGAAAACCGTTGAAGGGTATGAAAACTTGTTTGATACTTTTCCAAGGGCAAGATCCCCATTGCATGATGAGCTTTATTTTCATGAAGAGAAAGACATGGAGATTCCTCCTTAAAGAGAAGGTTGAGATCTAAGGTCTCTTATTGTTGATGAAGAATTTTCTACTATTGATGAGGAGGAAGAGAAGGTTGGAGATAACAGCGCAGTCATATCAAGAGCACATCTAGTACCTCATGAAGAGGAAGATGGAACACTTTCTCCAAGGAGAGAAACTCTTACACTCTTGCAAGTAGTTCCAAAGAATCTCACATATGGAGGTCATGGAACAATCCATGTGCAGCATGTGCCATCATTGTCAAATGGTGAGATCTTGAAGATGGAAGAAGGAATAAGGGAGGATAAGCATCATGTGATGAGGAGCATATACCCCTCTCTATTTCAGAATTTTGATGTGCAAAGGAGGCAGGAAGATTTGTGCAGTGAAGGCAAGGGAAAACCAGTCCACACACATATACATCCTGCTCTATATCTTTATGTCTCTTTGATGGAGGCATTCCACCAAGGAGACCCCTTGATTGGAATAAGAATAATTTTTTCTCTCAACTATGGGCAGCAATTACATATTTGGCTAAGGAAGAAGCCTTGGGATAAGCTAGCACAGCGCAGAGTATCTTTGATGGATTCAAAGGAGAGGTAAGCAATTTTCTGAAAAAAAAACATTGCTATCTCCCACTCATCTATTTGTGCTGGAAAAGGAGGATTCAAAAATCTATGATGACATGAATATGATGTCAAAAGGCCACTCTATATCTTTGGGGCAGCCAATGATATTCTCACACACAAAGAATATTTTTGAACATGATAAGAGGATACCAACACTCTTGCATGCATGGGCCAAATTAAGGAAGTTTTGGAAAACAAAAACTTTCCAAAGGGAGGTTGATTTCCATCTACTTCAATCTTGTCTTGAGCAAGATCACCTACAAGAGAGGCAGCAAAAGAAAGTTTATAGTACTCTAGCATGTGACTTTTGCATCAAGCATGTTAAAGAGGAGAGCCATGTTATGACATGGGATGCATTTCAAATTTCTACAGCATTTTCATTGTTGGGGAGCCTAGATCCTTATTGGGAGTCCCAACTCTTGATGGAATATTCCAAGAACCTCTTCACATGTAAGGTTCTTGATGGGAAAGTGAAGGATAGGAGTTATAAGGTTTTTTATGGAGTCATTTACTCTCATGATCATATTTATTTAACCAGAGACTCCAAGCTCAAGGAAAAACTACTTAATGCAGCCTATCAGATCTTGCTTTCTAAACCCACTGGTTTCATTAAAACATACCATACTATCTTAGATGGATTCATGTGGGTAAACTTCAAAGATGAGATGCACTCTCATATGAGGAAGTGCATAGATCATTTGTTGGTTGAGGAGGAACATAGCTCTTGGGAAGATTTATCATCATTACCTTCTTATTCATTGGGTGTGAGAGGGAGTTCATCCATGATTTACCTCACTGATTTGAATCAAGTGTATGGTAAGGCTTGTATTTTTGAAAATCATGATGTATATACTATATTCTTATATTTTCTTAACACTCATGTGTAGGGCTTTTCTCCAAGAGGGGTACCTTTTCTTATGGGCCTCATGGGCTACTTGGAGCCATGAGCAATGGAGATGTTGAACATTTCCTAAAATATTTTGGGGATATGTTGTGTTCTTCATGGTGTGCTTCATTAGCACCAACTATCATACACCTTCTCCAATCATGCAAGAAGAATGGGGCAGCAAACAAGTGGTGGAAATAACACCTGTTACATCATACCCTATGGCAGTTAGGAGAAAAACTGCGCTGGTTGCACATGAGGGACCATTTTCCTTCTCCTTTGCTACATATGGCAGCTAGCATGACTTTAATTATGGTTCCATATGCTGAAGATGTTCTTATCTTTGTTGGGAACATGATTGTAGGAGAGACACATTGGTTGGATGTGTCCTTGGGGGAAGAAATTTCCCACACTTTTTGCACTACATGTTTCAAGGGGAGCATGGAAGATGATATGGCCACTATGATAGATTACTTGTTTCTTTATGAGGTGGACCATATGATTGTTTGGAGAACTTGGGATGTGCCTCTCATGAGCATTTGGGAAGATCTTTTCTATGAATTACCAAGTTGGGAGGTCATTCATTTCATTTGGATGATAACATGGAGATGGGAGCCTTTCATTGGTAATGAAGTTCCCCATGATTGTTATCACTTCTATCTTGAGGAGGCCATTGATCAAAAATAAGTTTTCCATATAGACCTTCCATTCTTTCATGATGAGAGCCATTTGGTTTATCCACCAAAGGCCAACTTACACACTTGGGAGGAACTGTTGGGAGATAGAATTGTTGCAGAATATCTAAACCAATGGTGGAGACTATTAGATGTGGAGGCCTCAAGAGAAGGAGGGGATATTTTGCAACACCCTTGAAGTTGCTTGAGGACAAGCAACCTTTGGGAGGGGAAGATTGTAATATTCCTAAATTAGCATGCAGCTAATAGGAATATTAATTTTTCTTTTAATATCTAGTTAGATGAATAAATGGGCAAGGAGGGTCATAAGTTGCTTAAGTAGGCATGAAATCCCTCATAATGTGAAAAGGGATCATGTTAATAACTAGATCAAACATCATCATGTGTGAACAGGGTTTAAAATGTGTGGAAAAATTCAAGTTTGACCAAGTCAACATCATTATGATCTGAGGAGTGGTTCATAAATAAAGACAACTCATTATGAATGAAGATCAATCTAGCTAGTCAAAATCAAGACACCTTGGGTGTGAAAAGAGACAATACATGAAGATCAATTCAAGGTTGACTAAATCAAATGGCATTGTAAAAATATGATTGGGACTAATGGAGACAGCGTAATTTTGGTGGAGGAGCCTTTGCATGGAAGCAACCTCATAATTAGGTGGGACCCTTGGTAAGGAAGCTCGTCAACTATATAATGGAGGGAATGGCAACCAAATGAAGCATGATTGAAGATTATATTTTGTATGTGGTCTGTTTAGACTTCTTGCATCCTTTGGTTGTTTATCTAAGTTTGATGCATTGTTTAGTGCAAGGGTTTTCTCATGCGGGAATTCCCCACTCTTGCTTGGAGATCTTGTTTAAGAAATATGAGGAGAGAATTTTGTGATATATTTTCCACTACCTGGTGTTAGGCCAGGTAGTCATCTTCAGCAATAGTGCAGTCCCTTTGAGAAACTGCGTTATTTCTTAAGGTATTGCAGTGGAGGGGTTTAATCCCTTGTATTTTGAGCTAGTTTCCCTTAAGGAGGTTCATTCTTCTTCCCGGAAAGCTAGTAGGAGGAGTTACAGCCATTTATTTTCATGATCAACCATTATTATTCAGAGCTTTAGCCATAGATCTGCAGCATCTGCTTCTTGTATTTCATGTTTATCAAGAAACCCTTGCCAGGTCCTCTTGGATTTTTGTAAAAGAGGCTAGATCTCTGTTTTTGGGCCTCATTGATTAATATAAATCAGATCTATTTTGTCTCTCATATTTCTTAGCACAAACCCTTAATAAACTGCGTTGTCACGTTATGCAGTAATTCTGTGTTGCATTAGTCTTGGGATTTTAATGATTTTGGGTTGTTTTGAGCATGGGAGGCATGTTTAACTAGGCTATAATGATTTGTTTTTTATTTCCTTTCAGATTTGGTTGCTATAATGTTAGATCTAATGGATCCATGGGCTACATTTTTCTATTAATGCTTATATTTATAAAAAATGTGTTTTTCATGCATGTACTGCTGAGTTTTCCCATTGGGGAATATTACATATATAATAATTTCTCATGCAACTATGATAGGCTTAGCTACGTGCAAATCATAAGGAAGCATGCATGCCCTAATTAGCCAAACGAAGTGTGGTTTCATGAGGGGGTTAACATGGTTTTTACTAGCAAAGTTTACTCAACTAACTCATGTCATTTCAATCCTGGAAACTATGGTCTAACCCCTCCTTATAAGCCCACTTATTCTTAGAAATTATAATTATCTCCTAGAATCAAGGAATGAAGCGTTTTTTCTCTTATAAAATTGGAATTCACCTAAGATAAAAGAGAAAGTTATGGATGTTTTATGAGCTCATGTTTTTGGAACCCATGAGAGGAAATGACTATGCACATCACATAAAATGATGTATGTATATTCCAACCTCCCCAATGAGGAAAAAAACCCGGTGGAAACAGAACCTCCCCCTTCCACACCCCCCCCCCAAAAAAAAAAAAATAAAAGAAAAAATGATATTGTAAAGTATAATAATAAGTTTGCTTTGAAGTAGATATACCTTTCACTCCTAAGTGAGCTCGCAGTTGTGTGAACTTTTGTTAAGTGAATAATTTGGTCAAGATGTCTACACTCCATTTTGCTCCATTTTTTGGATGGATAATATTGTATATCAATTATCTGATCATGAATCAACCCTTAAATGAAATGCATTTGAATCTAAATTTGCTTGTTCCTCTACCACTAAAATGTATTTTTGGAGATGTGGTTGGTACTCTAATTTTCAAAAAACATGAGTGAAAGATGGTGATACTAGATACCAAACTCAATGAGAATATGTTGTGATCAAATGGTTTGTGTTGTTGCATTCACTAGACCTTTATACTCTACCTTTAAATTTGATAAATCAATGGTTGATTGCTTCTTACTTAACCTAAAAATAAGACCTAATCCAAAATTGAATACTTAAACAGAAGTATAATTATCATATATGCCATCACCAACTCAATCAAAATATATATACACAACTTGATCAAGAGTGCAATCTACTTGATAATGTATCCCAAAATTATGAATACCCTTAACACAATGGAGAATTCCCCTTCTAGCTTTCTAATGCAATTAATGTGGATCTTGCATGTATCTAGAGACTACTCCAATAGCATAAGAGATGTTAAATGTAGTGTGAGTGAGATAAAGAAAACACCCAACCAACTATATATACTATTTACTATGCACCAAAGGTGGTACCACCATCCTCAAGCTTAACTCTAGAAAAAAAAAAGGCGTTGCAACAAATTTGCAATGACAATCATTAGAAAATTAGAGAGCATATTTATTGTATACTTGGAACATGTCATATTAATTCTTGAATAAGATTGGGTGATTTAAAGACCAATAAACTAATGAAATGATCCCAAATCATTCATGAAAAAAATTTCATGCAAGGTATATTTAACCATAGCAATTGATGATTTTAAACTTCTTTTGATTAGCAAGTCATCTACATAAAGAACTATCAACAAGAGAGAGTCAACCTAGTGAAGCATGTAAACATTAGGATTTGAATTACAATTAAAGAAATCTTGGGAGAATAAGAAGGAATACATATTTACATACCAAGTTTATGGTTCATACTTGATACCATAAAAATATTTCCACAATCTGTAGACAAGATATGAATCTTTGATATGCCCCCATGGTTGTTCCATGTAGATGTCCTCCTCAATATCCCCATGAAGCAATGCACTCTTCACATTAATATTATGAACTTTCCAACATTGAGTTACTACAATGGTGAGCATAATTCGAATGGAATATATCTTTTAAATAGGTGAAAAGGTCTCATTGTAGTTCATCGTGCCTTATACTTGTGAGAAACCTTTTGTTACAAGTAAGGCTTTGTACTTGTTCAAAATTATATCTATTTCCATTTGTTCAATCAATCCATTTTCATCAAATAAGATTCCTAGTAGAAGGTAGGGGAACCAAATCCCAAGTTTTTTTCTCAATCAAATACTGATACTCCCCATCCATGGTAGCCTCCCAATACAAATTAACTATAGCCTTTGCATAAGACTATGGATCTATAGAAATGAACATTTAACAATGGAGAGGCATAAAATGTTTTGTAATAGCGAGAGCTTGTGGAATCCCTTAAAACTATAATTTATTCCTCCATAAATCTATCAGATACCCAAATAGATAACTTGTAGCTTGAAGATTTTTATGTACCCAAAGTGGTCTAACTATTGGATCTACAACAACTTATTCATAAAATTCATCAACTTTCTTTTCTTCATTGGAAGCAATCAAAGAGTCATCACTGAGATCTATATCAGCATGTACTAGTGATAGCAAGTTCTTCCTCAGTTGCATGCAAAGGGACCTCTTCAAAATATTCTTCTAGATACTTTCCAAGAATGCATACTTGGCATACATAATCAAAATACTTAAATTTCTAACAATATTGTCATTGTACCCTACCCATTGAGCTACTAAAAATAGTGGTAGTTGAGGTAGCCAAATATTTCATGACACAACTTGCTTACTTCATCATAGTGTGTTAGAAGTACAATATTAGGGGATTTGTGAATAAATTAGAAAAGACACACAACCTCAATTGGTGATTTACTTTCCCAACCACAATATTTGTTCCATTATAAATTTTGTATAATGACAAATCAATGAAGTTTGATCTCCATTCACTTCTAAGTGCCTAAATGGGTGATTTAATAGATAGAAAGAATGTTTATAGAAAGGAAGATACACATAGTAAATTCTAAAAATGGCTAGTATAAAATCAGTGGTTCCTTTCCCACACACCTAAGTTAGTGTACCATCTCACTTTAATATGGTAGGATTAGTGCATGGCTCCAAAGAAGCAAAGAATTCCTTTGATGAATCCATATGGTTGGGGGCTTCTTAATTAAGAATTAATATAATAAGGAAGAGACAATAACAATTCCATGAGATATCTCCTTGTCTTTTCCTTTACCATATTATGGATCTTCATGTTTCTCATATTTCTTCTTGATATTATCAAGTACAATGATATTATGCCTCTCAAGAAAATGGGTCATTTGATCAATCTGATTCCTCATGCATGCATGTTCATGATTGGGCTTCTTTCAATAAGCATATATCACATTTTGATCCCATTTTTCCCCAATTTTAGAGTTGGAGGACACCAATGTAGATTTTGGATTATACTATTTCTTATGATCTTGGTCATTCTTTCCTTTGAATTGTTGCTAGTCTTGCTTCCCTCATTCACCATAAGTGCATACAACTTTATTGTCTTGAGGGATACCATTTGAATGAGTTTATCTTTCTCATAGATGAGAGATGTGGCAAATTTTTTCAATGCAGAATCCTCTAGATAACTCCTAATTTGTTTTTTGTTGCATGGAAGGTAGAAACAAAGTTGGGTATTGAGGACCTAGTATGTCCTCTACATTTTATTAAAAATCCAAAATTTGATTCCAAGTATTAGTTGTACACAAGTAAAAATACCAAACAGATATCTTCGGAAAATTATGTGCATGGATATAAATTGGGCCCATCGCTTAAAAACAATATTTTTCATGAAATTTGGTGAAAAGATATAGGAACGACCCTATATAAAATGTCCAAATTTTACAGTATGAAACCTAATATTGAATGCACACAATTTGAAAGACTAAAACCCTTTTTCTGTAGGAATTCCAAGAAAACTAGATTCATTAGAAGAAATTTTAGCCTAAAAGTGGCCTCCTAAGGAAAAATAAGAAAATAATAAAATAAAAGTTATGAATTTTTGAGGGAAAAGAAGGAAACTATTATTTTAAATGTATTTTTGGCTTACCTTCTGATATGTTTACTCAAATTTCAAGTGTAAACACTCGTTGGATGCAGAATTAAATTCCACATCCAACAAGTTCTCGTTATGCACACTTGTGAGAAGACCCACATTGATAAAAATTGAAGATACTTTAAAAAAACATGTTGAACATGCTTTTTAATATATCTTCATTTTTTATCAATGCGAGTCTTCTCAGAATTGTGCATAATGGGCACTCGTTGGATGCGGAATTTAATTCGACATCCAATGAGTGTCTACACTTAAAATTTGAGTAAACCTATAAGGAAATAAGAAAAATATACAATTATAAAAACTAGTTTTTTTTCCCTCCAAAATATTTATGTGTACCTCTTTTTAAATTTAAACGATTTTGATTGGCTTACATATTATGTATATGAAAATTTCATGGGCACTTATAGGCTAAAATTTCCTCTAATGCAATGTTTAAGACATTAACATTGCATCAAAAGTCAATAAATTTTGCTAAAATATAGTTACCACAAAAAAATGTGTCTTTGAAATCCTCTCCAAATTTCAAACCTTAACTTAGAGGTATGAGAGTGTGTTGACCAAAATATTAGACCTCTTTTAGCATAGAAATAAAATATATAAACTACTATGCACTAGATTAGGGCATGAGAATGGGGTCTCAAATCAATATATTTCATGAAATTTAGTGTGAAGGGATGATAATGTTTCATCTACAACATATCCAAAAATTAGCTTTCGATTCCAAGAAATGTGAGCACATCAGAAAAAAATATTGGACCACTTCTTGTTTGTTGGAATTCTAGAAAAACTTAAAACAAAATACAAAAAAAAAGTAAAAATTTGATTTTGGGTGTGTAGGATTACCAAAACCTATGGATCTCCTACATAAATGTAGTCCATAGAAACAATTGTAATATTAATCACATATACCACTACCACAATACAACCTATTTTCATCTTAACTTGCATATTCATACAAATTGGAAAATGGGATGCATATTAGTCCTATATTGTCCTATTCTAGTCTCATTGTTCCCTTGTCTTGTGTCATTTTTACACCTTTTGGGTCTATTTTCATCCTATTTAATGTAATTTTGGCATCCTTTTTATGTATTTTTTGCATTATTTTCATGTATTTTTCAGTAGCTTTCACATAGCTTTTGGCATTTGTTTTTTGCATATTTTTCATATCTCTTCTCTAACATGTTTATATATTTTTTGCATATAGTTTTACAACCACTTTCCATAATTTCAAAATATATTTGTCAACTCATGTTATTATCCTCATTGCAATATCTCCATTGAGATATTTTATGCCTAAATATGAATTCATATGCAGGATTTAAAATCTTAAGAAGTTGAATGCCACTTTTCCAACTTAACACAACTCTTAGCAGTTTAACACAAATTATCTTCATCTTCCAATGTTTTCTTGTGTGTAGCATTTTGTAAAAAATAGGGGCATCAATTTATTATTTGAGCTTTATATAATGTATGATAGTAGTGCCATACATCTCATATAATAGATGAAATTGCCTATATATTTTGTACATATTTTCTTATATATTGTGTACATGTTTCGCTTTTGTTTATGATTGTGTCACTTATGTGGGCTTGCACATTAAGTGTGTCTACATTGTTTACATAGGGGTGTTTGTATGTTAATGATAGGTGTGTAAGTGCATCACTTATGCATGAGTTTGTTGTGTATGCATGCACTAGTAGTATTTGGAAAATAAATGACTACATGACTACAATTTTTAGTCACGACAAATAAAAATGACTAAATTCTACTAACTTTTTGCAGCACAACTATAAATTACTATTACTCCTCTAGACTAAAATTTGGTAATTTAGACATTAATATGTATTATTTCTTGTTACATACCTTATAGTTTCTATTAAGGTCTCATTAAATTAGACCATTTGGTACTCTATTCTTCAAAATACAAGAAGGGGAATATAACATATAAGCTAGAGTGAAATATGCAACAATTATTTGGCTTGATCCATGACATATTCCTAAGCGATGAAAATATATTTATTAAACCAAAATCAATCTATAGGGTAGAGTTCTTCCATTATGAAACTTTACTATCAAATATGGAGTTTTTTTCACTCGTGGAGGTTTTCTGTCACAACTAGTGACACCTGATGTCTTCATAGTTAAGCTAGTGAAACCTGATACCTTCATAGTTACCTTAATTTAATATAACATTGTAATATATATATATATATATATATATATATATATATATATATATATATTTTTTTTTTTTTTTTTTTTTTTTTTTTTTTTTTTTTCCAAGGTTATATATTGTAAATGCTTTATTGACATTTATCATACAATATTATCATATGGAATTATGATAATATCATAGATAGTATGATATTAAAGTGGGTAAAATTACTTACAAAAATATTACAAATATCCATGTAGTACATTTCCCATTTGACATATATTATTGGGTTAGTATTACTCGCAAGGTTGCTGTATTTGGAAATTATTGAAGGGATCGGGAGTGGGGAGTACTCTAGTTAGGACATAAATCTTATTAATTAACTAGTTAGGACACAATTCGAGGGAGTGGGGTTATTTCACTAGTTATTGGGAGATGATTCAGGTCAATGGGCAGTGGGGATTGGTGTTGTTTCATTGTGGTAGATAATTCAAGGAAGTAGGGAGGGAATTATTTATGCAATAAAGCTTGACAAACATAATGAGAGTTTGTTAATTGGGGTTTTACTTCATGATTTGGAGTCGAAGTCGAACAGAGAGGGTTTTTCTTTCAATTTGATGGCATGAGGTGTTTTGGGTTTTATTTAATATCACTATAGCATCTATTTGGATGCATTGGTGATAATACTAGATTGGAGAGGACTTGGAGACTTCTGAAAAGGTGGGCAATGAATCATAGTTTGCTAGGTTTTATGCAACAAATTTGAAGTCAGAGAGGTCCTCTGCAGTGAAGTCAAATTTTAGGATGCCCTCTACAGTGAATTCAAAGGTAATTCACAACCCTATGAAAACTTTAAATTATCTTGACTACAACACAATGGATTCAATGAAACTAGTTGTATATGCCTCTCTGCGTAGTATGAATTCCTTCATGTTTAAATTTATTTCATTTATATTTTAGCGAGCCTAGCTTGACCCTCATGTGTTGATTTTCTTCTATAATGTTTGATATTACCACTAGGGACCCTTTCATTTCTACGGGCCCGGCCTTGCCATAGTCAAGATTGGTGAAAATATGCTAAACATATAGATTCCTCCAACTGCATTAGCTCCATTAATCTCTCTACAAGTTCTTGTATTCTAATGTCTAGGTATAGTTAGTTTCTTAAATATATTTTTTCTTAAGGGAGGGTATTTTTTTGTTATAGAGGGAGGGATAAAATACCATGAAAGTACTCATACCCTTGAATAATTTGTATATTCCTTCCAAGAACTAGAATTAATTAAAGCCAAAGTGGAAGCAATATCCAAGCCACCATCTCATCCCGTATCCCTTCCATATTGATAACCTCTTTAATAGCTACATGAATATTGTTAAGAAAACTAGGGCATTAGCATTAGGTGATTTCTCTTTGTTGGTGACTGTTTGTGAATGATTTTTTACTTCTTTAGATTAGGATCTTCTTATTCTTAGTTTATTAGTGTTTCTTCGTCATCAAACAATAACCAATGCATGAAAATAAAATATATAAGAGACACAACATGTATGCTATGAGCCAGGGAAAAAACCTCTCACTCTTTGAGAAGAAAATCTACACCAAATCTTCTTATAGAGATTCCAATTGATGAATACCAAGACCATGACCCTTGACCTAGTATCCACTCCAAGACAACGACACAATTTTCTTGACATTCACTCTTCTTGACTCCTCTTCCAGTTCATCCTTTTAGCATCATTATGTGGTCATCACTGATATCTCCTTCATGTAACAATTGTCCAAACTCTATTATGAAACCAAATTCTTCTCTTCTCTGAGATATGAATGAGTCACTGCATTTGTGATCTGAATTCTTGAAGTAGATCGAACTCCTTTTCACAAAATTATAAAATAATATTTCTCACCGAATTGCAGACTTGTCACTATGAGATACAATAGTATAATTCTCACCGTATTGTGTTACTCTGTCTAGGGCACCAAAATTTCTTCTCTTAAAACACTCATCTGAATCTCAACCTTCTTGATGCCACTGTCCACAGAGAAACATTCAAACTTTTCTTCTACCACTGTTCACCAAAATCATAGGGGCATTCGATTTGATTCTCTATCCCATCCATCTGAAATATCAGAGAGAGATACATCTGAACTTCATTCACATGCTACCCATCTGGGACTACAAAGAGATATGTGAAATTATGATTGTCCTAATGTGAGAACCATTCCATTTATAGTTGTTGGTTGATATAAATAAACTGACATATCATTTCGAATAGGTGTTTCTTCATAGGGTGAGCCGACATGAGTTCTTTCATATTGTTTGGAGGTTGAATTCCAAGAGGAGGTTTGTGCTTGTCTTTGGAGGGATAATTAGACATTTACATTGACTCATATACAATGACACATGCTCAAGAAGAACTCTTCATACATGACATTAATTATTTGACTTAAATGATAGATCCTAATGTTCTAAAATAAATTTCTCATGAAACCCATGAATCAAGGCTTACAAGAATAATTTTATTGCATCATTTATACAAGTCACAATTACATGTCATTATGAAGACCAGACCTAGTTACATTTTTCAACACTCCCTCTTAATTAGGGAGGTATTCATAATGGTACTTGGTCATTCTCAATTTGAATAGTTTCGCATAAGAAGAATCATATTGGTAACCCATCTGTATAGCATCATATCAACCAACATTGTCACATAACAAGATCTTGACTAACAACTCCATCTCTCCATGAGATCTTGAGCTCAATGCTGGCGAGAGAAATGATTTAATAGACACCCTCATCATTGTCTCTCTCGGAACATACGCCACTCAGGTTCTCTCAGAGTATGTTCCACTAGGATTATTCTTATCTTGGATTCCCATTCCTCATATAATATCAGTCCTTTCACGACTCCTCTTATCTTGGATGCCCTACTACATCTCAAAGAGTATCAAATGCCAGATGATTACCCAATCCTCCATTCTATCTTCCCAGGTGAAGACCAGAATGGTGTGTCTATCTCTACCTCTCAATTTAGGGAGGACATATTCCAGTAAAGGTATTTACTCATCCCTATACAAGGAATGTACCTAACCTCCCTTTAGAAATTTCCAAGTTCTACCAAGCAAGAAACTTGTTTCCAGGCTCCCTCTTAATTAGGGACCTACAACAACTCCTCATGTGGAAATAATGGGACAACCAACTGCTTTGAAGAACTCCTTCCTTCGATGTCATGAATTTATTCTTCGTTATGGAGTCTTCATCTTTTGGGACCTCTTTATAGGGAACAGATAGTCCATCACTTTCATCCATGAGTCATGTCATCATTCCTTTTCAACGAAGAGTGATCCATCAATATTTCATTTGACCTTGCTTCATGTCATGACATTTTCTTCATACCATGTTTATTCAAGGACCTTTTATCCTACCACATCGTTATAAATGGTGGAAGACATCCACTTCCCTTTGGCAACCCTGCATAAGCCCATCCATATATTGTTCAAAATAATAAATGAACACTTAAATAAAAACTACCTTTTTGATAATATTCCATCGTGATATCTTCCTGTAGGTATCAACATCCTCCATACATGTTGAAACATCTCCCAAAGATATCAATTGTCAAGTGTCTCCACATTTTTCAGACTTCCATCAGAGTCTTCATATCTTTCTGGGATATTTCATTTTCAAGCCTTCTTGGTCTTCTTGGATTTTGATTTCCTTTACCATGGTTACATATCTCATGATCTATTCCTTCCTTTCTTCACTAATTTCACTCCCAGGAGATTCCAATTAGAGTTCCTTGATTGTACTCAACCACCTCATACTACATTTGAGGTACATATTATGTTGATTTCATCTAGTGTGAACCATGCCTTCTGGAAACCTTTCATAAGAGGAAATTTCTTCCCTTTGATCATGCTTCTCAAGATAGAAGTAGTGATCCATTTTACCTGCAACCATACGACATGACATTATAATATTAAATACAAGCATACATACCTCATTTTCCTTGAGGTCATCTATGCTAGTTTCAACAACTTCCTTGATTGAAAAAATACCTTCAACCCCTTGATCTACTTCATTTATTATGTCATCGTATCTGTTGAGCCCCAAAGATGTTCTTCTCTTTCACCACATTCTACTTCATTTTCTTTGTCCCTCATCAATTACAGGCTTAATTGATCAATAGTATTAATTAAAATTTCTTTAAGAATTTATATAATGACTAACTTGCTATGCTTTCATGATTTTGTTGGTGTAGTAATTTTGACTAAGACTCGGCTACAGAATACAGGCATTCCATAGCCAGTCGTCTGTTTTGCAGCCATCCTCATGTTTATTTAGGTTCCAGGTGTCACTGCAAAGAAAAAGGCATATGGGTGAAATCCACAACACCTCCCCATCATCTTTTGCTCCCCACTAAGTCTAAGTTAAAGTATCAAAGCGGTTATGCATGTAGAAGAGAAGCAGTTTCCTATCAAAACACGGACTCTACAGATGTCCGCAGTTAAGCACGAGACTATTAATAAGAGTTTTAATTTTATTAGAAGTGGGAAAGACACTTATCCCCGTTTTTCTCAAAGAGTAGTTATGTAACTTCATTATAAGTATGACTCGGGAGACCGAGAAACTGTTGGTTAGATTTTGTTTTGTTGCTAGATCTTTGAAGGCCATAAATACTCTGTTTTGAAGAATTTCTCCTTTAATGAAAGAAACATCATTTTATCACACTAGCTGAGTCAATCTTGAGTAGATTTGCGTGCTACTCTGGTGGTAGAGGGCCCCTGCTACCTGAGGAGCTTTGTTCATATAATTTAGATAAGTAATTTAGCCTCGTTTCATTCCTAGTTTAATTGACTTTCTGAACTTTGAGTTTTATATTCATTTGCATTAGATGCTATAGTTTAGTCTCGTTCTTACGTACTCTTCCAAAATATCACTCGAATGAGGTGTGACTGTAGTATTTTAGGAGTTAGTTTTACGTTCTTGTGCTCAATTACATCAATTGTTACAGCTAGTCATGATCTTATAAATTCTTCCAAAATATCACTAACTTCGGATGAGACATAGTTGTGGTGTTTTAGAGCTTTGTTGTGTTTTGTTGAATTGTATGTTTTCATGCTCATTTACATAACATGTTGCAGCCAATCCTTTTCTACAAACTATTCCAAAATACCACTAATTCCGAATGAGACAGAGATGAAACCTTTTAGTGATTAGTTGCATCTTTAGTCTAGTTGTAGCACTCCGGAGGTAGATGTCATTTTAGTTTAATTCTGTCACTATATTTCAAGTTTGGTAATGGCACTCTAGTTCAGCTTTAATTCATTGCATTTCAAGTTAGATTAGTGGCATTCTAGTTCAACTTTGTTCACTATATTTCAAATTAGGTTAATGGCACTGTAGTTTAGTTGTGGTTACTGTGTTTCAAGTTTGATCAATTGCATTCTCAGTGTTATCCATTTTTCTTTAAGTAGTATTAATTGTTAACATCAGATTCCACGGCCTTCATTATTTACAAAACTTATTTTGTTCTGACTTTCTATTAATACATCATCGTCTGGACAGGAGTTAGTAATATCAGTTTAAGGCCTTGATTATTCTGCAATCCTTTGCAAATTCACAATTAAACCTTTCTTTCCAAAAACTATTTTAGAAAATCTTTAACTTTTGGATGAGGTTTACCAGTGACAAGCTGAGCTGCATAATAGAGTAATCTTAGCATTACAAGTTAATTTAGAGTAGAAATCTTATTTTGCTACAAATAATCTCTTTTCAATTGTGTTCCAATAAACCTCTAGCCATGGATGAGATTCTTTGTAATATTGTAAGATGATTGTGTCCTTAGGAGAACCTCATTTGTATTAAACTTATTCTTTTCTCAAACTATTCCAACATATTCCTAATGAATGAATTGGATGAGTTCATGCTATGAGTTATTGAGTTCATGTTGTGATTTGTTTCCTTGCTAGGAGTCATTATCAAGCTTTGCATTTTCTGTTCTTTAGTGTCATACACAGTTTAGAGTAGGTTTTGCTTTGTTTTAGTGTAACCATCCACTTCTCTTTACCAACACTTAGTTCTTTTCCTTCTTGACATAAAACCATAAAACCAAAAACATCATAAAAACACTAAACACAACGTAGTGAGAAATATATACCTAGGCAAATATAGTGCACCACACTTCAGCAGTTTACTGACCCTGGTTGATAATTTATGACCTCAATTTAGGAACACTAAGTTGAGCACAACAGTATCATCATCTCATGAATTCCACAAGTTTTGGTTCTTGACTCAAACACTTTCTTCCTCTCTAGATCGATGAATCTTCCAATTAAGAGTCCATCAGAGAATCTTGATTATCTTGCATATCCCTATCTAGAAAATGTTTACTTCTTGAATTGATGTATAATGAGCCTTAACTTGGATAACTTATCCCTTCCAATGAGGCTCCTAAGAGCTATATCCTTCATATCTAACTGCCATAGATTTTGTTTTTTCTTTCATGATTCCCTATGGTGATGTCACGAGCTCTTGTTTCTAATGCTTCAATGATGCCACAATGCATCTTCGTAAATTTATATCCTATAAAATATTTAGGAGCTATGAAAAGACATTTGTGAGGGAGGCTATCTCAATAATAGTAGAGGTCTCTTACTCCCTCTTTCAATGGACTTCTTTTCTTCATATTCCTCCATATTTCCTGTGATGCGAGTTTGCTTTCTCTAATGCCCATACTTTTCCATAGCATTGATAGCTATGTTCTTCTCCCTTTTCTCAGGATAAAAATTTCTAAACTTCCCTTTCCTTCCTACAAATGTTTGAGTTATTTAACCTTCAACACTTTTTCCCTCAACTTGTCTTTTTCTATCTAGCATGGAAACCATAAGTTGTTGAATGAGGTAACTTTGTTTTCCCATGGAAATTTGTTACCTTGCTCATAAGATAGAACAATGATGATTATTTTTTTTATCATTTCTCCCAGATTCCGTAATTGAGATTCTATGAATATATCCCCTCAATTTTATGTAGATCAGGTCTAAGTGATATGACCTTCTTTACTGCATCTTTAGAGAATAGTTTTTCCAGCTTATCACATATTTCTTTGATATCCCCAATCCTACTATATAGGGATGAGAGGACCTTTGACTGATTTCATAAGAATCCATTGAGTACTTTGATCCCTTTCCACATATTCACACAATAATTGACCTTCAGATACTTTTCCATAGATATCAATGACTTCACTTTCTTCAAGGACTATATATGTCCTCCTTTTTCATGAAAGGAATTTCAATGACCCAACCAACTTATAGATCTCCTTGCAAACACAGAGTCATTTTAAAAATTTGATTATATAATACAACATACTTACTTGACAACTGGAGGTGAAAACTTTAGCTTGATCACTTTAAAGGTGGATGAGGAAGATGATCTTCTCCTAGGACAAGGAGAGGATCCTTGCTTTAATGAGAGGTAATATTGCCTTTTGATGGCAATACCTTTTAGCCTTCTATCCTTATAACTTGAGATCATGTCGAGATTTATGGTTAGACCTCCTTACTGTTATATTGCTGAGACATTATATTTTTTAGAGCACCCAGATTAATTTTACTGTGCTAGCCGATATTAGTGTCTTACTTCTGTAATGATATCGAGGTATTATTATGGCACTAAAATTGTTTCTTTAAGATAGCACTAAAATTGTATTACTATGATTGCACTGAGAGTATGTTGAGATCATATTACTGTGATTTCTCTGAGATTGCAGTGTTTGCACAAGAATCATCTTTACTGAAGTAACACTAAATCATGATAAAATCAACATATAGCACCAAAGAGTGTGACTGTAGCAATGTTATTACCGAACCTGAAGTAGTGCTGAAATATAGTGCCGAGATAGTGAGGAGATGTCACTGTGGTGTCATCAAAACTTTTCCTAGGATATGTGCTCCAAATTACATTTATATCTATGAGATTCCACTAGGATTGTGTGATCTGACCGAGATTTTTCCCGAGCTAACATTCAAACTGTTGAATATGATCTTGAGTGTCTCTTAGATTCCCTTCCTTTGAATTTAGCACCATAGCTTTGATACCATGTTGATAAATCTAGGTAATCAGCATTAGCATTAGATATTGATCTTCTTCTTCTTAGTTTATTAATTTTTCTTCTTCATCAAAAAGTAACCAATTCATGGACAAAAATAGACATGGGACACAACATGTATGCTAAGATTGAGGGCCAAACCCTCTCACTCTTTGAGAGGAAAACCCACACCAACCATTCTTATAGAGATTCCAATTAACGAATACCAATACCAAGACCCTTAACCTAGTAGCCACTCCAAGACCAAGACACAATCCTCTTGAAAAACACTCTTCTTGACTCCCCTTCCAGTTCATCCTTTTAGCATTGATATGTTGCCATCACTGAGATCTCCTTCATGTAACAATTGTGAAAACTCTATTATGAAACTAAATTATTCTCTTCTATAAGATATGAATGAGTCACTGCATTTGTGATCTGAATTCCTGAAGTAGACCAAACTCCTTTTCACATAATTACAAAATTATATTTCTCACCGAACTGTAGACTTTTCACTATGAGATATAGTAGTAAACTTCTCACCAAATTGCGTTACTCTATCTAGGGCACCCAAATTTCTTCTCTTAAAACAATCATCTGAATCTTAGAGTTCTCGTTGCCACTATCCAGAGAGAAACATCCAAACTTGTCTTCTGCCACTGTTCACCGAAATCAGAGAGGCATCTGAATTTATCTCTGTCCCATGCACCTAAAATATCAGAGAGAGATACATCCGGACTTCATCATGTTGCTACCCATCTGAGACTACAAAGAAATATGAAAAATTATGTTTGTCCTAATGTGAGGAACCTTCATTCCTATTTATAGTTGTTGGTCTATATAAATAAGCTGATATATCATTTCGAATAGGCATGTCTTCATACGGTGAACCGACATAAGTTCTTCCATACTGTTTGGAGGCCGAATTCCAAGAGGAAGATTGTGCTTTTCTTTGGAGGGATAATTAGACATTTACATTGACTCATATATAATGACACATGCTCAAAAAGAGCTCTTCATACATGACATTAATTCTTTGACTTAAATGATAAATACTATTGTTCTAAAATCAGTTTCTCATGAAACTCATGAAGCAAGGCTTACAAAAATAACTTTATTACATCATTTATACAAGTCACAATTACATCCCATTATGAAGACCAAGCCTCATTACATTTTTCAACACACATAAGTTAGGAGCATTTCAAGTGTAGTAAGATATACATACATCTAGGTATACCAATCAATACCCTTATTTTCTTCCTCTCAAATTTTTACATAAGGAATAAGGTATGAAAAGTGAAGCTATTTTAACCATTTTCCCAGGCTAGGCTTCCCTTCTTTCTCTCTGGCCTTACATCTATAACAAGGATCCTACCCTCTGTCTGGCTTTTCACAATTCTATGGGTGCATTTCATGCCATTGATTGAAACATTTCAATGTGTGTGTGTGTGTGTGTGTGAATTGTAAAGATGAATTTTAAAACCTTGAGATCTTTGTTATTTAAAATTATAACCTTACAATAATAGTTACTGAAATAGTTCTATATATAATCATAAAATGATGGATAATGTAACTAGGAAAAGCTATGGTTAGGAAGTGTTTTAGTAGGAAAACTGAGTCATATATCAATTTTTGTGGAGGACTTTTTTTTTTATGAGTTGCTACAGATGCGAAAATTTGATTTTCAAAGAATATGTAATATAAATTTCTTATATTTTATACATTTTAAATTTTATTTGTAATTCAATGAATTGAATCAATTAATCTAATATTTGTTTTACCCAATTAAATTTCTTTTTGGTTTATTGGTCATGATTTCTCTGTTTATAAGCTTTTGTAATAGTAGTTTCTCTTTAAAAGAACCTTCTTAGTTTGCTTATCAAAGGTGTTATCTACTTCCATTTTACACTGATATAGAGTAGTAGGATACTTTAAGTTAGGTTCATTAATATTACAATTAAAACGCATGTTTATTAGTTTCACCCTTACCTTTAAGTTTCTAGTCAAACTGGGATCTCTACCAAAACTGGGCCATTTTTAAAAGGAAGTAGGTTTGAATTGTTAGTTTTTTATTTCTTTCTCAATGTGTTACACTTTGTTCCTAAATTGTTTAGAAGCCATTCCCATTATGTTTTGATGTGTTCCAATATTACAACCTGATAATTATGACATAAACCCTCTGTGAAGAGTTTTTTGGTATGCTCATATTGTATGCTCGGAAAATTTTTTTTTAATGAAATGAACATCATAGGCTCACTTTTTTCACCAAGCCCTAGATATAAATGATTTGTTAATATTTTTAAAAAAATCATCAAAAACCACCACCATTTTGGTGGTATCATTGCTCATAAGTAGGGATATATGTACTACTAGTACATTCTTTCTTTAAAACTAATGAGATCAAACATTGGAAATCACCTTCCAAATCTGATCATGTCTTCCATTTTATGCTTGACACAATATCCTTTACTATTGAGCTATAAATGAACACCTAATACATGAACATTCCTCCTAGCAAGACTATAATTGAAAATGTATTGGAATTTGTTGTTAAAACATGCCTTGAAATCTTATTCTACAATAAACTTCAATCTTGAAAATAGGGGAGATAAAAGTTGAAAAATTCCCTATCATTTTATGTGTCAACACATTTTATACAAATTTGTACTCCAATTAAACCAAGTAGTCTTAATTAGGTCTTTTCACATTAGCATGTGTTAACTGAAACTGAGTGTGCCAAACTACATCCCTGACACAAACATAAAAGGTGATGATAGTGTTGAAAAGTGATGTAGAGAGACAATGAACATACAATATGTTGTCCAGAAAACTCATTTTGTTTTGATGTAATATTAGAATTGTTATAATTCATAGAATAAAAGGGTCGTAGAAAAAAACATATAAGCATATAATTGAATTGTTTCAATTCTGTTGTCCATGCTACTCCATATCTGGTTTTTTGATTAGTCAGTTGCAATATAAGTTTAGAAGACATAATGGAATATGTTTGGATGTGGACACCGAGTAAGTTGAGTTTTTTTTAGATTGAAGCAAATTTTGGGTATTTTTTTGCTATGAATTTCTGTATATTAAAGTAATTTTGGGGGATTTTTTGTTATTGCTTATCATACTTCTTACAACATTTTTGAAACTTCAAGGGCCATTTTTTGTCATCCAAAATCTGACTATTTGTTCTAGGAATTTTGATAATTAGATTTTGGCTTATATTATGGCAACTATACAACAGAACACCACGAACCCTTCTTTATAGTTAACCTTTACAATGCAACATCATTATTTGCAGTTTGTAAGCCTTTGTTCTATATTCTTTCAGCTATGCTCCCTTTGTACCACTTAACTCCTTATACTAACATTTTCTCTCTTAACATTTTATATTCATTCCTCCACTTTCCTTAGCTCTTTGTTTTCATGTTTTCCATTTTTCCTGAGCACTTCAGTTGTTAACAAGGATTTGGTTTGGTATGCCCAAATACTAGTAGCTTTCTTTTCTTTTCTTTTTTTTGGGGAGGGGTGGTGGGGGGGGGGTGATTAAATAGTAATGGTGTGGTTTTAGGGTTGGAATGGATTCCCAGTGTTCCAATTTTTGTTCTTTTCTTGAAATATTAAACTAAATTAATAGTAGAATGTATAACATTAAATACATATCAATGTCAAAGGTTGACTATGGATGAATACCATGCATATGATGAGAGATAGCGGATGTGAAGGTCATGCATAAATACCCATGTCTATGTAATGATTTTCTTGGTGAAAAGGTGGAAAAAATAAATGTGATTTATTGACATATGATAAGATATGGGAATACTGGTATAATCCCTTGGTATTACCATTAGTGTGAAGATATGATAGAATTATAGAGTGTGAGAGATGAAGAGGCAAAAAACATAGATGAAGTGGCACCAAACATAGATGAAGAAGAAATAATATTAGATGAAGGTTTTGAAGATGATAGAATGTTGAATGAGGGTTTGAATGATGATTGGGCCAAGTCGATGGAGGATGCTTTAAAGCCTATGCATGTTAATTGCAAGTTAATTCATTTGACAATAATACTTCAAATGCTTAACTTGCAAGTGATGTTTGGTTGGACGAATGAGAGCGTAGATCAGACATTGGCATTATTAAGTTCATTTTTATCACCTGACTCCACATTTCCAACAAAACAAACTCATTGTAAAAAGAAAAACACTAAGCTAGGCTTAGGGTATGAAAACATCCACATGTGTGAATTGTTGTGTATTATTTTGCAATAATCTTGCGATTGAGAGCGAATGTTATAAATGTCATGAAGAAAAGTATATACCAAGGTTGAAATTAGTTGTGGTTCCTATAAAGTTTCTTCACCACTTTCTGATAATCCCATGATTACCACGAATGTATAGATGCACATACATTGTTGAACTTATTCAATCGATTGCCCAAAATAAGAGCACCAATGGAAAAAAAACGACATGTGCCTTATTCTAAGACATGGATGGAATTTGATAACATATGGCATATTTTTTCTCAAGATCCTTGTAATATAAGGTTGGTTTTGGCTCTAGATGGGGTGAACCCATTCTCAAATCAAAGTACTAAATGGTCAACTTGACCTTTGTTTTTAATAAATTATAACTTTCCTCCATGGTTAGTAAGTAAATCCTTTTTCTTAATGATATTTTTCTTACCAAGAAAGAAAAATGTGACCTCAGATACAATCAATGCTTATTTAATCCATTATATGATGAGCTAATGTGAAAATAATTCAATAAATTCAATATTTAAGGGGTGGTCATTCAATAAAATTCATTTTAACAACTTTCTTATTGTTTATGATTCATGATCTTCCTACATATAACACATTGACTGGTCTCACTATTCATAGATACCATGGATGTCATGCTTGAAACTTTAGGATTTTGTGAGGAACTCGAGAAGTTTGGAAAGTGTATTTATTGTGGACATCTTGCTTACCTTAAAATGGATCATCTATATCGTAGAAAAAACATGCATATTAATGGTCAAAAGATAATCGTGAAGTACCATTGCTAATAATGGGTGATTACATTGTTGAGAATGTACAAAAAAGAATTTCATTTATTTAAAATGATGGGATTGTTGGTAGTAGAGATGATCCATGTAATGAGAGAAGTGTAAAACAATTTTGTATATTATATAAGTTGTTATACTTTAAGGATATAGCCATTAGGCATAATGTTTAATTTATGCATACCGAGAAAATATAGCCTTTGTTATTTAACATTGAAAATATGATGATGAAAAAAATAGTAAACCTAGTGCTCCTTATGTCTGGACAAAGGAACAATGTGCACAATTCTTACAGTTGATGTCTCAGACTCACATTTCCACTAGATATGTAAGTAGTAGTATTAGAAGAGAAACTGACCTTAATATCTTAAGAGGCCTCAATACCCATGACTATCATGTCATAATCAAGAATAATTTTACCTATTGTGGTAAATATAGCAATTTTGGCAAAGGGGTCAAGATTCTCAATTATAAGATTGGGCCTAATATTAAAGATAATGAGCTTACATGTATTAGATCCTTTGAACTTTTTTATTTTGAGGGAGGAGGATATTGAAGTCTTTTGTCTATTGGAATGGGAATGTCCACCAAAAATATTTAACATTTATATACATCTTTTGATAAATATAGAATATGAAGAGAATTTTGGCCCAATAAGAACGAGATAGATGTATCCTATAGAAGAATATATGAAAGTTTTGAAAACAATTGTTGGTACTCGGGAAAACTGGAAGACAACACGTCTACGGTATATTCAATGCAAGAGGCCATGTGATTTTTCATATAATATATGAAGGATTTTAAAAATGTCAATCGACATGTATGGTATTATGATGAATATGAGAGAGTTGTAGGCTTTTTTATAGGAGTAGAGAATAATTTCTATGTGTGTATTAGTGTTAAGACTAGCAGAAGAACAAAGAAGAGTGCCACTTTAGCATAATAGTATTTTTAACTATTTCCTTAAGTTAGGCTTAGGAAAAATTAAAAGATCCTATGTTAACTTATGTTTTAATATCATCCATTTATCATGATTTAATATCATCTATTGAAAATTGCATTAGGGTAGAGGTTGAAATTATAAGAGGAGATAGAGAGAAATGGTGACAAGTCAGTTGAGCACAAGCAGGTGTGAGATTGCAGTGAACGAAGAGCTAATAGTTCATCAATTTTTAGAGGTTCAACTTCCATGAGAGATTTAGATCAAGTGAATGTTGAATTTTCATAGCCCTGAGATTAGTTTCGCAACTCCATTTCGCACATGTGTGTTAGAGGAGAGAATTTGTGCTTGCATGTGCGAGCATAAAAGCAAATTCAAGCAGAATTTTGGAGGATAGAGGAGGTAGTGATGAGATAGATTTATCTTGGAGGATTGATCAGTTGTATTTATGTGATAAAATGGAAGTTTCTCCCCTATTTTAATTCTTAGAAGAAAATATTTTGCTAGAGAAGAATACTAAAATACACACAATGTTGTATATTTTCACCAGAGTTGGGGTTTCCTGGGTATGTGTTGTGTTCTATGGTTTTTGTTTGTCTTTTGATTTATTTTCCATTGTGCATATTAAGTTAGAAAATTCAATGTATTTTTTATTTAAGTTTCCAAAATATCAGTTGTTTATGTTTCTAGGTTTTTATACTTAGATATTTTGAATATATTTACTGGGTTTTAAAAAAATCTAACATGGTATCAGAGCACAATTTGTGATTGAAGAACAAAAAAAAAAAAATTATCTTCAGGAGCAGTGTTTGTGATTCAGAGGGAGCAAGTTATCGAAACGATTTATTCTCTAGGGTTCTGATTAGGGCACATTAATTATACCAATGCGATTTGAATCCAATAGTTTGATTTTGGAAACATGGAATATTAGAGTCTCAGATTTGAAGATAGATTGGATGGCGCATCCAAATTATATTTGTGGCATGAAGGGATAACAATGGTGTTGGAGGAATAAGGGGTTTGGGAGTTTGTTGATAATGTGTCAGACACACCTATAGATCATCAACAGTTGGCTCAGTACAACAATATGGATGCCAAGGCAAGAAGGATTATATTGGAGGGAGTCAAAGACCACATTATCCCTCAACTGACTAAGAAGAAGAAATCCAAAGAAATGTGGATTTCCAACATTAGTCCCTATCAAGGTTCAATCGGGGCTAAAAATTTGGTACTAAAGGACAAGCTCAAGAGTATTAAGATGTCCAAGTAATGTTCTATTCTTTCTTACCTCAGCAAGTTTTCTAAAGTAAAATAAGAGTTAGATGGTGTGTGTGGGATAATTTCAGATAGGGATTTGGTAAATTTTGCTTTATTTTGTTTCACCAAGTCGTGGAAAGCCTTCACATATGGAATATGTGCCCGAGAACACTTTTTAGATTGGGAGAGATTGTGGGGTGATTTCGTCCAAGAGGAGATTCACAGATAAGCTCAAGATGGATCTTGTGTTAAAAGCGAGGTAGATGAGGAAAATTTCACTCTAGCCAGCAAAGGGAACAATTCCAAGGGAAAAAAGAGTAGTGGTGGTGGAGAACTGAATTCCAAGGGTGAGAAGAAGAAAAAGGATATCAACAAGATCAAGTGTTTTTTATGCCATCAGTTTGGGAAATACACTACTAAATGCACTAACATGAAGAAAGTGTCCAAGAATGACCAAGTAGCGGCCTCTGTAGAGATAAATGAGTTTTAATCTCATTTTGACAAGGATTTCTCACTCATTTTCTGTATGAAAAGTTCAGCGGCCACCAGTTTATGGTATTTGGATAGTGATGCATCCTATCATATGACGGGAAACAAGAAGTATTTCAGCAAACTATTAGAGAAGAACATGTAGTTCAATATCAGGATGGGAAACAATGGGAAGTATTGGGTCGAGGGAAATGGTACATTTCATTTTGAGTGGGAGTTTAGAAATCCTCTTTATATTAGAGATGTTCTTTACATACGGGGGATACAAAATAACCTCATCTGAGTTTCAAATTTGGAGGATAAGGGATACGAAGTGACATTAAAAAAGGGTAAGGTTTTTATAAAATCCTCAAACTCCAAGATGTTGAAGAAGATTAGGGTTAGGTACAAGAGCCTATATATATTTTATTTTGAGATAGCTACAGCAATAACTAGCAAAGGATGTTGTGACTCAAGCAGCAAGCTTGGGGATTTATGGCATAGAAGCATTAGATATTTGCACCATGGAGCACTAGAAATTTTTAACAAGATAGTGATAGGGATGCCATAGTGTAGTCTGGATCAACATGAGGTGTGCAAGGGTTGCATGCTTATCAAGTATGCCAAGTCATATTTTCCTAGCAGAGACAACATGGTCAAGGGTGTCTTGGACCTTGTTCATTCATGTGTATGCAATATTTTCTCTAAAATATCCCTTAGTGGATACAAATATTATGTCACCTTCATAGTTGATAACTTGAGAAAGATCTGGACATTTTTCGTGAAGAAGAAGTATGAGGTATTCTCAAAGTTTCTATAGTTTAAGGCCTTGGTTGAGAACTGGAATGGAAAAACTATCAAGGAATTGAAGTCTCACAATGGTGGGGAATATACTTCAAATACATTCGAGGAGTTGTGTACCAAGGAGGGAATCAGGGGAGAGTTGACCAGACCATATAATCCTCATTAGAATAAGGTGGAAGAACACAATATCAGGGCCATAATTTGAGTTTCCAAACTCATGTTTCATGTCGAGGGTCTGCCTAAGTTTTTTTGGGTGGAGGCATGTAATACAATAGTTTTCTTATAGAATCCTACCCCACACAAAGTGTTGGGGCGAATTACACTAGAGGAGGCATTGAAAGGGAAGAAACCGGATGTGTCTCATTTTCGCATATTTGGTATCCTTGTATATTTCCATGTGTCAAAGAAGAAAAGGAAGATGTTGGATCCCACAACAAAGAAGGGCATCTTCACGGGTTAGAATGAGACATCCAAGGCATACAAGGTGTACATTCCAGTGACACAAAAAGACAATAATTAGGAGAGATGTGAATTTTGAGGAGGATAAGGCTTTGATAAAGTCCTTAGATTATGAGTAGGCTACTATGTAGGAGGAGGTGCAGAAGGCTCCCAAGAAGGAAGCTTATACAATATCTAAATCATAGTTATGCATGAGCAAGATGAGGAAAAAAAGGACACACATATGGAAGAGAAAGTAGATTCCATTTATTTAGTGACTCTCAACACAAGGAGAAGGAGAGTGAGATAAGTAGATCAACTGATTTAAAAGGTGTAGGAGCAATTTGGTGCTCCAAGTACTTCAATTCGAAAGAGAAAACAACCATAGAGGTACACAGGATATATGTCACTTATGACTGAGTTGATAGATGTTAGGACTTCAAATTATCAAGAGGCAACCACTCAGCAGGTATGGAGAGATTCCATGGTGGAGTATGCCTCCATCATAAAAAACTATGTTTGGGACGTGTTTCTAAGGCCAGAGGGAAAATCTGTGGTAGGCTTTCATTGGGTCTGCAAGATCAAGCATCGATTTGATGGAAGTGTCAAGAAGTACAAGGAAAAATCCATCGAAAATGGGTTCTTATAGATAGAGGGAGTTTACTATGATAAGACCTTTGCCCCATTTTCCAGGTATTCGTCTATGGGGTGGAAGATTCACCAGATAAACGTGAAGAAAACATTCCTCAATGGGGATGTTGAGTAGAATATTTACAGTGAGCATCCAAATATATTCAAGACATGTATTAGAGATACACACGTATGTAGACTCAAGAGAGCATTATATGTGCTCAAGTAGGCTGCAAAGGTAGGATATTCTCAAATAGATAGTTACCCTTGGGGGTTTGTCTTCACCAAGGGTGAAGCTTACCCCAACCTCTATTACAATGTTGTCGCAAGTGAGCCGCTTATTCTAGTGCTATATGTGGACAACCATGTTTTGACAAGTGTAAATAAGCTCATCCAGGAGTGCAGGAGAGATATTGAAGGCGAGTTTGACATGAAGGATATGGGGTTGATGCACTATTTCCTTGGGCTAGAGGTTTTGAAGTGTGATGGAGAGATATTTGTGGGATAGGGAAAGTATGCTTTGCAAATCCCAAGGAGATTTCACATGTAGAATTGTAAGCCCATGACCAAACCTCTAGTCACACATTGGACCAAGGTGGATACATCAAGATTAGAGTGAATAGATCCTACACTTTATGGGTATATGATTGGGTTGTTGATGTATTTGGTGAGCACATAGCTAGATATATGTTTTGCAGTAAAATATTTGAGCTAGTGTTTGTTCGAGCCTACTATAATGCATTGGGTTGCTGCAAAACACGTGTTGATATATCTTAGGGGGATAATATAGATAGGTTGATGAGTTGAAGCTTGAGGGATTTACTAATGTAGATTGGGCAAGGAGCTCCACAAATAGGAAGAGTGCATCAGGACACACATTCAATGTTCACTACAACAAAATAGACCATTAGAACCACAAATACCGTTGGAATCTAGTGTTTCCAAGCGTGTGAATTGGATTCAAGAAATATCGCAAAATACGACTAAAAGTGGCATCTTTATATGGGCGCCTTGATTTGCACCAAAAATAGCACCAGGAATAGTGGTATAAATTATGTCTTCCATTCTTTCTTCCATTGTTGCGTCCATTTGTAATTTTAGTTTTTCTCCCAGTTTTTCTTCCTACTTTTCTTATGGTATGGCATTGAAAGTGGCTTCTTTTTTTGCTTCCTAATTAACACAAAGATATGCTTCCATCATAATGTCAAGTTTTGCTTCCAATATGGTATTGCTTGTTGCATCTAACTTTGCTTCCATTATGGCATCTTCTTTAGCTACTACTATGGCTTCCATTATAGTGTATTTTGTTCCTTCTAATATTGCTTCCATTATTACTTCTTGGTTTGCTACCTAAATGGCTTCTTTTTTTTCTTCTTTGGGAACGCCAAGTTTGGCTTCTAATATTTCTTCCATTATTACTTATTTGTTTTCTACCTGAATTGCTTCTATTTTTTCTTCTCAAGTATCACCAAGTTTGGCTTCCAATATTTCTTCCATAATTAATTATTTGTTTGATACCTGAATTTATTCTATTTTTTCTTATTAGGTAACATCAAGTTTAGATGCTAGTATTGCTTCCATTATTACTTCTTGGTTTTCTACTTAAATTTCTTCTTCTTTTTCTTCTTAGGTAACACTAAGTTTTGCTTCCAATATTTATTATAGTGTGCTTCTAGTTTGGCTTCCATTGTTGCTTCATTTTTTTCTTCCAAAATTTCTTCCATGTTAGCCTCATAGTTTGCTTCCTTTTAACTGGAAGGTTTTATTCTTGTTCAGCACTTGGATTTGCTTTTTTTTAAGTCCAGGGTTTGCTTCCTTTTAGTATTGGGATTTTCTTTTGAATTAGCCAGCAATTTTGCTTCCTGTTAAGAAACTAATTTAGCTTCCTATCTAGAGCTAGTAATAACTCCAATTATGGCTAATTTAATGTCAAATTTTACTTCCATTTTAGAGCCACATTCTGATTCCATTTTAACAACTCACAATGCCTCCTTTATAGCTTCCACTTATTAATTTACTATTTTTATTTCAATTAAATTATTTAATTATAGCATACCTCTTAAATAACTTATATGATCATAGAGTAAGTCATATTGCATTTGAAATATTTTATAGCATACCATTTATAATGATTTTTTAGGGAAATGGACATCCATACAAACTAATAACATTTTTTTAACTATAATCGGTATTTTAATATTATTAATAAACAAAATTACTATTCATGACTAGCTACACATAATTCAATCCCAGATTGACATCATACATATTTCTAGAGCAGAGCTCTTCCAGGCTTCTTATGGTTACAAACCAAACCACAACATAGGAATAAAATAACAAGATAATTTTATTTTTTAACTATAACATGTATTTTTATACTATTAATAAACAAATTTGTTGGTCTGTGACCAACTACACATATTGCAAGCCCAAATAATACATGTCCAAATCATATAAGTCAAAATGTACAACTAAATATGGTACAGCATGTGAAAATGATATGCATGATAATAAACATGAAAAGAGGCATCATAGCAATTTATCAACAATGATCCATGATGGAGTCTATATGATCAATTTCACTGGTTATTACCATCATATTTCTCATCATCATCATCATGTCTATCATGATCATTAACATCGTGATCATCATAATAGTCATCATCGTCATCATCTGCCTCGATGTACTCTCCATCTACCTCATCTTCGTTGTCTCGGATGTTAGAACCAAACCCAACATAGCCTGGATCGATCTCACGATGTAATATTCCCAATTTTCCATCAGTTAAATGGAATATTAGAGTTCTTACTTTTCTGAATTAATTAACTAAATAAAAGGGTGGAGGGACCCATAAACCCCATGGATGAATAAAATCCACTTGTTTTGTGTGAATGTGGGTTAGTAGATAGTATATCAGCATCATGGAGTAGTGGAGCAGCTCATTAGTGAAGGAAGAGTGGAGATTATGCAGAGATAATGAGGAATATTATGGAGATAGTGGAGGAATAAAAGTAAGATCATAGAGCATTAATGACGTAGTGATGGAGGAAGTGGTGCATTAAATGCACACATGATGGAGGGACTGGAGATTAATTGCAGAGATCATGGAGATCATGGAGAGACAACGCAGTCCTCATGGAGACCAGTGGCCACATGTGCAGCGTAGTTATGAGGTGGACCAAAGCTAGGGAAGGCTCACAACAATATAAGGAAGATGAGAGTAGCAAATAAAATCAGTCTGGAATTTGAATTTTTATTGTCGTTTGACATTCTTTGCACGCTTCAACTCTTTAGCTAAGTCTGTTGTGTTGTTTAGCACATGGGTGTTCCCGAGCAAGAATCCCACCCTTACCCACGGGGGACTTCGAGTGCCTACTTTGGGAAGGTTATTTTGAGCAGATATTCATCGTCCGGCAGGTGCCACATTGAGCACCTCTCTTATACATATACAGCTTCAGGAATTACGCATTCCTGTCTTAGGGTTTGAGAGGACGAAGGTAGTTTCTATCATTTTAGCTATGAAACTGGTGGAGGATTCATCCTTTCATATTCAGCTTCCATTTCATTATTCCAGCACTATCATTTTGATATCCAGAATCAAGCCATAATATTACACCTCCATGCAACAGTAGTTCCTTTAGGAATTGCGCAGTCCAGCCAGGCAGATCTAAGGGAGGAAGGAAGCTCCAAGTATTTCAGCTTGGAATCCTGTGAGGGGTCTTTCCCTCACTTTGGAGAGATCATTTACATGATCTGTGAGAATTATTTTGTCATCCAAAAGTAGGCTACAGCTCCATCCTCCTTGACAGTGCAGTCTAGTCCAGCAATTGTGCAGTTTGCAGTTAAAACTTGAGTAGAGAAAGGAGGAGCTAGATCTCAAGCTTCTAGCTTGGAGATCAGGAGAAGGGATCAACCCTTCAGTTAGTGAGCTGAGTGGGTTTTATTTCAGCTAATAGATCATTATTTCAGCCCCATATCATTATTTTTATCCAAGGAGTGCGTAACTCAGCCAGCAGGGGTGCAATGTGCTACCTAAAAGGGACGAAAATCCAACTTTAAAATCTGGCCAAAAAATTTCTGGGTTTTTCTGGGTTTTTCTGGGTTTGTTTAGTAGAGTTGGTGATTAAAATCCTGGATCTTTCTGAGCATTCCAGCAGATTTTAACATATGGTTCTTATTCACAGTAGCAACAGTTTCCAGTAGCAGTAGCAGTAGCAACACAACATTTCCAGTGCTAGTTTTCATTAGTGTATTTCAGCCACTTCTTGTTGGCTTGAGTGCATCTTCTTTGGAGCACTGTGTACTTTATATTTTTTGTTGTTTATAATGATATGACTCAGCTATTTCTTCTCATGGTTACAATGTCTTGATGTTGCAGCATATTTCCAACATTTTCCAGATTTTAGTGTTATATTCCTATTTTTCTTATTCAGAATGCTATAGATGTTCTATATTCATTTATTTTCCATTCTAGAATACTACAGTGGTATCAGAGAATTATATTTAGCTCAGCTTGTGGGCACTTCATGACATCAAAAGAATAAGAAGAAGAAGCAGAAAAAGAAGAAGTCTGCAATGGCGGAAGGATTAATTTTTTCCACACTTCTCTTTGGATATATGCATGATCTCTCCACAGAGATTAAACAAATGAGAAGGGGAAGGCAAAGAGAAACATCAAGAGCGTTTCAAAATGAAGAAGGTCCAAGCACTTCCTATTAGTAGCATAAACAACCGGCAATGCAAAGAGATCCACAACGCTCTTCTATGTCCACTTTCCTTGCAGAAGGAGATGAATGGCATGGAGATGGGGGATACTTAGATCATGAGAATCTGAGTAATTATCTTCTACAATAGAAATCTCAATCAAGAGCATTCAAGGAGAATCTAACTCTCCAACATTTTATCCAAATAAAATAAAATCGGAGATCCCGCAAAAAAAATAGAATAAGGCATATACATAATAGATTCTTCTTGCCTACATTCGATGGATCATCCACAAGCACAGTAAAAGCTTGGATGAAGGAGTTATATAATTTTTTCCAGCTACACCCAGTAGTGGTAATAGAGGTTGTTGATATTTCAGTGCTGCACCTTGAGCGTGGAGCAAATGATTAGTGGTTCAGCCATATAAAACATGCAAGAGCGAATGCTTATGTAGACTACACTCAAAGGTTGATTAAGAAGTTTGATAGAAGGAAACCGGAGGTGCTTTCCATAGATACATTTCCCAACATTAATGAGATATCGCCTGAATAATAAAGGGAGGATGTCAGCACTATCACTTTGGAAGGGGAGGAACTTCCACCACCACCAGCTGCAGAAGTACTTGCAATATATAAAGGAGCACTTGCATCCTTGCAAGGTGGTCTTGAGCACTTGACATTGAGATTCCCATGCATGATTCAGGAGATTCATGAGGAGGAGGAGGCAGATACCAGCGTTGGTGTAACAGTAGAGGAGCATCCATCACCATCACTAGCAGTTGGATAAGCCATTGCACCGGTTGGAGGAACTCTTGTAGCTTTGCAAGATGTTCCCAAGTTTCAGCTAATCCAAGGTTTGCAAACATTTTCACCCCATGTTATTTCAGCACCTTAGTTTGAGATTTGTGGGATCATGACATCGGGGAAATTGCATAACCCAGGGTTAGAGCACCTTGCTGATTTGGAGCAACAAACTGTCACTACGCAGAGGACCCTTGACTTACTCAAAGAAGAGATGTATAGACATCCCAGTTGCTCAGTATTGAGCTACACATAACACTTTATGTTGAAGTGTGGAGTTTCGGAGGGTGGGATGAGCATAGTCCTAATTAGTACAATGTCGGGCTATGAGTTCAGCATTGTGTATGGCCATGAGGCAACAGATCCACCATCATGGAGATCAGCAGCACTATCACTGAGGAGCAGTGATGAGTTTGGGGTCCAACTATTCTTGGAGAATTCCGTTGACCACTTCACTCATGAAGAATTGGAAGGACAGATGATAGTTGGTAGACATTTTATGATGATATCATTCTTCATTATTAGGATGAAGCCTTCTTGATGAGCATCTCACAGCTCAAAGAGAATTTTCTACCTACAACATATTCAAAATATTATGGATTCTATTGGTTCATCGATGAGAGGTTCTCATGGAGTAACCTCAAGGAAGATGCACTTCAACATATCATGGAGTGAAAAGATCATCAGATTGGGGAGGATGGTATTCTCCATTGGGTAGATACCAAGTTGGAGCATGATATGAGTGACCACCCACAGTTGGATGGATGGGTGAGGATGATGAGCAAGTGGTTGGTGAGCTACTTGCATATCTATAACATAGGGCAGCAAGAAGCATGGTTGTGCTGGCTTCTCTTGGGTGAGTATGGTTGCCACCTGACATTTTAGATTGGTATGTTCCATGCCTTACACCATACTAAGGTGATGCAACAACAGGAGGCATGGTTGCGCTAGCTACTTTTGAGAGAGTTTGGCCATCACATGACATATCATATGTCAATGGGTATGTTATTGTTTGTAACATTGCATGGCACTCACATGATGTGGCAGAAAGGAGCTTGGTTATGTTGGGATGATGTGACATTCTACATGTCAATCAGTATGTTGCTGCTCCATGGCTTGCATGATGATGATGTGAGGTGGAAGCAAGAGTCATTGTTACTTTGGTTACTCTTGGGAGGGTATGGGCTGACTTTCTCCCATATCTTGCATGAGGAGGAGGGGGGATGGAACAGGAGGCCTTACTATGTTAGCTTTTGTTATGAGAGAATGACCACCATACTTGGTATGATGATCAGGTGGTATGGCAGAAAGAGGCATTGTTGTGGTGGTTGTTATTGAGAGAGTATGGTTCGACATTTCACATGTCAACCCTTATGTATATGTTTCCTATTTTGCACAGTGTTGAGATGATTCTTGGAGCAAGCAGGGCCAATGATGGGAGCATCAAGAGGTACATCCTACTCCATGTAGCATGGGTTGGAGAGATATTTCATGAGTTGGGACTTTCCTTTTGGGGGGAGGAACCCCTTCACTTCATATGTCTCGTGTAGAGAAGTGTTGAGCATTGGAAAAGGTATGAATTCACCATGTATTTTCTCATATTTTTCCTTTAAACATAACTCTTTTTATTCTAGAAAGATGATTTATTGGAGGATTATGATAGAATTGCAAAGACTAATGTTTATTGTGAAAATTGACTAAAGATTTTATTTTATTCTAAAAACAGGAAACAAATGAAGTAAACCATCATTCGAAGGAAAAAGCTAAAGCAGGAGTAACTTATGTTCCTCCAGCAAAGGACCGTATCTAGACAAGAAGAAGGAAATCAGAACGTATAGCTAAAGGAAGACAGGGAACAGCACGGCTACAGCCTAAGAAGACCAAGCGCTAGCTAAAAAGAGAAAAGGAGTGAATCCCTCAGGATCTTTCAATCCTGAGGGATCGTTGTTCAATATTATTGTTGTTTCTTGTCTTGTCTCTCAAATTGTTATCAAAGGCAGTGCCTTTAGAAATCGAAAAAACAATGATTTATGATTAAACACTCCTTTTGTAACTCTGTAATTTCTTAACTTTCGTGGTCAGAGAGTGACTGTTGTAAACGTTATTTATGTCTGATTAATACAAGATCTTGTTGCCATTCCATTTCTTAACTCTAGTGTAAAGCCCAGCAGTGTTTCACTGGTGGCTAAGGGCCCAGCCCTGGTGGATCGATCTGTTGTTTTTATCATTACCTTTCAGTTATCGTTGTGTGACAGTTTGTATTTGTTTTCGTTATAGTTTGCAAGTTAATTGGTTTACTATTTAATTGCTTATTGATATCGGTGCATTACATTGATGAATTGCATTGATGTTCCGTTCTAACAAGAATCTTAATTCCTGTATCATTTATCTTGTTATGCTTTAACAGAGCTTTTTTGTTCAGTATTTGATGTTCTATTTCAGTTGTTGTTCCATTTTCTGTTTCGTTTGATTTCTGTTCATTTCAGATTGCTGATCAAGAGAGTTTGTTATCGATAGGATTTTTTGTTTAATAGGATTTGTTCTTCAATAGAATTTTCTATTTGATTCCATTAGTTAGAGTATGTTGTTCAGATTCATTAAAGAGAATTTGTTGTTCAATTCTTCTAGTTACAGTTTTCTGTTTATTTACATTGTTGTTCAATTCCAGGTTTGCTGTTGATTTCAAATTAATTAGTTTACAGATTGAAAAGAGTTTGGTTTTGAGAGTTTGCCTAGTTTACTTTCATTAATAGCCTTTAGTTCAATTTCTATTTCCTTTTAATTGCTTTAAGACAGGATTACCAATTGTAAATAATATTGTTTATTGCTACCTACGTTCTCAGATTGATTATCTTATTCCCGTTTGATTTCAATCCCATCAGTTTCTAAAGGAAAGAGTTATCATTATTGCATCCTTGACTGATTTTTGCTGAGTGAATGATTGGATTTCAGAGCATTTAATTTCATGTCATTGTAGTTAGATTTCTTTTCCAAACATCCGTTTACTCTTGTATTTACAACGTTGTACTACATATTGCAAGGCATTACTCTTAGATTGAATTGCAGCCTCAGACTGAGTACACTCTTGAAACAAAAATTCATTCCTAGATTGATGATTAATGTAGGATAAATAGGCATTAAAAAGACACCTTTTATACCTCAACATTTTGGCGCCATTTCCTGGGAGAGTGTAGCCATTTATAGAGAGTGATGCATATTTTTTTTTTCTGCTAGCAAAGAATTGGGTATTAAAAACAGAAGGTAAGAACCTGCGTACCGAGCAAGAAACATACTTGTTCACTGGCCCGCTTCATAGAAGAATTGGGTAAAAATTTTAGGTAGGAATGAATGCTTGTCTTTTTGAATGAATAGAAAATCTAAATAGAACAAAATTCCTCCTAAACCCGAAAAACCTAAGGGACCGATGACCCTTGGGCGAACAACTTTCATCGACGAAATCCTAAACAAAGTCGAATCTCAGCCATCAGTAGGACCTAGAAAATTTACTTCTAGACAACCTACTAGTTCCCTTCAGGCCACAGAATCACCATCTGTAGCCTTTGCTGAGGTACATAGCCAAACAGAAGGAATTGAGCAAGATTCCCAAGAAATTTAGAATTCTCGCCTAATTTCTCTGCAAGAAGGGAACTCTAGTAATCTTCGTGAAGGAGGAGGAGAAACAGGGGAAACAGAAGAACCAAAATCTCCTCTTGAATTAATCCAAACAATGAGCAACCCAGATAAGGGAAGTGTTGTCAACATCATTCAAAACAAAGCTAAAGGACCTGAATCTCCTCAAATATTAGGTCGGCAAGGAACACTCATTATTCCAAATCAAGGGAGTGTTGTCAAGGTCATTCCTATTCCTTCTAGTCAGCCTAGGAATTCCCTTGAAATCCCAGAAGTATATTGGCACATATTTGATCAAATGGCCCAGAACCAGAACCAACAAACACCTCAACAAACTTCCACACCGCAATATCCCATTGTGGACACTCCAGTTAATGCACCTATGAAGGCCATTTCTCTTCAGCATATTCCTACATTCCATGGCTTAACATCGGAAGATCTAGATGCATTTCTATTTGAATTCGATGTATTATGCAGGGGGTATGACTATACCACCGATCCCAAAAAATTAAAATTATTTCCTTCCACATTAAAAGGAGCAGCTTTACGATGGTTTATGGGGTTAGGTGGAGGTGTTATAAATTATTGGGAGCAGTTGAAAGCTGCGTTTCTGAAGAAATATCAGGATTATTGTAGGTCTAGGGAATTAAAAGATGAAATATTTCAGATGACAGTAAAACCTAATGAAACACTTGAGGAATATGTAGAACGCTTTCAATACAACCTCCAGAGATCACCTTATGCATCTTTACCCTTACCTAATAATGTGTTAAAAACTACATTACTTAAAGGGATGAAGGAACAATGGGTGGAAACATTAAATATTATGGGAAAAGGTGATATATATTAGGAAATTTTTGTTGGCATTATTGATTTGTGTATCAGGAGTTTGAGAGGCAACACAAGGCTAAAATCAGCGGAACGTGACATGATCACGAGGGATAGTAAGACCTCCGGTGAAGGTATAACCCGCGCAGATATTGGAAATCTGCTGGAAGATTTTAAAACTGATATTCTAGGGACTCTGACAACGCAGTTCAACATTATGCAAGCCAAACAAAAGCAAGCAGAAGTAGAACAAAATCTGGCAATATTCTGCCCTAAGTGCAGGAAGAAACACAGCCATAAAGAGTGCCTACTGGATATAGTCAAATTTTGTGCCATCTGCACAAAATATCACTCCACAGAAGGTTGCCCCTCGCTCCTTAGATTGAAAGAAGTCTAAAAAGAGGCGGAAGAAGAATCAAAAATGGTATGCCTACTTAATCAGCGTCGAAAATGGCAGCCACGACAAACAGGTATGCCAATTGATCCATCCTCTTCTTTTCAGCCTCCTCAATATAATGCTAAGAAATATAATGGAATGTGGAAAAAACAACCACCTTTCCCCAATTAGTCACAACAGCCATTTCTTACATCACCATGGCCAAATCAAACTAATTGGCCAAATTTTCTTTTATGTCCACCATTTTGGCAAAACAATGCTTATCCAACACAATGGTCCCCCTCCACCTCGCAGAGTCAGACCTGGCAGACAAACTGGCAAAGACCTATGAATCAGCCAACTGGAACAATCCCTCTCCCTCAACCTACACTATCAGCCCCCTATACATTGCCACAAAATCCCCATACCAACTTAAGACCGCAACTCCCGACCCAACCCAACCCAAACCCCAATAATAGGCCATTTCAGTATGTTCAAATAATGGAACCACCGAAACTAGAAACTGAATTGAGGGAGTGTAATGACCTTCAACTAAGATCTGGGCGCATAGTAGAAACAGAGGGAGACAAAAATGTTCAAGTTGAAGATCTGTTACCTTCATAACAAACATTGCAAAAAGAGAACTTGGTTAAACAACAAACTCAACAACAAGCAACCACCTCTTCTCCACCATTCCTAGAACGATTAATCATACCTCGCCCAATAGAATATCCTAATTTTGATCTTCCGGGAGAATTTAAAAATTTGTGTATAAAAATCCCTCTCCTCTAAGCTATCCAAGACATTCCTATTTATGCAAAAACCATCAAGGAACTATGTATAAAGAATCCAAAGAGGATAACAACAACTAACCCAACTGTCCAATTAGTCGGCACTCTATCTGACTTATTATCAGGAATGGAAAAACCTATAAAATATGAAGACCCAGGAAATCCTGTAGTGACGGTGTAAATCAATGGACAATCATTTCCAAATTCCTTGGTTGATTTGGGAGCTACAATTAATATCCTAGCAAATACCACTTGTCAAAAACTTGGCATTACATCAATAGATCCAACAACAACTTTATTAGAATTGGTTGACCGATCGGTAGTCAAACTAGAAGGCACACTACATGATGTAATGGTATCAGTAGATTCCTGGGAGTACCCTGCTGACTTCCTGATTATCAACCCCAAAAACCGCCTAGATGGACACCCTTTGATCCTAGGTAGACCTTGGTTGGCAACTGTCGATGCTTACATTGGCTGCCGACATGGCAACATGAATATAACATGGGGAAACTATGTCAAGAATTTAGATTTATATCCCCCAGCCCAACCAAGCCTATCGATAATCGAAACAAGGAAACAACCTGTATCATATTTCATGGAAAAAATTAGATCACCACTAACCATAGAAGATGCCCTCGATTTTAAATACCAAACAGAGGATGATATCATTAATAGTTTCATTAATAAACCAAAAATCAGATCCCATTTGCAATGTCACATGATCAAGGCAGCATTTGATAATAAAGAAGAAGAATATCCCTTGAAAGACAATCATGATCAATCAATACCCACTAATTCTGTGTACAATAGAAAAATTGTAGAAATTGAACCAAGAAAAACTCTAAACATTAACAAAAATCTGACTGTTGAACAAGAAAAGAAGATGGTCCAATTACTACAAAAATATAAGGGAGATTTTGCATGGGATTACCCAGACATGAAGGGAATTGACCCCCAGTTATGTATGCACCACATCTATACAGAAAAAAATGCTAGACCCATTCACCAACCCCAACGAAGATTAAACCCTCACCTTAAATATATTGTGAAATCTTAATTACAAAAGTTGTTGGATGTCAATTTTATTTACCCAATATTTGATAGCAAGTGGGTCTCTCCATTAGTAGTGGTGCCAAAGAAGAACGGAAAGTGGAGGATATGTGTCAAATACCGAGAACTAAACAAAGAAACCCAGAAATATCACTTTCCCCTTCCCTTCATTGACCAGGTATTAGATACATTGGTGGGAAAGAAATTCTTTTATTTCCTAGATGGCTTCAGTGGATACAATCAAATTCAGATTGCCCCTGAAGACCAAGACAAAACTACTTTTACCTGTCCTTGGGGGACATTTTCCTATGAGTTTTACTCTTTGGCCTATGTGATGCCCCTGCTACATTTCAGAGGGCCATTCTCAGCATATTTTCAATTTAATAAATGAAGGGCTCGAAGTGTATATGGATGACTTCACACCTTACGGAGATGATTTTGAGCTAGCATTAGAAACGTTGGAAAAAGTGTTGCAAATATGTATTGACACTCGGCTTTTCTTAAGCCATGAAAAGTGTCACATGATGATGACCGAGGGACTTATCTTAGGTCATTATATCTCAACAGCTGGAATACAGGTAGATCCAGCTAAAATTCAGATAATTTTGTTAATACCAACTCCTACCACACAAACAGAGGTATGTAGATTTCTCGGATTTTTTGGTTATTATAGAAGATTTATAGAACATTATTCTCGAATAGCTGCACCTTTATATGCATTAATAGGAAATGTTGATTTCATTTGGACAGATAAATGTGACCATGCCTTTGAGGATCTGAAAAAGCTTGTATCAACAGCCCTAGTGCTGAGGGGGCCAAATTGGGATTTTCCATTCCAAATTTCATATGATGCCTCAGACACAGCTATTGGAGTAGTTCTTGGGCAGGAAGAGGATAAGAAACCATATGCAATCTATTATATTAGCAAAAATCTATCTCCTGCTAAATTAAACTATACTATGACTGAGAAATAATTTTAGCTGTAATACATGATGTAAATAAATTTGGACATTATATAACTGGGTATCCTGTATTTTTATATACAGATCACTCTACCATAAAAATTCTAGCAAATAAGCTTGTTACAAATGGTAGAGTAACAAGATGGTTGATTTTATTGCAGGAATTCGGTATCACAATAAAATATCGACCTAGAAAAGAGAACCCTGTAGCTGATTTCCTGTCAAGAATGCCAAAACCAACAGATGCAGCAACAATCGAAGATCACTTCCCAGATGAGCATTTGTTCGATGTTACTACCAGAACCCCATGGTATGTTGATGTTGCAAATTATTTAGCAGTAGGTAAATTACCAAAGCATCTAACGCCCAATGAACGAAAACAGATAGTACAGTGTAGTACTTGATTCTCTTGGATTGGGGGCTACCTGTTTCATATAGGATCATATATGCACATCAAGATATGCGTCCAAGAGGACGAAGCATTTGATATTCTGAAAGCATGCCACGATGGGCCGTGTGGCGGACATTTTGTAGATCGTAGGACTCGCCACAAGGTTTTACAAACAGGCTATTACTGGCCTACAATTTTTAAAGATGCTAAAAAATTCGTACAGGCTTGTGATAGCTTCCAAAGGGCAGGTCGCCCTGGACAGTCCAACGAAATGCCTTTTAATCCACAGTTAGTAATCGAGCCATTTGAAAGTTGGGCACTTGACTTTTTTGGTCCTATTAACCCACCATCAAATCAGAAAACATACATCCTAGTCGCAACAGAGTATGTTACTAAATGGGTTGAAGCAGAGGCACTTTTGAGAGCTACAAAGGACTCTGTAATACAATTCCTTTTCCGAATATTTGTGCAATATAGCCTCCCAAGGGATGTAATTACAGATGGAGGACCGCAGTTTGTAGGTAAAAAAAACGCTGAAACATTAGAAAATTACCACATTCAGCACAAAATCACAACTCTTTACCACCCACAGGCAAACGACTAGGTAGAGAGCATGAATAAAGTGATCGAATCTATACTGACAAAAATAGTTGCATCACACAGACATGACTGGGCTTATAGATTTCCAAAAGCCTTGTGGAACATGGAAAAGTACCAATGTGGGTATCACCAGATGGAAAAGTAGAGTTTGAAATTCAGACATTAAGAATAGCCCAGGAGGTGGGTTTAGATTTAAATGAAGCCCAGGTTAGAAGATTACAGCAAATGAATGAGTTAGATGAAATTAGGCTCTCTGCTCTTCAGAAAACTACATTAATTCAATATAGAGAGCAAAATGGCACGACGCCCTCATCAAAGAGAAAATCTTCCACAAAGGGGATTGGGCACTCCTATATGACTCCAGGTTTTAGGATTTCCCAAGAAAACTCCAGACATGATGGCTTGGACCCTACGAGATACAAAAATTGCATGATAATGGAACCATCACATTAACCACCATTGATGGATCTGGACATTCGTTCAAAGTAAACAGTCATCGAGTGCGACTTTACCATAAACCGCTTAATCAGGAGTCCATTTACCAGCAATTACGGGAAGATTCTACCATGCAGATTCTTGCTGAGGGAGACAAATCCTCCTCAGCAACCATTCACTGAATAATTTCTTTCATTTTGGAACTTGTACATAAATCTTTTCTCTTTATCTTGCTTGTTTTTTGTACAGATTTATTTCTTAAGCTGTTCCTTTTTAAGGAACAGCAGCAGTTTCTCTCAAGAAAGAGCATGTTTGAGTGTTTCTTTTTGTTGTTCCTCTAGAGAGGAACAGCAGTTTTTGTTGTTCCTTTACAAAGGAACAGAATTTTTTTTTGCTGCGTTTTTTTGCTGTTCCTTTCCAAAGGAATAGCATTTTTTGCTATTCCTTTCAAAAGGAACAGCAGTTTTTGTTGCGAGTTTTTGTTGTTCCTTTCCAAAGGAACAACAGTTTTTTTTTTGTTCCTTTCCAAAGGAACAAAAGTTTATGTCGTGTGTTTTTGTTGTTCCCTTCCAAAGGAACAATAGTTTTTTTTGTTCCTTTCCAAAGGAACAACAGTTTTTGCCCCGTGTTTTTGGTGTTCCTTTCCAAAGGAATAGCATTTTTTTTCCGCCTGTTTTTGTTGTTCCTTCCCAAAGGAACAGCATTTCCGCTAATTGTTTTTTTGTTCCTTTCGAAAGGAATAGCATTTTCGCAGCTTTTTTTGCTATTCCTTCCCAATGGAACATCACTTTTTTGAGTGCATTTTTCTTGTTTTAAAACAGCATTTTGAGGATTTTTGTGAATTCTTCATGACTCTCTTAAAGGAAAACATACAATTTATGCAAGGATACACAAATTAGAGGTTACTAGAATTAGCAAATCAAGAGAAATTGTCATTTTTAAGAAATTGTTTCGTAGTGATAAGAAAAAGGAAAGGACACAACTATCTATATCACTTTGTTGTCTTTATTTTCACTAAAATTAATATGATCGGTTATCTTTATCATATTGGTTCTTCCCTAAATTCTCAACTCTCTTTGATTTTTATTTATTGAATAAGAATAATGGCATATTTTCTCTATTGAGATGTTCAGACTTCTTCCACCATCCCTTCTCTTAAGGAGTGTTGAGCCATCCTCTATATATAAATAGGGAAGTTCTATAAGAAAAGAAAGAAAAGAAAAATTTGTTGAGATTGCAACAAGATGATGAGCTTAGTGAAAAGAGTTGCCTTCACTAAGTGGGCCCGCAGGCTATTTTTGGCACAAAGTTTATTTTTAGACATGTCGATCATATTCTATGGATGGTTGGTCAAAAATAGATGGACTTCTATTTTTAGACATATTGGGCGGAATCTATTTTTAGATTTGTGGCCTAAAAATAGATGTCTAATATGATGTTAGCTCTTAATAATATTTGGACTCTAAACATTATAACTTATTCTCGAGCACTTCATTAAGTGTACAATGCACAGAGCCGGCTGTAATAGGTGCTATTTTTGGAGGGTTAAGGGAGCGATCGCATGGAGACTTCGTGATGTGACAAAGTTTGGTGGAGTTGTAGAAGTAGTTGGTGGAGTTGTGTTCAATTTAACTCAGTTAGACACAGTTGAGCTAGATGTATCTAGTCTAACTGATTGATACACTAGTGAGAGTGGTGTGAATTAATTTATAATTAATTCACTAAATAATAACTCATTAATCAACCCGCGAATATACCGCTAATCATGGGCATGGACAATGGGAGACCAGTGGAGAGGTAGGTGAAAGAGCAAGTTGACTATCAGTTATGACTATAGTGATGCATTGATTGCATTCAACACAGAGTGGAGATGCCAATGAGGATTGCGTGAGCAAGGCTGGACCAATTCGAGTTCATTCAGAGCCATTCTTCAACAAGGATTGCGCGGTAGAGGCAGGCTAGTAGGTGGCAGAGATCGGTGCATGGATTTGCTAGATTAGGACCTGATTAGTGTGTAGCGATTGTATTGTACTGAGAGCTTGTGAGAAGCTTTGTATGAGGATTTTTAGATGATCTCTATGACATATATTATATATAGATATTTGGGGTTTTTAGCTTCAAGCTTTCCCGTTAAAACATTGCGTTCATATGTGTGAATTTTTATGGTTTCAATGTGTGCATGCAATTGATTTAATTTCCGCATATGATGATCAATAGTAGAAGAGATTTTTTATTGTGCATGAAGTTAAAATAGTGTGTGATCAGGAGAATATTAAATGTATAACACATTAGTTATATAATTTCTACATGGTATCAGAGGTATATTGATCATTGGATCAATTGCAAATTATTGAAGCGGTTGAGTTTTGTGCTGGTGGAATTCGAATTTGCAGTAGTGTTTTCTTGGTGTCGAAGTTGAGATGTCTTTCAACGGATAGCGATTGGAGTATGCCCTTGAGGGAAGCTCAAATTATATTTCATGGAAGGACAGGATGGAGGCAGTGCTGGAGGATAATGGGTTGAAGGAGTTCATAGATGCAGAAATTCCAGAACTTTCTTCTAGCGATGCTAACGCACTTGACGCATGGCAAAAGAAGACAGAAAAATGTCAAAGGATTATGTTGGAAGGTGTGAAGGATCACATAGTGTCCAGCCTTCATGGTAAAGCTTCTCCATTCTTGATGTGGAAAGCTTTGATAGACTTGTTCCAAAGCAAGAGCGACCAGAGGAAGTTGGCGCTCAAGGATAAACTCAGGAATATAAAAATGGAGAAAGGCGACAGTATACCCAAGTACCTCACGAAGTTTGTCCAGTGCAGGGATGAGCTGGAAGTGTAAGTCAGAGAGAAGAGGACTTGCAGAGCTTGGCTCTCCTTGGGCTTCCGAAGATTTGGTATTCCTATGAGGACTCAATGGCCTAGGCTGATGGGAGCAATCTCTTGGTCGATTCGCGTGGAGCAGATAAGGCAAAGTACTGAAGGGATGGTTCTTCGAATAATGAAGATGAAGAAAATTATGCTTGGCCGCCAAAGCAAGGAAAGGAAGGGACTCTTCTCAATCCTATATAAAAGGCAAGAAGCAGGACATGGGTCTGCTTATTTATCACCAACACGAAATTACGCCACTAATTGTCCACAAGAAAATAAGCAAAGCCGCTGATTCGCACTGGAGAGGCTCAGCCTCAAATTTGAGCCGGATTTTCGCCGATCGCAGTGCTTGGCTCCAAGTGTGGAGTGGGACTGGCAGTTTCTTGAGGTGGTGCGTCTTTTCATATGAACGGAGACAAATATTTGTTTGTTGATCTGGATGAGAAAGATCTTGGAGTGCACATCGAGATGGGCGATGATGGTAGATACAGTGCGACCAGTATCAATACCATTTCCTTTGAGAGGGAGTCTGGTAAACCCTTCGTATTGAAGGAAGTGATGCATGTTCTAGGATTGAAGAAGAATCTCATCTCTATGGCGATGTTGGAAGACAAGAGATATGATGTTGTCTTTAGTGAGGGAAAGGCTTTCCTACGCAGTAAGGAAACTGGTGAAACCCGGAGGATAGGGGTTCAAGTTAAGAACCTTAAAAATTGCAAAAGGGCTGCACGAAATGGTAGGAAAAGCACAGAAGGGAGTGGTGAGCCGAGGCGAAGCACCCGCCATACTGTAGCATATTTCTACTGGGCTTCCTAAAGGCACTCTTGCACAGTCAGATCAGTGCAAGGGGTGTACCTTGGGAAAATTTTTGAAAGCCACCTTTCACAAGAAGGATAGTCACGCCACGACGATCCTTGAGAGAATTCACACAGACGTGTGTGGACCTTTCTCAGTAGCTTCGACAGCAAAGCACAGGTATTATGTGATATTTGTTGATGATTTTTCTCGTAAGTGTTGGATCTTCTTCATGCAGAAGAAGAGAGAGACATACTCAAAGTTCTGTGAGTTCAAGGCACTGGTTGAGAAAGAATCAGGGAAGCAGGTGAAGGCTCTTAGGAGCGATAATGGTGGTGAATTCATCTCTGGTGAATTCAAATACTTTTGCAGCGCAGAATGGATTCGAAGAGAGCTCATAGCGCCTCATAACCCACAGTAGAATGGGGTCGCGGAGCGAAAGAACAGAATGATTGTGGGTGCTGCACAGGAAATGTTTCATGATCAGGGCCTTCCCATACACTTGTGGGCTGAAGCTTGCAACACGGCAGTTTATGTGCAAAACCATTTTCCTCATAGAGTACTTGGCATGAGTACACCCGAAGAGGCGTTTTCTGGTAAGAAGCCTGATATTTCTCATTTGAAGATTTTTGGCTCACCTGTTTACATTCATGTGACGAAGGATGCCAGGAAGAAGCTAGAGCCTACCGTAGAGGTTGGGATATTTTTGGGGTACACAGAAACACCCCACAACTGTCATGTGTATTTTCCAAATAGTCAGAAGACTGTTGTGCGACGGGATATCAAATTTCATGAGGAGAAAGCCATGAAGTGTTCGCTTAAGGTCACACTTGCATGCAGATGAGGAGCTATTAGTTCCTAAGGATGAGCCTCAGGATGTGGATCAGCCACAAGAGGAGGTTCATGGAGTGGAAGAAACCACTCATGCAGCGCCAAACATTAGAGGGCAGAAGCACACTACAGAAGCTGAGTGATTGAATCTTGATGCAGAGAAGATTGTAGGAGCACCTACACCACATCACAAACAGAGACAGTCACCTGACCGATATACTAGATACATGGCTCTAATGAGCAAGTGTATCATGACAGAACCATCCTCTTTCAAGGAAGTTGTGGAAGACCCTGCATGGGTAGATGCCATGGTGGAAGAGTATGATTCGATTGTCAGAAACAGTGCATGGGAGATTGTCCCAAGGCCGAAAGGGAAATTAGTGGTAGGTTTGAGATGGATCCACAAAGTGAAGCAAGCTGCTGACGGGAGCGTCAAGAAGTACAAGGAAATATTTTTTGCCCGGGGCTTCTCATAGATTGAGGGTATCAACTATGAGGAAACCTTTGCACCTGTCGCAAGGTATTCTTCCATACGGAGCATCCTAGCTCTCTCAGTGCAGATGGGTTGGCACATTCATCAGATGGATGTGAAGACTGCGTTCCTTGATGGATTCATTGAGGAGGAGGTGTACATAGATCAGCTTGAAGGTTTCGAGATCTTCAGCAGCGAGTCACATGTGTGCAGGCTCAAAAGAGCATTGTATGGGCTGAAACAAGCACCTCGTGCTTGGTACACATGGATAGATAGTTATTTCACCGGTCTTGGATTCACCAAGAGTGAGGCGGATCCGAACCTATACCAGATTGTGGTGGAGGGTAAGTTTTTTATCATTGTACTTTATGTAGATGATTTGATACTGGCAAGTGATGAACAATTGATACTCTCATGCAAGGCTGATCTTGCAAAGGAGTTTGAGATGAAGGACTTAGGCCTCCTTCATTATTTCCTAGGATTGGAAATTTGGCAGCGCAATGATGGATTGTTTGTGTCTCAAGGAAAGTATGCCCGAGAGATACTGGAGAAGTTCAACATGTAAGGCTGCAAGCCTATCAACACTCCTCTTCCTGGTGGTTGGAGGAAAGAGGATGCTACATCGGCAGAGGTAGTGGATGCCACTGTTTACCAACAGTTGGTTGGTTCGCTCATGTATCTAGTCAATACACGATCGGACATATGCTATGCTATTATCCAGCTTTCACAAGCTATGGTTAAGCCTACCAAGCTCTTTTGGAAGGCGAGGAAGCATGTATTTAGATATCTCAGAGGAACATCGAGATATGGATTGTGGTACAGACAGTCGAATGAGGTCAAGCTGCATGGCTTCACGAATACAGATTGGGCAGGGAGCCCAATGGACAGAAAGAGCACATCTGGAGGGATTTTCAGTATTGATTCTATAGCAGTTTCTTGGTACAACAAGAAAGAGATATCTGTGGCACTCAGTGTAGTGGAGGCCGAGTACATGGCACCAAGTTTGGCTGCATGCGAGGCTATATGGATGAGGAAGATCCTGGTCGGGTTGTTAGGTTCACACTTAGATCCTACTGTGATATATTGTGATAATCAGAGTTACATCAAACTCTCACTTAATCCAGTATTTCATGATAGATCTAAACACATTTACATCCGGTATCATCATATCAGAGATTGTGTGCAGTGGAAGATCACGTTACTTTCTTACATTCCTACAGAGGATCGGGATGTAGATATCTTGACGAAGGCACTCACCAGGGGAAAATTCGAAAACCATAGAGGTGGATCGGGGTGGCAGATAATCCCTATCTTTTTGAGAGGGAGTGTTGATATTGCAACAAGATGATGAGCTTAGTGAAAAGAGTCGCCTTCACTAAGTGGGCCCGCAGGCTATTTTTGGTGCGAAGTCTATTTTTAGACATGTTGCTCATATTCTATGAGTTGCAGGATGATATTTGTGGATGGTTGGTCATGTTGGAAAAATAGATGGACTTCTATTTATAGACATATTGGGCGGAATCTATTTTTATATTTCCAGTCTAATAATAGATATGTCGAATATTATTAGATCTTAATAATATTTGTACTCTAAACATTAATTTATTCTCTTAGAGCACTTCAGTTAAGTGCACAGATGTGGCACAGGAGTTGTCAGAAGGAATTACGCTATTCCTGAGGGTTAAGTGGAGCTATTTCATGGAGACTTCAGTAATTGACAGAGTTTGGTGGATTTGTAGAAGTAGTTGGTGGAGTTGTGTTCAATTTAACTCAGTTAGACACAGTTGAGCTAGTTGTATCTAGTCTAACTAATTGATACACTAGTGAGAGTGGTGTGAATTAATTATTAATTAATTCACTAAATATTAACTCATTAATCAACTGAAGAATACATCAGTTAACTATAGTGCATGGACAGTTTCAATGGAGACCAATGGAGAGGTAGGTGAAAGAGAAAGTTGACTATCAGTTGTGACTATAGTGATGCATTGATTGCATCCAACACAGAGTGGAGATGCCAATGAGGATTGCGTGAGAAAGGCTGGACCAATTCGAGTTCATTCAAATCCATTCTTCAGCAGGGATTGCGCAGTAGAGGTAGGCTAACAGGTGGCAGAGATCAGTGCATGGATTTGCTAGATCAAGACTTGATTAGTGTGTAGTGATTGTATTGTACTAAGAGCTTGTGAGAAGCTTTGTATGAGGATTGTTACATGATCTCTATGACATATATTATATATAGATAGTTGGGGTTTTTAGCTTCAGGCTTTCCCGTTAAAACAGTGTTCATATGTGTGAATTTTTATGGTTTCAATGTGTGCATGCAATTGATTTAATTTCTGCATATGATGATCAATAGTAGAAGACATTATGTATTGTGCATGAATTTAAAATAGTGTGTGATTAGGAGAATCTTGGATGTATAACACATTAGTTATATAATTTCTACAAAATTTCTATATATGATTACTAACAATACTATTATATGGCAGATGGAGGATAGGGGGTCTCATCAAGAGCCAGCCTACCATGATAATAAGGAAGCAGTGAAGTGGCATTCCCACTATGGCCACCACACCAGGGATATGATCCAATGGACAATTAAGAAAAAAAATAGAAAGTCCTTGGAATAGGAGGTCTCATCGGGAGCCGGCCTGCCCACCTTTCACTCCTTCCTGGTGAATGGCATTGTGATTCATCTGGTTCCCAAGCTAGCACAATGGCCTCCATCATGACATCACACAGCACTTCCCTAGGCATAAATAAAGGATAATGGTTCCAAGTGTGAGAAAGCAACTTTTTCAAGGTTATAGACACCTGTGGGCAACAGAGCTCTGTTGATGGCTTTGAAGTCATATTTTTCACAAATCAATAGTAATGTTAAACCCTTTTCTTATATCTTTATCTAATATCAAATGAGAGTATGCTCCTAAACCCTTTGTTTGGAACCTATTATGCATGAAATTTATTTATAAATCTATCATAATATTTTATGTGGATAATGACCGCATAAGTACCTTTTTCACATCATTTGTCCTTTTCCTTATGTTCAAAATCATTACATAATGTTTCCATATCTATTCACAATTTAATAATATGCATCGATTTCAGTAATGCGATAATTTGTTGATCATATCATAAGTATGTATGCCTTTCACTGTTGTACCATTGCTATGTAGTACATTGCTATTCTATTTCGACGGTCGAGGACGACCTATTATCTTTCAGGGGGGGGGGGGGGCGGATGCCTTTTAATGCCTGCATGCGGGTCGAATCCCTGTGTTCATCAATTTCTTGGAAATAGCAAGAGTTTAGCAGTATTGTGCTGATATACACAAAGTTTTGTTCCATTACATTTATGTGTATTTGCGAATAATTAACAGTGTGAAGACAGAATGGGAGGACGAACAATACATAGTGAGCCACAGGTGCTAGCAGTTTCCAACGCTGAACGAGAAATTATAGAGAGAGTAAGATGGATTACCTACCTCATAAGAATGCAGCAACCCCATGAAACGATAGCCATTGAATTTTTACAGAATTTGCAGGAAGGATACTCCATAATTAAGGTAGGAAAATAGCAGTAACAGACGCAATAATTGCCGAGGTGTCTGGTCTGCCAACGGAAGGAACCATATGGACCCATAAGAAAGTGAAGCTTCAAGAATCCATGAACATTTTCCAGGGTGAAGGGCAGACCCTGGTTGTCAAAGGGAAAGGAGTTTAGCCGACGATGTTGGGAAAACCATGGACAGAATTGGCGAAAGTAGTATAGAGCTACATAACATGTGATGGAAGAAGAGATGTGGTAAGACCTCGCCACCTTAATTTATTAGTAGTATTAAAGAAAAAATGTACTATAAGCCTGCCTGCATATTTAAATTTCTTATTGCATGATGTCGCCCAAAGTATAAGAAAGTCTCGTCATATAGACATGGTGGTAAGCCACCATTGCTTAATCTGATTGATAGTGAGTTACAGTCTTGCCCAATGGCAGACTAGTTGGGAAGAACTGGTATTTTCAATTGATAGAGGACTAGCCCTACTACCCTAAAACACAAAATAATTAATAGCACAGTAGCAGAACCATCAAAACGCAGACAATCCTCCAGGTTAAGGAGAATTAAGGGAATGATAGAAGTTCTTCAGGGTAACAGTAGCCAGCCCTTAGAATTTCCCAGTTCGGAAGATGAACAACCCCCACAACTAGAAGAAGAGAGTCACCACACTGGTGAGGAAGAAGAGAGTCACCACACCAGTGGAGAAGAATAAAGTCCCCATACCAATGCAGAAGAAGAAAGTCCCCATACCAATTCAGAAGAAGGAAGTTACCACACCTGTGAAGGGGAAGAAGGTAATCACAGCAGTGAAGATGAAAGAGAGGGAGCAGAACCTCCCGAATCCACCATTGCAAGTCCACATATCCCATTGCAAGAGGACCAATTGGCCCAAATTTTGGCCAACATGAACGATTACATACAACCCCACAGCCCACAGAACTTCAACATTGAGATAAACCAATTGCAGGAACAAGTTGTTACCGGTAAAGATACGCCCGAGGGAATGTCTAATGAAGTAGAAAAAGAAAACCCTCAGGGAACTTAGAACCATCTGGGGTTACTTCCCCTGATAAATGCAGCCAGGAAGGTGTGAACTCTGAAAAAGTGTTCCAAACTAAAATCCCTCGGGGAACAGCAAAACCAATCAAGGTTACTACCCTCGAAGAACGTAGCCAGAAGCATATGAACACTAAAGAAGTGTTCCAAGTAGAAAACAGAGAAGAAATCTTGAGAAAAGGCACGGCTACTGAAAATCAAACCCCATCTGAGCAATTGAGTACAAAGAAAGGAACAATCATTCCTCCCATGAGGAAAAAGAAAATAACCGAACTTGAGAAGCTGCGGAGGGAACGGCAGAAGCTCCAAAAGCTAATGGAACAACTCAGAGAGAGTATTAGGGTTCTCAAAATGAATAAATTCCCAAAACGAACCCCAAAACAAAGGAACATAGCCACCAAACGAACCCCAAAGAAGAGGAAAGTAGCCACCAAAGCGAAGCCCCAGATTGCAGAGACTATGGAAACCCAAGCTGAGCCCAATCAAGAAGACATGGAACAGCGGGAAGCTGTTCCAGATGCAGCTGCCCCAACTGAAAGCGCACAGACCTGCAATCAAAACATTTCTATTGACCCTACTATAGCAAAACTCCAAGAGGAGCTAGCACAGGCTCAGCAGGTAAGAGAAAAACTTGAAGAGGATATTGTTCCTAAAAATAAATATCAAGAGTTACAGAAGAAAATGAGGAACATCCATGCATTAGAGGCTAATGCCTATGACAGGTGTCAGAAGGCAGAAGAGAAAGTTGAAGAGGTAAGGAATAAATTAAAAATGGCTCGGAATCAAGTGGATACTCTCTACTCCTTATACACAGATGTTCTAGCTTGTAGATGCCCTGCCAAGAATTATGCTTTGTTTTTATTAGAAAGATATTTACAATTGAAAATTAAAGCAGTTAGGGCAGGAAAGTCTATAGAATTAAACACTATAGATGATTTTGTAAAATGATGCAAACTCTATGGGGTTAAAGTCCAGCGTCTACTATGTGAAGTCTATTTGCATAATTTTATATTGGAGGATGAAATTGAGATAAATCCCAGCCCTTTTGTGGGTGACATCCAATATCAAGCATTTATTTCATTTGTTGTCAATCAGTTGAAATGGCTCAAGGCCTATAATACTTTTCAGATCCAATAAAATGGGTTAGACCTTTAGGTTAGGGGTGAACCAAAACACCCATTACAACTATGGGCTAGGCAGAAGAGTCTAATGACAAAGGAGGGTGTGATCCAAGCATTGGGACCCGTCCATAAAGCAATTGTCTTGGATGGGGTAGAATATTTTCTATCTATCAGAGACCAGGCCTATACAGCAGCTAAAGTCCGATGGAAGATTTCCAATCAAAATATTCAAGACAGAGAGCCATTTAATTCTAGAAATTTTGGATTAGTTGCTGACCGCTTGGTTCTCTATAGCAACCTCATCTTGAGGGAAGGCCCATTCTGGCTAGGTTGTAGGTTTCGAAGTCCCATTATATGGTATCTTTCAACAGACTATAAAGCCATTTATGAGTTACCTGAAAAACAGACAAGGCATATCTTTGAAGCTTTAGCTGCAAATCATGGTTTTAGACCTCTTAATGAAAAACCCTCTCCAGCTTATTCTCTAATTGTTTTACACCTAAACTATGGTTTTCATGAGAACATAAAAAAGGGTAAGTAGGGGGGTGTGTTGAGCATTGGAAAAGGTATGAATTCACCATGTATTTTCTCATCTTTTTCCTTTAAACATAACTCTTTTTATTCTAGAAAGATGATTTATTGGAGGATTATTATAGAATTGCAAAGACTAATGTTTATTGTGAAAATTGACTAAAGATTGCCTTTTATTCTAAAAACAGAAAATAAATGAAGTAAACCATCATTCGAAGGGCAAAGCTAAAGCACGAGTAATTGTTGTTCCTCTAGCAAATGACCATATCCAGACAAGAAGAAGTAAATCAGAACATATAGCTAAAGGAAGACAGGGAACAACATGGCTATAGCCTAAGAAGACCAAGCGCTAGATAAAAAGAGAAAAGGAGCGAATCCTGAGGGATCGCTGTTCAATCTTATCGTTGTTTCTTGTCTTGTCCGTCAAATTGTTATAAAAGGAAGTGCCTTTAGAAATTGAAAAAACAACGATTTATGATTAAACACTCCTTTTGTAACTCTGTAATTTCTTAACTCTCGGGGTCAGAGAGCAACTGTTGTAAACACTATTTATGTCTGATTAATACAAGATCTTGTTGCCGTTCCATTTCTTAACTATGGAGTAAATCCCAGTGGTGTTTCACTGGTGGCTAAGGGCCCGACCCTGGTGGATCGATCTGCTGTTTGTATCATTACCTTTCATTTATTGTTGTGGGACAATTTGTATTTGTTTTCCTTATAGTTTGCAAGTTAATTGGTTTATTGTTTAATTGCTTATTGATATCGGTGCGTTACATTGTTTTTTCATTCTAACAAGAATCTTAATTCATGTATCATTTATCTTGTTATGCTTTAACATAGCTTCATTGTTCAGTATTTGATGTTCTATTTCATTTGCTGTTCCATTTGCTATTTTGTTTGATTACTGTTTATTTCATATCGCTAATCAAGAGAGTTTGTTGTCAACAGGATTTGCTGCTTAATAGGATTTGCTGTTCAATAGAATTTGCTATTTGATTCCATTAGTTAGAGTTTGTTGTTCAAATTCATTAAATAGAATTTTCTGTTCAATTCTTCTAGTTACAGTTTGTTGTTCATTTGCATTGTTGTTCAATTCCAGGTTTTTTGTTCATTTCAGATTAATTAGTTTACAGATTGCAAAGAGTTTGGTTTTGAGAGTTTGTCTAGTTTACTTTCATTAGCAGCCTTTAGTTCAATTTCTATTTCCTTTTAATTGCTTTAAGATAGGATCATCAACTGTCAATAATATTGGTTATTGCTACCTACGTTCTCAGATTGATTATCTTGTTCCCGTTTGATTTCAATCCCATCAGTTTCTAAAGGAAATAGTTATCATTACTGCATCCTTGACTGATGTTTGATGAGTGAATGATTGGATTTCAGAGCATTTAATTTCATGTCATTGTAGTTAGATTTCTTTTCCAATCATCCGTTTACTCTTTTATTTACAACATTGTACTACATATTGCAAGGCATTACTCTTAGATTGAATTGCAGCCTCAGACTGAGTACAGTCTTGAAACAAAAAGTTGTTCTTGGATTGATGATTAATGTAGGATAAATAGGTGTTAAAAAGACACATTTTATACCTCAACAAGAAGATGCTCTATAACAACATATGGTTGCCACTTGGAGGTTCAGTGATGAGGAGGGGCATCTAGCTATACAGTTGGAAGCAATTCTAGATATTCTAGAGAGGCAGCTATGGAGCCGAGCATTCATTACACATTGGAGAATATGGGGAGCACTTCCATATGAGGATGCCATTTGGAGGGAGGAGGATTGTTGTAGCATTCAATTTTTCAGTTGCTTAAGGACAAGCAACATTTTGGCTAGGAGGACTGTAATATTCCCAATTTTCCATTAGTTAATTGGACTATTAGAATTCTTACTTTTCTCAATTAATTAAGTAAATAAAAGGGTCGAGGGACCCATAAACCCCATAGATGAATAAAATCCACTTTTGTTTGGTGAATTTGGATTAGTAGATAGTAGATCAACATCATGGAGTAGTGAAGCAGCTCATTAATTAAGGAAGAGTGGATATTATGGAGAGATAATGAGGAAGATGATGTAGATAGTCGAGGAATAAAAGTAATATCATAGAGCATTAATGATGCAGTGATGGAGGAAGTGGTGCACTAAATTCACACATGATGGAGGGAGTGGAGATTAATTGAATAGATCATGGAGATCATGGAGAGACAATGCAGTCTTCATGGAGACTAGTGGCCACATGTGCAGTGCAGTTATGGGGTGCGCCAAGGCTAGGGAAGGCTTACAACCATATAAGGAAGATGATATTAGCAAAGCAAATTAGTCTGGAATTTGATATTGTATTGTTGTTTGACATTCTTTGCACGCTTGAGTTGTTTAGCTAACTCTGTTGTGTTGTTTAGCACACGGGTGTTCCCGAGTGGGAATTGTTGATCAACGGTTGTCATTGATGTCAACCCAAGCAGCACCACGGGCTACCCCAATATTGCATGGGAATTTTGACCTACGAAATTACTATATTCTGGGTCAAGAATTATTTTGATGGTTTCTACTTGACGAGATGTTTCCTTTGATATATGGCATGCCATGTAATTCTTCACAATTTGAGAGATATTCATGTTTGAAGTTTGTAACCCCACTTAGTGGGCTAAAACCCCATGGGGTTATGGCATGGGTCATTTAAAATTCAATAATTAATAATATTTAAGCTCCTAAAATCCCTCCCACATTCACTTGTTGAAGCCCCTCTCAACCTAATCATTTATATAAATTGTGATCCTCATATCCTCCGTATGCAGGGATTTCACTACCTGAAACAGGTCATCGTGGAATTTTCACTCCATATTTTTTTCTATGAAGGTTCAGAAGTTGAATTTTTTAAGGGTTGAAGCCAAAATCCTAAGGAAGTTCCTGTAAAAATTTCATATCAGGGTGCGCAATATTTTCGGAGATATGATCTGTGGAAGTCAGTGCTTTTGCAGGCTCCTGAACTTCATCTCAAAGAAGTGACCTTGGGAAAATCATCATAACTCTCTCTCTGAGTATTGGATTGGAATTCTGTAAAAATTTAAAGATAACACACGGAATATAGTTTTATTTGTATCAATTTTAGAGCGCAATGGAGAAACAATGACACATGGTACGCCGTACAAGTTTTCTCTACTGAAACAATCCATAATTAGGTCATTGTGAGAGATTAGGCATAACTCTCTCTTGAAGAATCTAAATTGGCTCAGACCTATGGCATTGGAAAGAAGACTCAGAGTACTACTAAAGAACCGAAAATCACTTATTGGGGAGCTGAAATAATAAATATACACTAGATTCAATATTGAGATCCTAGAAGGCGAGAAAAAGCTAGATCATGTGTTGTTAAGGGTTGCAAAGGACCAGACTTTCTAGGGTAGCAAAGCAAAGCAAGGTGCAGCAGAGGGTAGCATGACAAGAGCAGCAATCAAGGTGCAGAATAGCATCAAGACGTTCAACACATGAAGTCTTCAAGTGGGCAGCACTACATACAGTCATTGTAAAGGTATCATTGTACTAAGTCATTGTAAATGCATCATTGTAAAAATTTTACAAGTGTCTATCTGCCAAGAGTTGAAGAGGTGGTTTTGGGAGGTCTAGGATCATCATTAGGTGGTTGTGTCATAGTTGGGGTTATGGTCTAGTGTGTCTTCTTCTTCTACATCATTCTATATCATTGTAAACTGGACCATTTTCCTTGGTACGAGAGTCTATTCTTGTTTTATTCTTCTATAGGGTGGTAGGGTGGTGCTAGGCTAGTGCATGAAGTCACCAACAGGTTCAAGCCTGTGAAAAATTTAGGGTGGTAGGGTGGTGCTAGGCTAGTGCATGAAGTCACCAACAGGTTCAAGCCTGTGAAAAATTTAGGGTGGTAGGGTGGTGCTAGGGTTAGTTGCAGCTCATTGGGTTTTGGGGCATCCGTTCAGTTGACTACTAAAGAATCTCGGGTGTTGGAGCATCCATCCAGTGGGAGCTGGAGAAGAATTCTTTTCTAGATTCTAGGAAGTTGGAGCTTTATTTTCAATTGGAGTTGAATATTAAAAAAATATTAGAAAATCATTCAGGTGGTTTTTGTCTCAGAGAGAGTTTCTACCTTAAAAATTGTGTGCATTTGTGTTACTTTTGTTTACTGTTATCATTGTACAAACACTAATAATAATTGAAGATTAACTATTGCTCTAATTGAAAGGAATATTGGTTCACCCCCCCCCCCCCCCTCTCAGTATTTCCAACAATTGGTATTGGAGCTTGGTTCCTTCAATAGTAGTTTAATAGCTAGAAGGAGGTCATGGAGCATACCAATAATGGTGTACCTCTATTCAATGAAAATATATGCACTCTGGAAAGGAAGAATGGAGGTATATCTCTTGGTGCAAGGTTACGAAGTATGGGACACTGTTCAAAATGGATTTACATCAACCACGAATGAACAAGGTGACTCAAATGTCAAAGAAGCAAAGCTTCAAATCTGTAGAGAAAAATTTGAGCAACTCAGAATGAAAGAAGATGGCAACATTGTTGCATACTTCCAATATGTTGATGAAATAACCAATACTCTGGAAGGATTGGGAGAGCCAGTTGACGAGAAGACTATTATACGAAAGATTCTTAGAATGTTACTAGGGAGATTCAACCCAAAGGTATCGGTCTTAGAATACAGTGAAAATCTGGAAAACTCAACAAACAGGAATTACATGGAGTTCTCATAGCATAGGAAATGAGACTTGATGAAGAAGTGTTGTGTAACCAGCTCCAAAAAGAGAAGAAAAGAGATATAAACGCCTTAGAAATGAGCCACTTCGAGGGGGAAACCTCCAATACATTACATAAATGTGTAGAAATTTGCTGAATAATAATTAATTATCCACCGAGACTATCCTGGTCACATACTATTTGAACTTCATACACAACACATAATCTCTTCCACCATTGATCAACTCAGATCATCACACATGCGGAAATAAAATCAAGCGATAACACATCAATTCATCATACACATTAACACAGTATGTATGGGGAAAGCTTATAGCTGAAAACCCCACAGCTATTGTGTATATTATAATGGAGAAATCATGTAACAAACTCATTACAATACTCCTCACAAGTACTCAGTACTTTCTCATAAAGTTACACACAATCTAGCTCAGTTTTGAACAGGTTACTGGTTCAAAACTCACCGCCAATTGCCTTGCCTCTATTGCGTGTTTCAATGCTATGGGATGGCCTCTTTATATAGATAAACCACCAGCATGAACTGCGCAATCCTCATGGGCTTACTCCTCCTATCTGTGTGTTGCAAATAGCAACAGTATAGTCACAACTGATAGCTAACTCCACCCTTTCATCTACCTCTTTCACTGGTCTCCACTGAACTGATCATACACTGTAGTGAACTGATGTGTTCTTGAGTTGAATAATGAGTTACTAAGTAATGAATTAAATAATATTTAATTCACTCCACTCATAACTAATTGATTAGCTAGTTAAACTAATCTCAACCAGTTCAACTAAAATAAACAGAACACAACTCCACTAGCTGTCTCATTAACTCCTCCAAACTTCTGCCACTGAAGTCCAACTGAAGTCAACCATGCATGATACCATCAAACCCTTGGGAACCACGTGATTCCTCTGTCAGATGCATGAGCCACTTCTGCAGCTCGAACTGAAGTGCTCCAAGAGAGTAAACTGTTGTTTATAGTCTAAATATTATTAAGGGTAAATAATATTTGACTTCCCTGTTTTAAGGAGAGGCAGTCTAAAAATAGACTTCGACCTCTTTGACCTCAAAAATAGAGTCTCATCTATTTTTTACCAACATGACACATACTTCAAGAATCTCAAACTGGAATCCCCGAACCATGCTCCATATGTCTAAAAATAGACATAGTCTAAAAATATATTTTGCGCCAGAATTTGCCTGCGGGCCCACTTAGTGAAGGCGACTTCATTTCACTAAGCTCCACCATCTTGTTGCATTTTCAACAAAATGAACAATTCTTGGATGATACAATTTACAAAACCTCCTTTCTATATATAGGAGTCCATGGGGCCATAATGTAATCCTAGTGGGCCACAATGTAATCCTAGCCGACCTAACAATAATAATTTAAGGGCACAATAATAACAAAATGGGGGTTACAAGGGTACAATAATAACGATAAGGGGTTTACACTAACAATAATAAGGGGCTATACTAGTGATATAGGGACCTAACATGCCCCTCTCCTTCAAAAAAGTGTTGTCCTCAACACTTGAGTAGCTCCGGGTGCTTCTGTATAAAATTCTCATCCTCCCATGTAGAATCTTCGGTGGGTAAGTTCTTCCACTTGATGAGATACTCTGAAATTGATCGATTCCGTAGCTGTCGAGTTCTTGTTTCCATGACCGCTTCAGGTTCCAATATGATTTTTCCTTCCTCATCAAGTTCTGGAAATATTGTTTGAGCTGGAATATTTTCACCTATAACCTTCTTTAAGCATGAAACATGGAAAACTGGATGTACTCGCGAAGAAGCAGGAAGCTCCAATTTGTATGCCATAGTACCAATCTTTTGCAACACCTTGTAAGGACAATAGTACTTTGGCGATAATTTATTATCCTTCTTAGCTTGCTTGAGGGACATTTGTTTGTATGGTTGTAGCCATAAAAATACCCAATCTCCTACATCAAAACTTCTCTCGCTGTGATGTTGATACTGTTGTTTCATTCGATTTTGTGCCAAATTCAGGTTATCCTTTAAGAGTTGGAGAACTTCTTGTTGATGCTCGATGTGATATTCCACTGCTTGAACCTTAGAATTTTTCCTTAAAGATGATGTGATGGATGGTGGATGATATCCATAAAGTGCCATAAATGGGGTCATTTTTGCTGCAGTATGGAAGGAAGTGTTATACCACCATTCAGTGAGAGGTAACCACTTGACCCATTGTGTTTGTTTATCAGATACAAAACAACGAAGATATCCTTCCAAACATTTATTTACTATCTCAGTTTGACCATCAGATTGAGGATGATAAGATGAGCTGTGAGCTAATTGAGTACCCAAACAAGAAAATAACTCCGTCCAAAAATTTCCAGTAAAAATGGGATCTCTGTCGCTCACAATAACCCTTGGGCTTCCATGTAGCTTTTGAATTCTGTCTATAAATGTAGTAGCAACTGTACTTGCTTTAAATGGATGAGATAATGCACAAAAGTGTGCATACTTGGTAAGTCTATCAACTACCACCATGATGACATTCTTGCATTCGGACTTCGGTAAACCTGTGATAAAATCCATTGAAATCTCCTCCCAACGTTGACTTGGAATGGATAAAGGTTGTAGAAGTCCCGGGGTCTTAATTGTCTCCACTTTGTTCTGCTGGCAAACCAAACATTCCGCCACAAACTTTTGAATATCAGATTTAAGGCCATCCCAAAAAAATTCTTTCTTCACCCTGTGGTAAGTTTTTAAAAATCCTGAGTGTCCTCCTAAAGGAGAAGTGTGCAATTCCGGAAGAATCTTTTGTTTTAGTTGGGAATTCTTACAAAGATATAAGCGATCTTTGTACCATAAGGAATCATTTTTCCAACTAAATGTATCAGATGTACTAGGATCTTGCTGCAACTTTTGAATGAGTGTCCATACATCTTGTCCTTCTTCCATTCATCTCTTGCTTCAGTTATCCAATCTGGTTGGATAATAGAAATGGCACAAAGCAATGCTTCCACCTCTTCATTCTTTCTTGAGAGTGTATCTGCAACAACATTAAGCTTTCCTTTTTTGTAGATTATTTCAAAGTCATAACCCAACATCTTTGTGACCCATTTTTGCTGCTCTTCTGACGATAGTCTTTGTTCCAAAAAGTGTTTAAGACTATCATGATCAGTTTTTACCTTTAAGTGTCTTCCCATTAGGTAAGTTCGCCATTTCTTTAGTGCATGCAGTATTGCTAACATTTCCTTCTCATAAATAGGTTTTTGTAAATACTTTCCTTTGATTGGGCGACTTTCAAAAGCAATGGGTCTTCCTTCCTGCATTAAAACTGCACCAATTCCATTTCCTGAGGCATCACATTCCACAATAAAGGTTTTTGTGAAGTCTGGCGTAGCTAAGACCGGTGCTAGGCACATTGCCTCTTTAAGATGTTCAAGGCCTTAGTTGCTTCAGGAGTCCATGAAAATGCATCTTTCTTCAATAATGTTGTTAGAGGTGCTGCTATTCTCCCATAATTCTTAACAAACTTGCGATAATACCCTGTTAACCCGATAAATCCTCGCAACTGCTTTATGGTTGTGAGGACTTTCCATTCCTTAATGGCTTTAATTTTGTTAGGGTCTACTTTAACACCCTCGTGAGATACAATATGACCCAGATATTCCACCTCTTGTACTCCAAAGAAACATTTGGATGTTTTTTGCATATAATTGTTTCTCCTGCAATAGTTTGAGCACCCTGTCAACATGTTCAACATGATCCTTCCAAGACCTGTTGTAGATTAGTATATCATCAAAAAATACTAGCACAAATTTTCTAAGGAAGGTTTGAAAATGGAATTCATCAACCCTTGAAATGTAGAAGGTGCATTGGTAAGGCCAAAAGGCATGACCAAAAATTCATAATGACCCTCATGAGTTCGAAATGTTGTTTTTGGAATATCTTCGGTCTTCATTCTAATTTGATGATATCCTGAACGAAGATCCAACTTGGTAAAATAAATTTCTCCATGTAATTCATCCAATAATTCATCAATCACAGGAATAGGAAATTTGTCTTTAATGGTGAGCTTATTGAGCTCCCTATAATCCGGACACATTCGCCATGATCCATCCTTCTTGTGTACCAACACTACAGGAGCAGAGAAAGAACTTTGACTGGGTTGAATTATACCCGCCTCTAACATTTCTGCAATCATACGTTCAATTTCGCTCTTTTTGGAAGTAAGGATATCTATAAGGCCTGATGTTTGGAGGAACACTTCCTGGAATCAAATGAATAGCATGATCATGATCACGAATAGGTGGGAATCCTTTGGGAGTTTCAAACACCTTGGAATGATTGTCCAAGACTTGTTGGAGATCTGCAGAAATAGATGATTTTGATGTTGGAACTTCTAGCGAGCATAATTGTGCAATTACGCCTCGCTGTTCTTTCTTTAGAAGCTTTGTCATGACATTAGAGCTTATTATCCTTCCTGGCTTCCCCGCAATACCCCGTAATTCGACTTCCTTTCCTTCTGAAAAAAATTTCAAGAAAAGTTCTTGAAAATTAAAAGCTACCGTCCCCAAGATTGTAACCATTGTACTCCTAGTACAACATCAGCACCTCCCATAGGAATGGCAAGCATTGGACTAGTCAATACATATTCCCCCATGGTTAGCTTGATATTATGGCATTTTCCAGAGCAATTTATAGTTCCTCCATTTGCAACCATCACTTGACATTCTGGTGCTGGGTATAGGAAACAATTTAATTCCTTGGCTACCTTACAATTAATAAAATTATGGGTGCTACCTGAATCAATCAACACTATTACCCTTTTCTTCTTGATCTGTCCTACTATCTTGAGAGTTTGAGGAGTGGTAATTCCGGCCAGTGCATTACATGATATGGTTGGATTCATTTCTTCCTCTTCTATGGTTGGTTCCTGGTGTATATCCTCTTCTTTTTCATTTTCTTCTTCTTCTTCACAATCTATGTAAAATAATTTCTTTTCAGCACACTTATGACCTTTAGTGTATTTGCTATCACAACTGCAGCAAAGCCCTTTTGCTCTTTTTTCTTCCAATTGTTGTGGTGCCAACCTTGTAGGTTGTGGAAATCTAGGCGTAGCAACACTTCCTTCTTTATAGAATTGAGTGGTAGGCTTTCTTGTCGCCATAATTTTACATTCAACTTTTCTTGCCAACCTGAATGCCTTCTCCAATGAATCGGGTTCCAAAACGCGAACTTCATGTTGGATGTTATCCTTTAAAGTGCCTATGAAGAGATCAATCCTGTGTTCCTCTGGAATATCAGTTACCCTTATATTCAATTTTTGGAAGTCCTCGATGTGTTGCCCCACTAAACCCTTTTGTTTGAGATTTATCAATTGGCTAAAGAAAGTGTTTCTCTTTGTATCATCATAATGTGCTATCATTTCCTCCGTAAAAATTGACCAAGTGACAATTTTTTTACGGGAGCAAAGCCATCGATACCATACAAATGTATTTTGTTCTAAATGTAAAGTTGCAATGCGTACCTTTTGTGTGTTTTGTACATTATGGAGATCAAAATATTGCTTCATCTGTAGTATCCATGTTACAGGATCCTTTCCATCAAACTTCCTCATATCCATCTTTGGAATATGGTGGTTCTTCCCGCCAACATTAGAGTTTATGAAATCACAATTAACATTTATTTTGTTCTCATCATAAGGTTCTTCTACTATCTTTTCACCATTAGGAAACCTTTCTTGTATCAACTTTGTCAAACCTTCCATGTCTGCTTTTAGAAAATTCTTCATGTTTTCCATTTTCTCATCGATCTTAGCTTCCATGTCATCCATCTTAGATTCCATGCCGGCCTCCATGCCATCCATCTTAGCTTCCACGCCTTTCTTCAAACCGTCCATCTTCACTTCCACGCCATCCATCTTAGCTTACATGCCTTTCTTCAAACCGTCCATCTTCACTTCCACGCCTTTCTTCAAAACTTCCATTTCATTTTTTGTTGCTTTTTGTGAGAGTGAAATTTGTTGCACTTGATCTTGTAATTTTGATAGATCATGTTGCAATTCTTCATCTTCATGAGTCATGGTAGAGCCTTCTGAAGGCTTAATGGGTGTGGAATTCTTTTTAGGCGCCATTTTAGAATCCAATATTGATACCTTTACTTGCTTTGAGGAGCTCGATATTGAAATTGAATTATCTCTGTAATTGAAAATCTTAAATATCTGAAATTCAGCCCTGTAGTAGCCCTCTGAAGCTTCTTTCAAATGCCACAGGTCTGATCTAATTTGGATTCCCCAAGACAACGTTGTGTCCAATCTCCCACAATGACCTAATTCTGGACTGGTTCAGTAGAGCAAACTTGTAGGACTTGCCACGTGTCACTGTTTCATCCTTTGTCTCTAAAATTGATAGCCAAGAAACTAAAGTCCGTGTACTTGCAACCACTTTTTACAGCACTCAAATCCACTACCCAGAGAGAGAGTTATTGAACTTTTCCCACGCTCACCTCTTTGAGATGCAATTCAGGAGCCTGAAAAAGCACTACCTTCCACAGATCATATCCCCAAAAATATTTCAAACCAAGCTCTGAAATTTTTTGAAAAATTTCCTCAGGATTTCAGCTTCGCACCATATGAATTTTAGATTCTGAACCTTCGTAGAAAAAAAATTATAGCGAAAATGCCACGATGACCTGTTTAGGAGCTTGAAAAAAGACCTAAATTCCACAGATGATATCTCCGAAAATATTGCGAACCAAGCTCTGAAATTTTTAGAAAATCTTCCTCAGGATTTCAGCTTCGCACCCTAAAAATTTCAGCTTCTGAAAATTCGTAGAAAAAATTTATAGCGAAAATGCCACGATGACCTGTTTGGAGCAGCGAAACCCTAGAATCCCAAGCTCCTCGACACCATTCCCTGCAAACTGGGGCCCAAAAAGAGAAGAAAAGAGATATAAACGCCTTAGAAATGAGCTACTTCGAGGGGGCAACCTCCAATACATTACATAAATGAACAATTCTTGGATGATACAATTTACAAAATCTCCTTTTCATATATAGAGTCCATGGGGCAGGAATGTAATCCTATGGCCACACCTAAATCCTAAATTGACCTAACAATAATAATTTAAGGGCACAATAATAACAAAATGGGGGTTACAAGGGTATAATAATAACAATAAGGGGGTTACACTAACAACAATAAGGGACTATACTAGTAATATAGGGACCTAACAAGAAGAGGGTACTTCGCATCTAGAAAGTGTGGTCGTTGCATCTAATAAAACCAATAAGGACAAATAACCTTCAATTGAAAATACATGCACCTACAAGTGAGAAGAAAAGGGAGATGATGAAGAAGGTCTTTCAAATGAAGAATATGCTTACTTTACGAGAAAACTAAAAATTGGTAAGGGAAACTTCAAAGGTAAACTTCCATTGATATGTTTCGGTTGTGGTGAGGTTGGGAATTTCGCAACAAAATGTCCGAACAGAAGTGATGGCAACTCAAAAGGAAAGAAAGGCTTTAAGAAATTCAACAAGCAAGAAAAAAAGAAAGGATCCAAAAGGAACTTTCTCTCTAAAGAAGATAGCTCATCATCCGATGAAGACAGTGACAGCAAAGAAGAAGCCAATGAGAGAGTCTTTTTTATGGCTAAGCACAACAAACAAGAGGTATAAAACAATGAAGAAGAAGTGTTGACCATAGAAGAATTTTCTAAGGAGGCAATCAGGCTTATAAAAGAGCTCAAGACTAAGAAGTTTCGTTCCAATACTCTTGAAGAACAAGTTCAAGGTCTCAAAATTGAAGTTGAAGAACACAAATGTATTGAAGATTCACTTCAAAAGAAGTTGGAAGAAAGCAACCAAGAAAGGGAAGAATTAGAAGCCGAAGTAGTCTCGTTGTGTAAGGAAGTGAAGAAGGTAAAAATTGTCCAAAACTATGCCAAAAACTCAAGGGTATTGGAAGAACTCATCAAAAATCAACGATCTTACAGCGACAGAATTGGCCTTAGTTACAAAGAAGAAGAAGTAGGACCTTCTACAACAAAATACAATGAACCTATGAGATCTAACATGCATGTAGACTTCATTGGAAAATATTCATAAGCACATCCTTGGAATACGATTCCTCGATGAAGATTTCCATCTAGGTACCAACATATTTTCCATGGATATTGTTATTCATGTGGAAAATTTGGTCATAAAGTTGTAGAATCTCACACGTACCCTAGGAACCAATACAATTCCAGGAGATCCTTCAAATATGAACCTCCCAGGGCTTAACGAAACATCAATAAATGTGAACATTTAAGAAATAATATGGAATGCTACAAATGTCAGAACTTTGGACACATAGCCAGAGACTGCAGACTGTAAAATCCTCCAGAAGAATCTTCGAAGCCACAGAACCAAATAACATGGAAGAAGAAGAAGACTAATAATTCTGCTCTCACTCTCAAGGCTCAAAACAACAAAGATGTGTGGTATGTTGATAGCATTTTCTCAACGCATATGACTGGAGATAGAAAGAAAATTGTATCTCTGAAAGAGAAGAAGGATGGAACCATATCCTTTGGAAATGATGGATCTTCAAATTTTATAGGATCAGGTACCACCACTCTCAGAAGAAAAGTTGTTATAGCCAAAAATTTTCTATTGGTTGAAAACGTGAATCACAATCTACTTAGTGTTGGACAAATGTGTGATCAAGGACACACAATGCTATTCGAATCCACAATATGTGAAATTAGGAAAGGCAGGAATGGTAAAATTGTGGATACAGCAAGTCGAGCTCCAAACAACATATATGTTCTGGATGAAGAAACTAAAGCATGTCTACTAGCTAAAGAAGATGAAATTTGGTTATGGCACAAACGAATGGGTCACATAAACTTTGAAAATCTTGTTAGGATAATTAAAAAGGAAGCAGTACGAGAAATGCCGAAAATATCAAAACCTTCCAACACATTATGTGAGGCTTGTCGGCACGGCAAGCAGACAAAAGTTCAATTTAAAACAAAAGAACACTTTGAATCACATCCATTGGAATTGATACATATTTATCTATGTAGTCCTTTGAGAACAAAAGTCTTAGATGGAGAATTATATTTCATGTTAATGATAGATGACTATACTAGGATGTTGGACGGATAAATCGTTCTTGCGGATAAGACAGATCTCCCTAGTATCCTACTGATAACTAGCAACAAACAGACAGATGTAAACTACTTTCTCTAGATTATATTTGATCTAGAATTATCTATAATGAAGGATTTAGGGCTTACATGTAGTCCAGGACTGATCGTAGTCTTCTTTCCTGTCGCTTTGAGTAAGTCTCCTTTCGGGATCTGTAATCAAAGACATGAAAGAATCAGAAGCACCTACATAATATATACTAATTCATAAACCATAAATCTATCTTGATGATCAAGGAATTCAAGAAATAAGCCATTTAAATAAACAACTCATTGAGAAAACAGGATCCATTTGTATTATCTTTAATGAAAAAATGAGCCTTACAACCATGTTTGCCTTGATGTCGTATAGGTCCTTCTGGGGTCCGGAACAAGTGTTTCCTCTACTTTGACAAGCCTTTGCACTCTCTTGACTAACGTACACATGAGTGTTTAATATTTCCCATATGATGATCAATTAAGAGAGTCTGAGTTTCTCCAGCAATTCTCCTCAAAAAATCTCAAATCCTAACTCTCCTTGAGGCTGAACTATGGCCTCAATTTATAGCAAAAGAGAAGAGGTTGCAGCTCCAAATAAGAGGGGATAGAATCCTCTTTCAAAGTGATTAATTTCCACATACCAAGGGGTAGGCTCCTTTAATGGAGGGATGAATGTACATGAAAGGATCGAACTTTCCACCAAATAATTGCTTCCAAAAGCTACCAGATTCAACCATCTGGGCTTCCAAATTTTAATTCCGCCTTCATTTTACCTTTTACAGGGATCTGCACCTTTAATGAAGAAAAAGTGCAGCCGATTATGCATGTTCTAGAACAAACAGATGTGGCACCGTAGGTAATACTAAGAGAAAGTGCGGTACAAGTGTTTTTATGACTTTTATAAGCTTTTCTCTCAATTTCAAGGCTTGGTTTTAGGAACTTTATGGTTGTAGACCTCTAAGGGAGCATTATATAGGTATTGATGAACCCATATAGACAGTAAAATGTCATGGTGAAAAAATAATGTGTAACACAGGATGACAGTCGTTAGTTTCCTAAATAAAAAATCTGAAGCATTTGAGTGCTTTAAGATCTACAAGGAGTTGGTCGAAAATGAAACTAATTTCAAAATAAAGTGTCTAAAATCAGATAATGGCGAAGAATTCACTTCCAAATTATTTCAGCAATACTGTGACGAAAATGGAATAAAAAGACAATTTTCAACAGCACGAACACCTCAGCAAAATGGAGTTGTTGAAAGAAATAACAGAACCATATAGAAAATGGGTAGAACAATGTTGAAGGACTCAAAATCGGATGAAAATTTCTGGTTTCAAACAATTGATACAGCAATCTTCATTATTAACCAAAGTCTTCTTAGAAATAATTGCAACAAGACCCCATATGAATTATGGAAAGTAAAACCAGCTAATGTAAAATATTTCAAAACCTTCAGAAGCGAATGTTATATCAAAAGAGAAGATCAAAATTCACGTAAGTTTGAATCACGTGTTGATGAAGGTATCTTTTTTGGTTACTCACGCAAAAGAAAGGCCCATAAATGCTATAATCTAAGATGAAAACAAATATTGGAGAGAATAAATATTACATTTGACGAAGATGGTGTTCTAACAAATAATGATGAGGATCTAGAATCTTTAAAACTTGATACAGAGGTTGAAAAAGACACAAAGAAAATTCTAGAACAAGAAGCAACTATCAACCAGGAAGAAGTAAATAATGATCATCAAGGTATACCATAACAACAACAAGAAGCTCCTCCAAAGAGAACAAAAGAATGGATTCAAAAAAACCATCCATCAAATCAAATCATTGGTAACATAAATGAAGGTCGACAACTTCATTCATCACAACAAACTCAGTGATTTTCTAGCACCTTTGAGCCTAATAGTTTTGAGGAAGCAAGTTAGAATGAACATTGGGGTACCAGCTATGAATGAAGAATTGGATCAAATCAAAAATAATAACACCTGGGAATTAGTTCTACGACCAAAAGATAAAAATGTCATTGGGACTAAATGGGTTTTCAGGAACAAATTGAATGAAGATGGACAGGTTACCATAAACAAAGCACTATTGGTTTGCAAAGGCTATGCACAAGTGGAAGGAATTGTTTTTGATGAAACATTTGCCCCAGTTGCCAGAATGGAAGCCATACGAATGTTTCTTGCCTATGCATGTTCAAGAAAAATCAAAGTCTACCAAATTGATGTTAAGTCAGCATTTCTGAATGGAAAATTAGAAGAAGTTTACATCGAACAACCTGAAGGTTTTCTACTATCAAAAAAAGAAGACTATGTTTGCAGGTTAAAGAAGGCTCTATATGGTCTCAATCAGGCTCCAAGAGCATGGTATGCTCATCTTGATGGATATCTACATCAACAAGGGTTCAAGAAAGGTATTGTTGATAGCAATCTTTATGTACAAATATATAAAGATAATTTAACAATCATTGAGGTTATGTTGATGATATAATATTTGGTAGCAATGATGATCAACTAAGTAAGAACGTTTCTACAAATATGCAAAGTGAGTTTGAGATGTCTTTACTTGGTGGTTTGACATACTTCTTAGGGCTTCAAATATCTCAGCAAAAAAAAGGAATATTTATATGTCAAGCTAAGTACATCAAGGAAATGCTCAAGTAAATCAAAATGGAAGATTGCAAACCCATCCTTACTCCGATGGTAAGAGGTTGCAAAGCATAGACGACTCATCTAAGGATGTGGATCAGAGGTTGTATAGATCTATGATTGGTAGTATTCTATATATAACAGCCTCCCTACCAGATGTTATGCAAGCAGTTGGACAAGTAGCAAGATTCCAAGAAGCACCAAAAGAATCACATATTATTGTTGTCAAAAGAATTCTTCGATATCTAAAAGGCACGGAATAATATGGCTTGTGGTATCCCAAGGGTAACAATCTCATTATTCAAGCCTTTATAGATGCATATTGGGCAGGAAGGGTTGATGATCGTAAGAGTACTAATGGAGCAACATTTTATCTAGGTGGTTGTCTCGTATCATGGTTGAGAAAAAAGCAAACCTCAATCTCATTATCTATAGCGGAATCAGAATACATTGCAGCGGCAACATGTTTTACTCAAGTCCTTTGGATGAAACAAGCTTTGCAAGATCTTCAAGTACAATTCAGTGAGCTTATTCCCATATTCTGTGACAACACCAGTGCCATCAGCATCTCCAAGAATCTTGTCATGCATTCAAAAACAAAACACATTTCGATCAAATATCATTTTGTTAGAGAACAAGTCGCTAAAAATAATATCAAACTTGAGTATGTTGGTACAGAAGAACAAATCACTGATATCTTCACTAAACCTTTACCTCGTGAAGCATTTGAATATCTTCGCCAAAATCTTGGGATTCTCCCAAGTTCTCATTAGATTTTCCTTATTCAGAATATAAAGGGGGAGTGGAAATGTGTATAGGTCCACAGGATGGTTGTGTGTTAGGGAGAGTTACACTTTTCCATTGATGTCAAAGGGGGAGAGAATGTTGTAGGAAGAGGTGTCATCATCGCAAGGGGTGTACTTGTGTTTTTATCAATGCCAAAGGGGGAGATTGTTGATCAGCGGTTGTCATTGATGTCAACCTAAGCAGCACCAGGGGCTACCCCAATATTGCATGGGAATTTTGACCTACAAAATTACTATATTATGGGTCAAGAATGCTTTTGATGGTTTCTACTTATCGATATGTTTATGTTGATATATGGCATGCCACATAATTCTTCATGGTTTGAGAGATATTCATGTTTGAAGTTTGTAACCCTAGTTAGTGGGCTAAAACCCCATGGGGTTGTGGCATTGGTCATTCAAAATTCAATAATTAATAATTTATAAGCTCCTAAAATCCCTCCCATGTTCACTTGTTGAAGACCTTCTCAACCTAATAATTTATATAAATTGTGATCCTCATATCCTCCTTATGTAGGGATTTTGCTACCTGAAACAAGTCATCATGGAATTTGCGCTCTAAATTTTTTTATAGGAAGGTTCAGAAGCTGAATTTTTTATGGGGAGAATCCAAAATCTTGAGGAAGCTCTTATAAAAATTTCAAATCATGGTGCGCAAAATTTTTGGAGATATGATCTGTGGAAGTCAGTGTTTTTGAGGCTCCTAAACTTCATCTCAAAGAAGTGACCTTGGGAAAATCATCATAACTCTCTCCCTAAGTATCGAATTGGAATTCTGTAAAAATTGGAAGATAGTGCATAGAATTTAGTTTTCTCTATATCAATTTCAGAGTCACATGAAGAAACAGTGACATGTGGCACGTCGTACAAGTTCGCTCTACTGAAACAGTCCATAATTTGGTCATTGTGAGAGATTGGGCATAAATCTCTCTTGAAGAATCCAAATTGGATCAGACCTGTGGCATTGGAAAGAAGACTCAGAGTACTATTATAGAACCAAAAATCACATATTGGGGAGTTGAAATAACAAAGATACACCAGATTCAATATCGATATCCTAGAAGGCAAGAAAAATCTAGATCATGTGTTGTCAAGGGCTGCAAAGGACCAAAATTTCTAGGGCAGCAAAGCAAAGCAAGATGCAGTAGAGGGTAGCATGACAAGAGCAGCAATCAAGGTGCAGAATAGCAGCAATAATTTCATCACATTAAGTCTTCAAGTGGGCAGTACTACATACAATCATTGTAAAGGTATCATTGTACTAAGTCATTGTAAATGCATCATTCTAAAAATTGTACAAGTGTCTATCTGCCAAGAGTTGAAGAGGCGGTGTCTGGAGGTCTAGGATCATCATTAGGTGGTTGTGTCATAGTTGGGGTTATGGTCAAGTGTGTCTTATTCTTATACATCATTCTATATCATTGTAAAGTGGACCATTTTCCCTGGTACATGAGTCTATTCTTGTTTTATTCTTCTATAGGGTGGTAGGGTGGTGCTAGGCTGGTGCATGAAGTCACCAACAGGTTCAAGCCTATGAAAAATTTAGGGTGGCAGGGTGGCACTAGGGTGAATTGTAGCTCATTGGGTATTGGGGCATCCATTCAGTTGACTACTGAAGAATCTCGGGCGTTGGAGCATCCATCCAATGGGAGATGGAGAAGAATGCTTTTCTAGATTCTAGGAAGTTGGAGCTTTATTTTCAATTGGAGTTGAATATTAAAGAATTATTAGAAAAGAATTCAGGTGGTTTTTTTCCCGAAGAGGGTTACCACCTTAAAAACTATGTGCATTTTTGTTCCTTTTGTTTACTGTTATCATTGTACAAACATTTATAATAATTGAAGATTAACTATTGCTCTAATTGAAAGGAATATTGATTCACCCCCCCCCCCCTCAGTATTTCCAACAAGAATCCCACCCTTACCCATGGGGGAATTTGAGTGCCTACTCTGGGAATGTTATTTTGAGCAACTATTCATCATCCAGCATTGGTGCCACATTGAGCCGCTCTCTTCCACATATACAGCTTCAGGAATTGCGCATTCTTGTCTTAGGGTTTGAGAGGAGGAAGGTAGTTTCTAGCATTTCAGCTATGAAACCGGTGGATGATTCATCCTTTTACCTTGAGCTTCCATTTTATTCTTCCAGGAGTAGCATTGTGATATCAGGCATCAGGCCATCATGTTACACCTCCATGCAGCAACGGTTCCTTTAGGAATTGTGTAGTCCAGCCATGTAGATATAAGGGAGGAAGGATTTTAGCTTGAAATCCTGTGAGGGGTCTTTCCCTCACTTTGGAGAGATAATTTACATGATCTGTGAGAATTATTTCATCATCCAACAGTAGGCTACAGCTCTAGCCTCCTTGACAGCATAGTCTAGTCCAGCGATTGTGCAGTTTGCAGCTGCAACTTGAGCATAGAAAGGAGGAGCTAGATCTCAAGCTTCTAGCTTGTAGATTAGGAGAAGGGATCAGCCCTTCAATTAGTGAGTTGATTGGGTGCTATTGTAGCTGATAGATAATTATTTCAGACCCATATCAGCAGTTTCCTCCAATGAGTGCGTAACTCAAACAGCAGGGGTGCAGTGTGCCACCCAAAAAGGGCTAAAAATCCAAAGTTAAAATCTGGCCAAACCATTTATGGGTTTTTCTGGGTGTTTTGAGTTGAGTCTGTGGTTAAAATCCTAGATCTTTCTTAGCACTCTAGCAGCTTCTTGCACATGGTTCTTCTTCATAGTAGTAGTAGTTTCCAACAGCAGCAGTAGTAGCAGCACAACATTTCCAGTGCTAGTTTTCATTAGTGTATTTCATCTACTTATTGTTGGCTTGAGTGCTTCTTGTTTGGAGCACTGTGTACTTTATATTTTATGTTTTTTATAATGTCTTTATGTTGCAGCATATTTTCGACATTTTCCATATTTTAGTGTTATATTCATGTTTTGCTTATTTGGAATGCTATATATGTTCTATATTCCTATATTTTCCATTATGGAATACTACAGTGATATCAAAGCATGATCATTGGCTCAGCTTGTGGGCACTTCATGAAATTAGAAGAATAAGAAGAAGAAGTATAAAAAGAAGAAGTCTTCAATGGCGAAAGGATTAATTTTTGCCACATTTCTCTTTGGATCTATGCAAGATCTCTCCATAGAGATTAAAGAAATGAGAAGGGGAAGGCAAAGAGAAACCTCAAGAGGGTTTTAGAATGAGGAAGGTCCAAGCACTTCCTATCAGCAGCATAAACAATCGGAAATGCAAAAAGCTCCACAACACTTTTCTATGTCTACTTTCCTTGCAGAAGGAGATAAATGGCATGGAGATGGGGGATACTTAGAGAATGAGAGTCTGAGTAATTACCTTGTAGAGTAAAAGTTTCAATCAAGATAATTTAAGGAGAATCTAACTCTCCAACAGTTTATCCAATTCAAATAAAACCAGAGAACTCGCAACAGCAATAGAAGAAGAAGGCATATACAAAATAGATTCTTCTTAACTACATTCGATGGATCATTCACAAGAACAGTAAAAGCTTTAATGAAGGAGTTACATCATTTCTTCCAGCTACACCCAGTAGTGCAAAGAGAGGTTGTTGAGATTGCAGAGCTGCACCTTGAGGGTGGAGCAAAGGAATGGTCGTTCAGCCATATAAAACATGCAAGACTGACTGCTTATGTAGACTTCACTCAAAGGCTGTTAAGAAGTTTGATAGAAGGAAACCACAAGTGCTTTCCATATAGACATTTCCCAACATTAATGAGACAACACATGAAGAACAAAGGGAGGATTTCAGCATTATCACTCTATAAGGGGAGGAACTTCCACCACCACCAGCTGCAGAAGTACTTGCATCAGATGAAGGATCACTTGCATCTTTGCAAGGTGGTCTTGAGCACTTGACATTGACAGTCCCATGCATGATTCGGGAGACACATGAGGAGGAAGAGGCAGATACAAGAATTGGTGCAGAATTAAAGGAGGAGCCATCACCATCACTAGTAGTTGGAGAAGCCATTGCACTGGTTGGAGGAACTCTTGTAGCTTTGAAAGATGTTCCCAAGTTTCAGCTGATCCAAGGTTTGCAAAAATTTTCACCCCATTTTATTTCAGCACCTCAGTTTGAGATTTGTGGGATCATGCCATAAGGAAAATTGCATAACCAAGTGTTAGAGCACCTTACTGATTTGGAGCAACAAAATATCATTGCGCAGAGGACCCTTGACTTGTTCAAGGAGGAGATGTATAGACATCCCAATTGCTTAGTATTGAGCTACACACAACACTTTGTGTTGAAGTGTGGAGTTTCGAAGGATGGTATGAGCATAGTCCTAATCAGTACAATGTTGGGCTATGAGTTCAGCATTATGTATGGCCATGAGACAGCAAATGCACCATCATGGAGATCAGAAGCGCTATCACTGAGGAGAAGTGATGAGTTGGGGTTCCAACTATTCTTGGAGCATTCAGATGATCGCTTCACTCATGCAACATTGGATGGACAGATGATAGTTAGAAGACATCTTATGATTGATAGCATTCTCCATTATTAGGATGAAGCCTTCTTGATGAGCATCTCACAGCTCAAAGAGAAGTTTCAACCTACAGCATATTCAGAATCTTATGGATTCTACCAGGTCATCGATGAGAGGTTCTCATGGAGTAACCTCAAGGAGGATGCACTTCAACATATCATGAAGTGCAAAGATAATCAGATTGGGGAGGATGGTATTCTCCATTGGGTGGATACCAATATGGAGCATGATATGAGTCATCACCCATAGTTGGATGGATGGGTGAGGATGATGAGCAAGTGGTTGGTGAGCTACTCGCAGATCTATGACACAGGGTAGCAAGAATCATGGTTGCGTTGGCTTCCCTTGGGTGAGTATGGTTACCACCAGACATTTCAGATTGGCATGTTCCATGTCTTGCACGGTACTGAGGTGATGCACCAGCAGGAGGGATGGTTGCGTTGGTTGCTTTTGAGAGATTTTGGCCATCACATGACATATCCTATATCAATGGGTATGTTATTGTTTGGAACATTGCATGGCACTCACATGATGTGGCAGCAGGGAGCTTGGTTATGTTGTGTTGATGTGACATTATACATGCCAATCAGTGTTTTTTTACTCCATGGCTTGCATGATGATGATGTGAGGTGGCAACAAGATTCATTGCTGCTTTGGTTACTCTTGGGAGAGTATGGGCTGACTTTCTCCCATACCTTGCATGAGGAGGGGGTGGGGATGGAAATAGTAGGCCTTACTACATTGGCTTCTGTTAGGAGAGTATGGCCACCATACTTGGTATGATGATAGGGTGGTATGGCAGCAAGAGGCATTGTTGTAGTGGTTGTTATTGAGAGAGTATGGTTCGACATTTCACATGTCAACCCATATGTCCTTGTTTCCTATTTTTCATAGTGTTGAGATGATGCTTGGAGCAATGTTACATGTTATTTTTTCACCATGACATTTGACTGTCTATATAGGTTCATCACTACCTATATTATGCTCCCTTAGAGGTCAAAAACCATAATGTTCCTAAACCAAGTCTTGGAATTGGAGAAAAGCTCATTAAAATGCTTAAAAGTCTAACTCCGCACTTTTCCTAGCTCTTTCCTGCGGATCTGCAGATATTTGTTCTATAGCCTGCGACACATCTCGCACGTTCTACTTATAAAACTTGTGAACCCCCGTAAACAGAAAAATAAAGGAAAAAGTAAGTTATAGAAGACCAACTGGACGAATATTCTCCCAACTGGAAGATTCTAGAGGCGCGATCAGTTCGAGCTTTATCCCTCCACTCATGGAGCTCTATCCCTTCACTCATGGATCTTACCCCTTGGTATATGGAGCTAAAATCCCTTCATGAGAGGAATCCATCCCCCTCTTAATGGAACTGAAACTACCTCCATTTCCCTATAAATTGAGCTCATGTTACAGTCTCAAGGGTAGATTGTAGACATACCTGTTAGTTGCTGAAGAAATTATCAAGAGAGCATACTCTTAATACTAGTTATTATTGATATGATAATGATTACACACTCATGTCCATGACTTCATGCTAGTTCAAACAGAGGAAGGCTTGTCAATCTGAAGGAGGAACGATTGTTCAGGACCCCGGGAGGAACTTGTATGACATCAAGGCATCAGGTTGTAAAGTTACTCTTTTCATTCAAGATAATACATATGGATATCCTTTTCTCATTGAGTTGTTCTTGTGTCTATTTGAATAATTCAATACTTAGACTCCTTGATCACTAAGTTAGGTTATTTTTTCTTAATTATTATATGTTGCAGGTGCTTTTAATTATTTTTTATGTCTTTGATTGCAGGTTCTACTTACTGAAGAAGCCTCTTTGGATCGACTGGATAAAATACTGCACCGAATGTTGGATTTCAAGGTAGGGGCATGTCCTCTCTCTTTGTTTATAATAATTCTGAATTACAAATAATCTAGAGAAAATTATTTACAAATGGATGTTTGTTTCTAGTTATCCGTAGGATACTAGGGATATCGCTCTTATCTGCAAGAGGGATTAATCCGCATAACAAAATGCGACTCCACTGGGGATCGAACTTATTTTTCCTTTTTATTTTTCAGTTTAAATTTTAAGAGTTTTCTGATATTGATTAGTCTAAAACAGGGTTGGGTAGATAAATTCTTAGAATCCCTGAAAATGAAAACTGAATTTTTGTTTTTTTCTATATTTTTCCTGGCCTCCGTAGTTTTTATTTGAAAACAGTGTGGTAGCTTCCGTATTTTTTAGTTCAAAATAGTGCGGTACCGCTCTGTTCTCCATTAGAACCTGCAGACCTGTGGAAAACTTTTGAAAAAATAATAATTCTCTTTTTAGGAGCCAGAATACCAAATTCTTCGTGTTTGCCCCAATTTTTCTTCACTGTCAAAATCTTATGTGTGAATTTCTTTCAGCAACTTTTGAGTTTGTGTGATTTTTCATCTGATTTGCATTTTATGAGTGAGTGTTTGCCCTACCTTTTTGCTGCTCCATATCAGAAACCTTCATATACCTTAGCTTACTAGTATGATGATGTTTTCTTGTTGAGCCATTAAACTCGTTGCAAACTTTACTTTTATGAAAATTGATTTTCATTTTCATTTGCAAATTTAGAAGAGATTTTAGCTTGTTAAAGCCTGATTTTCACACTAAACCATTGTTGGATGTTTTAATTTCTGCTGAGATAAGTAGAAATTCTTCTTGGTTTGATCACAAACTAAGAGAAAATGTCCTCAAACTTTCTAGATAGAGTTCAAAATTAGAGTTTCTTCTTTTGATTTTGAATGTTATGTTTTTACGAGTTTTAGATATGGTTTTCTTTTTGGAAATTGTTTGTTTAATGATTTGCAGTTTCTAATCTGATTGATAAGGGATTTCATTTCGAACGAGTAATTGATCATTTTATGAAATTTATTTCTCAAAGAAATCATCTTCTTTTCAAAAAAAAAAAATTATGAATGAAAGAATTGGTGTTTTTAGAAAATTTTTAAATTTCTCAATCTTTCCCCTAAATAAGATTCACTCAAAAGAAAGGAGTTTCACTTTTCATTTAGATGCATTTAGCATATTTTTGAGAAAGGTCATAAAACATCATTGAAGTTTCACTTCCATACCTTCTGTCTTAAGAAACAGCCAAATTAAAAACAACGCTTTAATAAAATCAATCTAGATATTTTACATTTTCTAGGGCTCTTTTCAAACCAACATAGCTTAAGATAGTGTCTTGGAACAGGTTGTAATTAAAATTCCAAGACAATTAAAACAAACAAGTAGCAATCTTGTGGTAGGAAAATCCAATTGTAGCATTTGTGCTCTAGGAATCTCTTCTTAAAAGAGTCAAGCATGAGATCATGTCGGAACCAGTGAGGTAATCATACCTATCTCATTGGGAAAGATATCATATGTGCACGTTTTAAAAATGGTAAACCTCATATAGACCATTGTCGAGGAGCCTGGGGTCACTTGTTGGTAAACCTTAGATTATATCAAGGAGCCTTCAAGGGGATTGAGCTAGTTACTCTACCCTTGTGTGTATATCAGATCATAGATTGTTCCCCTGGCCACATTTGTTCCCATTGGTGACCTTAGTGGCTATAAACTTTAGGATATTTTCCAAAGGTGACGGTGAAGGGAATGTCCCACTGTACCTGGAGGAGACATCGACTAGACTCACTTGGAATTTCTGGAGGGTACTCTTCACTTCTAGATGGCATAAGTGGAGAGACTTGCATCAGATTGCTTCATTAAGCAGGTTGTCAGGGTAATTTTTCTAACCGCCATTTCCACATTATAATTCTACGACGTTGGATTTCATCACCAACTAGTGTTTTTAGTGTGGGAATCTATTATTTGTGTGTGGATTGATCTCTTAGATTTTGTAGGCATGTGATCAATTTGATTGTTTCCTTAGAGACTTTAGGATATTTTGTTGAAATTTTCTTTGATTTCGTGTGATAAAACTTTTAATCATGGCTAAATTACCTAGACAATCCCGTAGAATGTAGGGGAAACCCCCTGAGTACACACCAAGCCAGTTAGAAAATCTTAAATCTGAAAAAGGAAAAACATCAGGGACTAGATCAACTGAACACGAGGAAATATCAGTAATTATTCATCCTTATTACGAAGTAGATCAACCTCAAACAGCAAAGACTTCTCAAATAAAACTTACAATTTCTAAACTATTTGAACTTGCATCCACAATTAGTGAAATATCAGCTACTGAGCCTGAAATTTCTGAACCAGAAACTGAACCTGCTACGTCTAAGCCTACTTCAGAGTTCATTACTCCAACCCCTAGTCGTCCTGTTTCACCTAGAGTGAAGTTTTGCATCACTGAGAACCTTCCTGTTGGCCTCATTAGCATTGAAGAAGTTACTGACACAGAGGAAGAATTTGTTCTTCCTTTACATCAAAAATCTTTAGATCTTAGGCCAAGTGAGTAGGTTTACTATAACCCTTTCAAAAAATATCCTTGGTATTCTTAGTTAACATACTTTCTACACAATTCTGGTCTAAACTATTCACCATCGCGAATTCCTTTTTACGCCATACCAAGAGGTAATTATAGACCTTCATTAAACATGTTTGGTGAGTCATCCATGTTTTCTGCATCACCAGAATCATATTTATATGGTGGTCTGTCTGTTCCTGCGGGATACCACTCACTTTCTAGTACTTTCTCAGGAGAAGCTCCTTCTCCGAACAAACTTATACCACCACCTGGTCCAAATGAATCACATACCAAAAATTTGAACCTGGAGAAAGTTTACATGATGTCTGGAAACATTCCTAACCCTGACTCTCAAAGTAGTAACTTACCGCCTAGGGGCCAACCTCAAGGTAGTAATTTACCGCCTGGGGGGCAACCTCAAGGACTATACATACCTCAAGGCAAGTACATACTTCAAGGACAATATCAACCTCAAGGACAGTACTCAATTCAGGGTCCACAACCTCTTCAAGGACAATACCCTATGTCAGGGAAACCGTTTTTTCAAGGACAGCAGCCTCCTTTAGGGCCACAATTCTATCTGGAATAGAAATTGTTTCAGGGAGGTCATTCTTTCATTGGGAATTATCCAGCCAACTATCAAACATATGTTCCAAATTATCAACCTAGTTATGGTCTGTCTTATGTAGCACAACCTTCAATGGGACCTCCATATTCTGGAGTAAACACGGTGTGGGATCCGACACAAACTCAACAGAATTTTCAACCTAATGTGCAAATACCTTATAATCAACATGGTCAGCCAATTGGTTACAGTCAAATCCAGCAACCTACGCTTCAAGTTATACCACAGGTATTTGCACCTAGTATTATTCAGCAGCACCTCTCCCTAGAATTTCTGCAGCCCCTTAAGTATCACAAAAAATCCCTGTAGTCACTGCACAACAACCTGGACCCACAGTTTAGACTACTGTTCAAATTCCCGTGGGACAACCTGGTACAATTACAATTGTAACAAGCCAACCTTAGTTTTTTTATCAATCGTATCAAGGGCAGTATCAATATGGACTTGTAGCACAAAATCTAGTATACCAACATCAACTGTACCTTGGATACACGTATCAGATACCAGCTCAACCACACTATGGTCCAGCCAATCCTGGTTATCCAAGAGGAATTCCCATTCCAAATGCACAGGCTATTCTAGGATATCCTGGATATCCTCCTCCCGGTACTGGTATAGTTCCACAAGGTTATCAATTTGCTTAGCAGGACCCTAACCGTCGGTTTCCATTCATAGAAACTTTATATTTACCTGATTTGTCACACCTAACGAATGATCTAATCTATTATCTTCTGTATTGGCTGCCAATGCCGAATAAGTTTCCTAGTGATATTCCTAAGTTCGAAGGTAAATCAGGAGAGGACCCTTCAAACCATGTCATGGCTTACCACCTCTAGTGTGCATCCAACTCTTTGATCGATGATTCCATTCGATTACGATTTTTTTAGAGAACACTAATAGGTTTAGCTTCAAAATGGTATATTGAACTACCACGTGGCTCAATCAACAATTTCAAGGCGTTAGAAACAACTTTCTTAACACACTTTCAGTTTCCAATCAGATACGACAATGGCACAGAACTCTTGACTTCATTAAAATAATCTATGTCTACATACATATCAGATCACATACATGAATGGAGATATAGAAGACATTTAGTGAAAGTATTTATTCCGGATCAGATCTTGGCAGAATGGTTCATCAAATCATTTCTTCCAAAGATCACTGAATATGTGGCTAAGGGAGGGTTGTTACGGAAGAACAGGTAATTGCTCAAGCTTAGTACTTAGACCTTGTATATTCACAGTCTGGTACTTTGTACGAAAAAATTATTGACTTACCATGTCCTGATCAAATAACTGCAACTCATGCAGGGTCTCATGTTGCAGACGACGTAATTGGTTTAGTTAGCGCAAATAAGAGTAAGAAGAAGTCTTCAAAAACTACTTCTCCTATCATAACTTCACCAGATTCACCGAAGGGAGATTCTTCCCTTGAAACTTCTGCCGAAATTCACATTGTAGATTCATCTACAGCTAAATATAAAACCAGTAATAAGAAGAAAGGAAAGAATAAAAACAAACAGAATTCATCTCCCAAAGAGAAAACCAAAAAGAATGAACCATATGATGATAAACGAAAACCTCATTATCCTTGTCTTATCTGTGACGAGGATCACTTTACCAAAGAGTGCCTGCATCGATTTGAGGTCTCTAAATTCGTCAAAGGTTCACCCACACCCGCTGTCTTGAAGGATCCTTTTCCTACTCAAGATAGAAAAATGATAGGTTCTTCTTCAAATTTATTGGCAGATATTTTAATGATGTCTGAGGTTATGGTTGCGATGTGATCGCAAGACTATGGAAGTAAGAATCATGTAACTGGTAAAGAGATAGAAAATTATAATTCAACACCAGCTACATCTCCTTCAGTTTCTGATCCACTTCATATCGAGAAACCTAATCCTGATCTAGTAGTTAAACCACCTGCTAAAGGTGTACTTCGAAAATCAGCTTTCAATCCACATGCGAGAGTTGCTCAGAACTACAACATTGTTGAAGACTTGGCAATTTCCCCTTGAGCAATGTTGACCTTAGAAGTGCTACAATCATGTCCAACACAAAGGAAATTACTTTTATCAGCTATTGGAGCTATATATCCTCGGGATTCTAACTTTATTATCTTCGATCTAGAAAACTTTACACCAAGACTCCCTCATCAGATGGATTTTCAGATTCCAGTATTAGTAAAAAATAGACGAGTTTTTCGTACTGTAATAGATGAGGGGGCATCCACATGCATAATGTTGTTAAATTGTTGGAAAACTCTTGGTTCTCTGACACTCAACCAATATCTAACAATCCTTAAAGCCTTTGATGGAAGAGCATTCCATCCGTTTGGAATACTTCAGGATCTACCTATAGAAGTAGAAGGAAAAATTGTTAATCTAGATGTGGAAGTTGTTGATGGCCCTTTGGATTACAACCTTCTTTTGGTTCGAAGTTGGTCTTATGCCATGACTGTTGTAATTTCATCCATCTTTCAGTTAATCATGTTTCCTCATAAAGGAAATATTATAAAAATCGATCAGTTGTCATATTATTCGTATGACCCGGCTTCTATAGACGATATCCAACATGTTGGAAAATCGACTATCCCATATGAAGATGTTAGTGTAGGTTTAGTAAAGGACTCTACTTTGATGGGGACTTTTTCTATGCCTCCACCCAACATACCACGTACCATTTCCAACATCAATATGATTTCATCAAGCACTATACCATTCGATGACACTTGGATAGTGCCTTCAGAGTCAGAAATGGATTCTTTCAATGGCAAGATGCCTTTGAGTCCTTTTGAGATGGCATATGAAGCAGTACAGCCATTTTCTAACACACTTTCAACTAATCCTAATCCAATGAATGTGATCAACGAGGAATCTTCTTCACTATCAAGCTCGGCCTTGACATCAAATTCCGATCCTTTTCAACAAGTGTTTCATACTGATGAAAGTATTCGAGAATTTTTGTGTATGGATGAATTACCCAAGGATGATCTACACCATAGATATTTGTTTTTACCTGACCTTGACAGGTTTCAAAATGATTTTTCATCTATTTTTACGATTGATTATGTCAAGGAACCACAGAATCCCGTATCGATTACAAATTCAGATTCCGATATTAATTTGGGAAACATTTCTACAACTGTTCCTATTGACATATCAGTTAAACCTAGAATTGTTGAAAACATTAATATAGGTGCTTCTTGTATGATTGACAAAATTAATACATATAAATCCCTATTTCAAGAATTCTGAGACATATTTTCCTGGTCTTACGAAGAGATTCCAGGAATCGATCCAAATATTGTCGTTCATGAAATAAAGACATACCTGGATGCCAAGTCTATTAGACAAATATTATGTCTAATACATCCGTGAAAATTTGCTGCTATTAAAGCTGAAGTTGAAAAGCTACTATGAGCAGGATTTATTTATCCAATTCCATTAACATATTGGGTATCTAATATAGTTCCCGATACTAAAAAACAAGGGACTATACGAGTATGTGTCAATTATATGGATATTAATAATGCGTGTCCAAAAGACAATTATCCTACCCCCTATATCAACCAAATCATTGATTATTGTGCCAAAAATGAAATTTTTTCATTTATGGATGGATTTTCTAGATATAATCAAATCAACATACTCCCTTCTGATCAACCAAAAACAACATTTATATGTCCTTGGGGAACATTTTCTTATTGCAAACTGCCTTTCGGATTAGAGAATGTTGGTTTGATTTTTCAAAGGGAAATGTCTTATGCTTTTCATGATATCAAACATATTGTACAGCCTTATCTGGATGATTTACCTTCTCACTCATTACACAGGGATGATCATTCTACTCACTTATGAGCAATTTTTATGAGATGTAGGCATTACAAGAGTCGTTTGAATCCACACAAATGTGTTTTTTGTGTGTAACCAAAAATATTACTGGGATTCGTTGTTTTTAAAGTTGGCATTCGTGTAGACCCCTCGAAGGTTGAGGCCATCATAAATTTACCTCCTCCTTCCACACTTTGCCATCTCCAAAGTTTGCAAGGGAAAGCAAATTTTCTATGTAGATTTATCCCGAACTATGCTAAGTTAACAAAAGTTTTTACCTGGTTGTTGAAACTTAATGTTCCTTTTATTTGGGATGAGATTGATGATCGATATTTTGATGCTCGAAAACACACGTTAACCCATGCATCGTTATTGCATCCACCCCATTACAACCAGGACTATTTTTTATACCTAACAGCCTCTTATTCCACCATTGGAATGGTTTTAATTCAAGAGGATGAATCTCACAATGAGAATCTAATTTACTATCTAATTCAGAATCTAAATCCGACCGAAATTAAATATTCGCATGTGGAGAAATTGGCCTTGGCAGTAGTTCAAGCTATCCAAATATTCCATCATTACATATTGTTACGAAAGACAACTGTGATATCTAATTGCAACCCGATGATGTACATTTTGACAAAACAATTACTCGAGGGAAAATACTCTAAATTGATTGTTATCCTAGAAGGGTTTGATTTGGAATTCGAGAATTCTAAATCAAATAAATCACGGGTGTTTGCAAAACTTATGTGTGATTTTCCCAATACTGAGACGGAAACTGTGATAGAGAATCCCATTGCAGATGAATATTTGTTTATTATCAGTACATTAGATCCATGGTATGGAGATATCATTATTTATCTTTAAACCCAAACCTTTCGCCCAGATATTTCGCGTTCAAATCGACGAAGAATCCGGTATCAATCTCAGCAATACAATATTGTTGGGGACACAATTTATCGTCATGGTGCAGATTTTGTTTTTCGACGTTGTATAACTCACTAAGAGGCTGAAAGGATTTTGAATGACTGTCACTCTGGAGCATGTGGTAGTCATATCTATGGGTTTACCACAGCCCAAAATATATTGCGCGCTGGCTATTTTTGGCTGTCATTGTTCAAATATTGTATTATTGCGGTCCGAAAATGCCACAACTGCCAAATTTTTTGTCAAAATAAGTGTGCGCCTCCAGCTCCTCTTCACCCAATAATTACTATTTGTCCTTTTGTGAAATGGGGCATTGATTTCATTACATGTAACCTTCACTCGGGCAGGGGGCATGGGTATATTATTCTTGTTGTAGATTACTTTACCAAATGGGCTAAGGCGATGCCTACATTTGTCGCATATGGCAAAACTACAGCTACGTTCATATTCAATCATGTGATTTCTCATTTCAGTGTACTCCAAGCTATTATCACAGACCATGGGAGTCATTTTCAAAATATAATGATGACCAAACTTTCCGATCAACTTGGCCTGCCCCATGATGACTCTACTCCATATTACCCACAGGCTAATGGTCAGGTTGAAGTCTTTAATAAAGTTTTAACCACCATGATTAAACGGATTATCAGAACTCACAAATCTAATTGGCATACCATGTTTTCTTTGGCACTATGGGCATACCAAACCTCAGCAAAAATTGCTACAGGGTTCACTCCTTTTTAACTGGTTCACGGTTTAGAAGTTGTGTTACCCATTGAATGTGAAATACCGTCACTCCAATCAGCCATAGAGTTACTACCAGCTACCTCTGAAGAGGAAAAAAACTTTTTTTTACTTAGCACAATTAGATGAGACTTAGCGCACCATTGCATTAGCTTTCGAAGCTCATAAGAAACGTGTGAGAGCTTAGTATGATCGAAGTGTTACACCTTGTGGTTTTTCAGAAGGTGACCTAGTCTTAGTATATGATCAAGCTAACGATAAGCTAGGTGTTGGGAAATTCGAACTAATGTGGCATGGTCCTTACATTGTCAAGCGAGTGCTTGCCAAAGGGGCCTATGAATTGGCTGATTATGACGGGGTCTCTTTAGATAAACCCAGAAATGGTCTTTATCTGAAGAGATATTATGCTTGATTCTCGTGTGGATATCTCACCTGTATATTAGTTATTTTTTAGATAGTGTGCCTTAGATTAGATAAGTGTGCCTAGTTTAAGTTTGTTTTTACTACTATCACTGCTTATATTGATTACTCTTGGTATTGAAGATGTTGACATCCCTTCAAATGTACATTGTTTTTATTGATGGTGCCTGTCGTAGTACATGGAATATTTCTTCCGCAGCTTGGTTTATCCATTCACGCACTGATGAGTTAGTTTCTATGCATGGGGTAAGCCTTAGTCAAACAACGAACAATATTGCAGAATATAGCACATTCATTGAGTTATTAAATGATGCCATTTCATTTGATATTCGACGTTTGATCATTAGGTTAGATTAAGAACTCATTGTATTACATTTAAACATAGTATGAGCAATTAAAAATCCAGTGTTACTGAGATTTCCTTTTAAGGTTCGTCTCTTGGAATGACAGTCTGATTACATTGAATATCAACACATTTCAGGAAATTTAAACACATTGGACGTTGCATGAGCTAATCATGTTCTAAATAGACATTTGCAATATTAAAACAGTAAACCAAAACAACATCCAATACATGTTGAACAAGATACTCAGAGAAAGTAGTAATATCATATAAAGGGTTGTTTTCAAAAAATATTACATCATCTATGATCATAGATTCAAACACCTTATGATCTAATAGATACTGATACAAAAAACAAAATATTTCAATCCACAATGACCATCCACTATCTGTGATGATGATCATGGTAGTAGACTATGGCATGCGCCAGCTTGCGCAGGAATCTCCTAAACTATCCTGGTACACCCATAACATGTCTCTGAAGCCGAAGAGGAATTTCATATGTCCCTATCTCGAGAATATCTATGGTTAACCTCTCCAGGTTGTGTTCCATATCAGTTAGGATCTCTGCTGCCTGATCCTGTGGTGGTGCTATAGGATCTGCTTGCCACCATTCAAAGCAATGGAGTGTAGCTAGTCGTCGTGGACCAACATCTACATTTAAATTTTGTTATAATTATTGGACGATAAAAAACAAATAAAAATTAGATTTAAAAACATAAAAATGGTTCACTTACCTAATTCGTACCACTGTGCCCCTGGACGCAAGGACATCAGAAGATCACCTCTGAAATGTATACTTGCATAGGGGAAGTCTTCAATGCTAAAGACTTGATTCTTGAGCCACATAAAGTACGTCGGAGTGAACTGAACCACTGAACTGCCATCACCACCATGGCAGGCCATTAATGCAACCTAAAGTACCATTCGAGGTTCCTGAGGTTCCCCACGATCCACTGGAATGAGCTTAGGGGCAAGAAGTGGAATTCTCTCCAAAGTAAAGGAAATCAAAATGGTACCATAACCAAAGTTTTTTAACTTTGCGTTCTTTCCTCTGGTTAGTTGGCCTTTCATTTTGGCCAATACCCCTTCACACCAGTTGAATATGGTGCCTCTAAAACACTCCACCGCAATCTACATTTGAGATTAAGTGGCTACATGTGGAGCCGCACTTCTACACAACCTGGTTACCGTGAATGCAATCACTTTGAGATCTAATTGCAAGATAGTTTTTATGTCTATGCGATTATCCTTTGGATCTGCCGCATCACTGCAAAACTATTGTTTGTAGCTAGCAACGGGTAGGCCACCCTGTCTAGCTCCAAACAAGGATATGTTTTCTCCTCTTCGGGACAATTTGGTGAGAAAATAGATATCCTTGTGCTCAATTGTGAGCCAATGGTCACCAATGATAAAGCATTGATCTTGAACATCCCATGTGTTCACTAACCATGTCATCAGCTCTACTTGTGCTCCCATACCTTGAATCGCCCAGAACTTATATAAACCACAATTTTTTAACACTCGCAATGTTTGAGGATAATTCATGGCTTCATTGTCTATATCTTCATGCTCACGTTCTCTCCACTCTAGCAAGGGTGAAATAGCCTGCAAATGAACACATTTGAAGGTTAGAAACCATTGGAATGAAAGACTTTAACCATTTTTTAGAGAATTTGTATATTTTAAAACACTCATGGTACCTCCGCAGTTTTTGTGTGGAGATAGTGTGGATGTCCGCACGGTCTCCAAACAAAAACCATGGTAGCCCGATAATTTTCCTTTTAGGAAATTATCAAGGTCTGCAGGCAGCGCGCGCATGACCTGCAGACCCCCGAGAGCGCATTTTTGAACATAATTTCTCCCTAAAAATGAAATTAAAGCCAAAAAATAGAATTGATATGGATAGAAATGAAGAGTAAAGTGATGTGCATTACCTGGTTCTGACGAATCACAAATTGAACGGTTGATTCTCCTGATATTAGCTCCAGAACTTTTTTGCCAAAAGCTCTTAATTTGTTGCTCTAAAGATAAAAGGTGAAAATGATTTTGTTAAACTCCATTTTGTAGTTTTTGAATGAATAAAATATTATATTTTATTTACTTTTCACTTTAAAAAGGCTATTTTGTAATATTTTTACTTCTTTGGAGCAGGTATTTTTAATTTTTTGAGTTTTTGTGCAGATTACAGGTCTTTGGTGAAAAAGAATTATTTTGATGATGAGTATACTTTTATCACTTTTTCAGGCTCTTGAAAATTACAAAAAATCGAAACCCTGGAGTTCTCTTTCAAGCCCTTTTCAGAATCTCTAAACCTAAAAAGAACGTCAAGTACTTGACTATTAGAACTCGTTAAAGGAAATGAACAGTCGTCACTTCAGTATAAGTTTACCCCTTTTTCGAACTGAAATGGACTATTTAGGAAAAAGGTATACGTTGAATAATCATGGTCAATAGAGTTCTCTCCTGCATTATTTTATCCTTTTTCAGGCCTGAGAGACTAAATTTATGAAAAAGTACAACCAAAGAGTTTACTTATGTTTTTCTTCTAACTCCCTAAAACTGAAAAACATCGAGTTTCTCCTATACTGGACTCATTAAAATTTAACAGTAAAGGACCTGTCGATTACAAACAGGACCAAACCACTCCTTCTTAGGGTTCGATTTTAATATTAAGATGGACTCATCCGAAGGATGAGCTTACACAACAATCAAATGTTATCCTCCTCAAGCTTGTCAAAAATAAAGAGCCTTACTTACTAGTAATGGTGGGGGGGAAAAGAGAAAAGGAATCCAATTGTTACCCTTGTTTTAAAAGTAGTATACCACTCTTGAACACGACACTTTTGTCACACTTGTACCTGGGTTGGGAAAATTCTTTGTCTAACAAATAATCAAACCACATTGAAACTCTTCAGTTGGTTTCTGGCTATTAGCTTTAGGTCAATTGTTACCAAACCATCTGCAGTGTCGTTATGTGTTCAAGGGATAGTTCAAATAAACCATTCATTGCAAACATTTGTCTCCATTTGCGTTGACCATCCCTGAGTCAGTCCTTGCAAATATTTCTTCAAAACTTGATCTAATGGTTTCGTGTCGTGGGCTTTCCTACGATGGGTCACTTTCTATCGACAACAGCTCATCATCTAGAAAGTTGGTCTAGAATCCTATCAGTACCTTAGGATCTGCATGCCCTAATGGCAGGTTTCTCGCCTTCGACGACAAGTTGCATCATTGACCTTCGATCGAATGATTACGTGAAGTGTTCGACTGCAAATCATTCATTCACACTTCGTGGATTGTACTGAGTACTTTGAGAGCCATTGTCATTATTGGTGGTTTCTCTCACACTTGTTAACAGTTCACATCATTTACTGGTAATCAATTGGTTTCTACCATGTTCTACTTCGACACAATCAATCGCATGGATAGAATCGTACTAGTTCGGAAAGTAGAAATCAAGACCCTAGATCTAGTTTCCACCATCCAGGCTACTAGGAGTTTTATTATTCATGATACAGTAGACTACTTATGATAGATGGTTGCGCCCATACTATGTCTACTATTGATGTAATTTTAAAATCATTTATGTACCAAAACATATATTTAGTTTTAATCTGAGTATGGGAATGCCTACCTCGGTGATGATATATATATATACATGCTTAAATTGAATTTTTTTTACAGGTTTTCGAACAATGTGTTTGCAATCCAATCCTTAGAATGATAAAGCACTTCACTCTTCAGAACTACCTCAGACTTCACACTTTGGGGGGCAATCTATTACATGTTATTTTGTCACCATGACATTTAACTGTCTATATAGGTTCATCACTAGCTATATTATGCTCCCTTAGAGGTCAAAAACCCTAATTTTCCTAAACCAAGTCTTGTAATTGCATAAAAGCTCATTAAAACCCTTAAAAGTCTAACTCCACACTTTTCCTAGCTCTTTCCTACGGATCCGCAGATATTTATTCTATAGCCTGCGGCACATCCCTCACGTTCTACTTATAAAACCTGTGGACCCCCGTAAACAGTCAAATAAAGGAAAAATTAAGTTCTAGAAGCCTAGCTGGACGAATATTCTCCCAATTGGAAGCTTCTAGAGGAGCGATCAATTTGAGATTTATCCCTCCACTCATGGAGCTATATCCCTTCACTCATGGAGCTTATCCCTTGGTATATGGAGCTCAAATCCCTTCATGTGAGGAATCCATCCCCCTCTTCGTGGAACTGAAACTACCTCCATTTCCCTATAAATTGAGCTCATGTTTCAATCTCAAGGGTAGATTGTAGACATACATGTTAGTTGCTAAAGAAATTCTCAAGAGAGCATACTCTCTATACTAGTTATTATTGATATGAGAATGATTACACACTCATGTCCATAACTTCATGCTAGTTCAAAGAGAGGAAGGCTTGTCAATCTGAATGAGGAATGATTGTTCAGGACCCCGAGAGGAACTTGTACGACATCAAGGCATCAGGTTGTAAAGTTACTCTTTTCATTCAAGATAATACATATGGATCTCCTTTTCTCATTGATTTGTTCTTGTGTCTATTTGAATAATTCAATACTTAGAATCCTTGATCACTAAGTTAGATTAGTTGTTCGTAATTATTATATGTTGTAGGTGCTTTTAATTCTTTTTTATGTCTTTTATTGCAGGTTCTACTTACTGAAGAAGCCTCTTTGGATCGACTGGATAAAATACTACATCGAACGTTAGATTTCAAGGTAGGGGCATGTCCTCTTTCTTTGTTTATAATAATTTTTAATTGAAAATAATCTAGAGAAAACGATTTACAAATGGATTTTTGTTTCTAGCTATCCATAGGATACTAGGGAGATCGATCTTGTCTGCAAAAGGGATTAATATTCATAACAAGCAAGCAGGGCCAATGATGGGAGCGTGGAGAGGTACATCCTACTCCATGTAGCATGGGTTGGAGATATAGTTCATGAGTTAGGACTTTCCTTTGGGGGGAGGAACCACTTCAGTTCATATTTCTCATGCATAGAAGAGGCTCTAGAACAACAGATGGTTGCCACTTGGAGGTTCAGTGATGAGGAGAGGCATCTAGCTATACAGTTGGAAGTCATTCTAGGCATTCTAGAGAGGAAGCTATGGAGCTAGGCATTCATTATAGATTGGAGCAGATGGGGAGACCTTCCATATGAGGATGCCATTTTGAGGGAGGAGGATTGTTGTAGAATTCACTTTTGCAGTTGCTTGAGGACAAGCAACATTTTGGCGAGGAGGACTGTAATATTCCCAATTTTCCATCAGTTAATTGGAATATTAGAGTTCTTACATTTCTCAATTAGTTAAGTAAATAAAAAGGTGGAGGGACCCATAAACCCCATAGATGAGTAAAATTCACTTTTTTTGTGTGAATGTGGGTTAGTATATAGTAGATCAACGTCATGGAGTAGTGGAGCAGCTCATTAATGAAGGAAGAGTGGATAGTGGGATATTGTATTTTTGTTTGACATTCTTTGCATGCTTCAATTGTTTAGCTAAGTTTTTTGTGTTGTTTGGCACAAGGGTGTTCTCGAGCGGGAATCCCACCCTTACCCACGGGGGACTTAGAGTGCCTACTCTAGGAATGTTATTTTGAACAGATATTCATCATCCGACATTAGTGCCACGTTCATCCCCTCTCTTCTGCATATACAGCTTCAGGAATTACGCAATCCTGTATTAGGGTTTGAGAGGAGGAATGTTGTTTCTAGCATTTCAGCTAGGAAACCGATGGAGGATTCATCATTTCACCTTGAGCTTCCATTTCAATCTTCCAGGAGAAGAATTGTGATATCCGACATCAGGCTATCATATTACACCTCCAAGCAACAGCAGTTCCTTCAGGAACTACGGAGTCCAGCCAGGCATATCTAAGGGTGGAAGAAAGTTTCAAGTATTTCAGCTTGGAATCCTGTGAGGGGTGTTTCTCTCACTTTGGAGAGATCATTTACATGAGTTGTGAGCATTATTTCATCATCCAATAGTAGGCTACAGATCCAGCCTCCTTGACACCGCAGTCTAGTCCAGCAGTTGTGCAGTTTGCAGCTGCAACTTGAGCAAAGAAAGGAGCAGCTAGATCTCAAGCTTCTAGCTTGAAGATCAGGAGAAGGGATCAGCCCTTCAGTTAGTGAGCTGAGTGGGTTCTATTGCAGCTGATTGATCATTATTTCAGCCCCATATCAGCAGTTGTCTCTAGGGAGTGTGTAACCCAGCCAGTAGGGGTGCATTGTGCCACCCAAAAAGGACTGAAAATCCAATTTTAAAATCTGGCCAAACAATTTCTGGGTTTTTCTATATTTTTTCAGTAGAGTCTGTGGTTAAAATCTTGTTTCTTTCTAAGCACTCCAGCAGTTTCCCACACATGTTTCTACTTCATAGTAGCAGCAGTTTCCAGCAGCAACAGTAGCAGCACAACATTTCCAGTGCTTTTTTTCATTAGTGTATTTTAGCCACTTCTTGTTGGCTTGAGTGCATCTTCTTTGGAGCATTGTGTACTTTATATTTGATGTTGTTTATAAGATATGACTCAGCTATTTCTGCTCATGGTTATAATGTCTTGATGTTGTAGCATATTTCCAGCATTTTCCATATTTTAGTGTTATATTCTTGATTTTCTTATTTGGAATGCTTTAGATGTTCTATATTCCTGTATTTTCCATTTTGGAATACTACATTGGTATCAGAGCATAATTTTTGGCTCAGCTTGTGGGCACTTCATGACATCAGAAGAATAACAAGAAGAAACATAAAATGAAGAAGTCTTTAATGGTGGAAGGATTAAGTTTTTCCACACTTCTCTTTGGATCTATGCACGATCTCTCCACAGATATTAAATAAATGAGAAGGGGAAGGCAAAGAAAAATCTCAAGAGGGTTTCAGATTGAGGAAGGTTCAAGCACTTCCTATTAGCAACATAAACAACCAACAATGGAAAGAGCTCCACAACACTTTTCTATGTCCACATTCCTTGTAGAAGGAAATGAATGGCATGGAGATGGGGGATACTTAGAGCATGAGACTCTGAGTAATTATCTTGTAGAGTACAAATCTCAATGAAGAGAATTCAAGGAGAATATAACTCTCCAACAATTTATCCAAATCAAAGAAAATCAGAGATCCCGCAATAGCAATAGAAGAAGAAGGCATATACATAATAGATTCTTCTTGCCTACATTCGATGGATCTTCCACAAGCACAGTAAGCGGCTTGGATGAAGGAGTTAGATTATTTCTTCCAGCTACACCCAGTAGTGGAAAGAGAGGTTGTTGAGATTGCAGTGCTGCACCTTGAGGGTGGAGCAAAGGATTGGTGTTCCAGCCATATAAAAAATGCAAGAGTGACTACTTATGCAGACTTCACTCAAAGGTTGATTAATAATTTTGATAGAAGGAAACCGGAGGTGCTTTCCATAGAGACATTTCCCAACATTAATGAGATAACACATGAAGAACAAAGGGAGGATGTCAGCACTATCACTCCGGAAAGGGAGGAACTTCCACCACCACCAGCTGCAGAAGTACTTGCATCAGATGAAGGAGCACTTGCATCTTTGTAAGGTGGTATTAAGCACTTGACATTGAGAGTCCCATGCATGATTCAAGATATGCATGAGGAGGAGGAGGAAGATACCAGTGTTGGTGCAGCAGTAGAGAAGCAACCATCATAACCATCACTAATAGTTGGAGAATATATTCCACCAGTTGGATGAATTCTTGTAGCTTTGCAAGATGTTCCCAAGTTTCAGTTGATCCAAGGTTTGCAAACATTTTCACCCCATGTTATTTTAGCACCTTAGTTTGAGATTTGTGGGATCATGCCATCAGGGCAATTGCATAACCAAGGGTTAGAGTACCTTTCTGATTTGGAGCAGCAAACTATCACTGTGCAGAGGACCCTTGACTTGTTCAAGGAGGATATGTATAGACATCTGATTTTCTCAATATTGAGCTACACACAACACTTTGTGTTGAAGTGTGGAGTTTCAGAGGATGGGATGAGCATAGTCCTAATCAGTAGAATGTCAAACGATGAGTTCAGCAATGTGTATCACCATGAGACAGGAGATGCACCATCGTGGAGATCGACAGTGTTGTCACTGAGGAGCAGTGATGAGTTGGGGGTCCAACTATTCTTAGAGCATTCTAATGACTGCTTCACTCATGGAGCATTAGATGGACACAAGATATTTGGCATACATCTTATGATGGATAAAATTCTCCATTATCAGGATGAAGCCTTATTGATGAGCATCTCACAGCTCAAAGAGAAGTTTCTACCTACAGCATATTCATAATCTTATGGATTCTACCAAGTCACCGATGAGAGGTTCTCATGGAGTAACCTCAAGGAGGATGCACTTCAACATATCATGGATTGAAAATATCATCGGAATGGGGAGGATAGTATTCTCCATTGGGTGGATACCATGTTGGAGCATGATATGAGTCATCACCCACATTTGGATGGATGGGTGAGGATGATGAGCAATGGTTGTTGAGATACTTGCATATATATGACACAGGGCAACAAGAAGCATGGCTGCATTGGATTCCCTTGGGTGAGTATGGTTACCACCTAAGATTTTATAATCGTATGTTCCATGCCTTGCACAGTACTGAGGTGATGCAGCAGCAAGAGGCATGGTTGTGTTGGCCACTTTTGAGAGATTTTGGCCATCACATGACATATCCTATGTCAATGGGTGTGTTATTGTTTGGAACATTGCATGGAACTCACATGATGTGGTAGCAGGGAGCTTGGATATGTTGGTTTGATGTGACATTCTACATGTAAATTAGTATGTTGTTGCTCCATAGCTTGCATGATGATGATGTGAGGTGGAAGTAAGAGTCATTGCTGCTTTGGTTGCTCTTGGGAGAGTATGGGCTGACTTTCTCCCATACCTTGCATGAGGAGGATGGGGGATGGCAACAGGAGGCCTTACTACGTTGCTTTCTGTTAGGAGAGTATGGACACCATACTTGGTATGATGATGGGGTGGTATGGCAGCAGGAGGAATTTTTGCGGTGGTTATTATTGAGAGATTATGGTTCAACATTTCACATGTCAACCCATATGTCTCTGTTTCCTATTTTGCACAGTGTTGAGATTATGCTTGGATCAAGCAGGGCCAATGATGGGAGCATGGAGAGGTACATCCTAATACATGTAGCATGGCTTGGAGAGATATTTCATGAGTTTCCTTTGGGGGGGGACCACTTCACTTCATATGTATCATGCGGAGAAGAGGCTCTGGAACAACACTTGGAAGTTCAGTGATGAGGAGAGGCATCTAGCTATATAGTTTGAAGTCATTCTAGACATTCTAGAGAGGCAGCTATGGAGTTGGGACTTCATTACACATTGAATCATATGGGGATACCTTCCATATGAGGATGCCATTTGGAGGGAGGAGGATTGTTGTAGCATTCACTTTTGCAGTTGCTTGAGGATAAGCAACATTTTGGCGGGGAGGACTGTAATATTCCCAATTTTCCAGGAGTTAATTGGAATATTATAGTTCTTACTTTTCTCAATTAATTAAGTAAATAAAAGGGTGGATGGACCCATAAACCCCATAGTTGAATAAAATCCACTTTTTGTGTGAATTTGGGTTAGTAGATAGTAGATCAGCATCATGGAGTAGTGGAGCAGCTCATTAATGAAGGAAGAGTGGATATTATGGAGAGATAATGAGGAAGATGATGGAGATAGTGGAGGAATAAAAGTAATATCATAGAGCATTAATGATGCAATGATGGAGGAAGTGGTGCATTAAATGCACACATGATGGACGGAGTGGAGATTAATTGCAGAGATCATGGAGATCATGGAGAGACAGTGTAGTCTTCATGGAGACTAGTGGCCACATGTGCAGTGTATTTATGAGGTGGACCAAGGCTTGGGAAGGCTCACAAAAATATAAGGAAGATTAGAGCAGAAAAGCAAATCAGTTTGGAATTTGATATTGTATTGTTGTTCGACATTCTTTGCACGCTTCAGCTGTTTAGCTAAGTTTGCTGTGTTTTTTAACACACGTGTGTTCCCGAGCGGGAATCCCACCCTTAACCACGGGGGACTTCCACTGCCTACTCTGGGAAGGTTATTTTTAGCATCTATTCATCATCCTACATTTGTGCCACCTTCATCCCCTCTCTCATGCATATACAACTTCATTAATTACGCATTCTTGTCTTAGGGTTTGAGAGGAGGAACGTAGCTTGTAGGATTTCAGCTTGAAAATCGGTGGATGACTCATCCTTTCACCTTGAGCTTCCATTTTCTTCTTCGAGGAGCAGCATTGTGATATCTAGCATCAGGCCATCATATTACACCTCCATGCAGTAGTAGTTCCTTCATGAATTGCGCAGTCTAACCAAGCAGATCTAACGGAGGAAGGAAGTTCCAAGTATTTCAGCTTGGAATCCTATGAGGGTTCTTTCCCTCACTTTGGAGAGATAATTTACATGATTTGTGAGCATTATATCATCATCCAGTAGAAGGTTATAGCTCCAAACTCCTTGGCAGCGCAGTCTAGTCCAACAGTTGTGCAGTTTGCAGTTGCAACTTGAGCAGGGAAAGGAGGAGATAGATCTCAAGCTTCTATCTTGGAGATCGGGAGAAGGGATCATCCCTTCAGTTAGTGAGTTGAGTAGGTGCTATTGTATCTTATATATCATTATTTGAGCCCCATATCAGTAGTTTTCTCCAGGGAGTGCGTAACTCAGCCAACAGGGGTGCAGTGTGCCACCCAAAAAGGGTCGAAAATCCAAAGTTAAAATCTAGCCAAACCATTTCTAGGTTTTTCTGGGTTTTTAGTAGAGTATGTGGTTAAAACACGAGATCTTTCTGATCACTACAGCAGCTTCCCACACATGGTTCTTCTTCACAGGAGGAGCAGTTTCGAGCAGCAACAGTAGTAGCAGCACAACATTTTCAATGCTAGTTTTCATTAGTGTATTTCAGCCACTTATTTTTGGCTTGAGTACATCTTATTTGGAGCACTATGTACTTTATATTTGTTGTTGTTTATAATGATATGACTCAGTTGTTTCTGCTCATGGTTATAACGTCTTAATGTTGGAGCATATTTCCGACATTTTCCAAATTTTAGTGTTATATTCATGTTTTTCTTATTTGGAATGCTATAAATGTTCTATATTCCTATCTTTTCCATTTTGGAATACTACACACGATCAAATGGATATTCTGGAATATCCATGCTTTACAAAAATATAAAAAACATTCTAAATGAACATTTATATTCATTTCATATAATATTTAATAAAAAATTTTATATTTATAATATTACAAAATATGAAATGGAACCATAATCATATTACATCATATCAAAGTGCACATATATACCATAATACAATTTCAATTAAATTACAACTAAGATGTCATTCCAATTATGTAAAACATTCAACAATTCTAATAAACATTAGTAAATCGTGGAATGGCACCATACCTTTCTGTTGACTACCTTGTGCGTTGTGTAGTGTACTAAACCCTGCTAAAAAGGAAGGTCCCTCCTTCTAAGAAAGGATCAATTGTTAGGAAGGTATTGTAGTTGTTTGATTTATTTCCTCTCAATTATAATTCATGTGTGATTGTTGTTACCATTATTATTAGTCTTGTTGATGCTTTAATTATTGTAAAATCCTATCCTCTGTATTATGTAATAACATAGGTCATGGATAGGTCCCTTTGGTAGTGTGACAATTATTTAATTCCTGTTACAATTTGACGGTGTGTTCATTTCATTTAAATGTGTTTCAAGATTTGTTGAGAGAATGGTTTCTAGGAGTGTTGTTCTTTTTTTAATAAGAGTGACAATGTTTCATAGTGGTTTTATTTTGCATTGTGTGTTTAATTCTTGAGAGTGTGAACAAGGTTTGAGAGTGTAACATCTAGAGTGTTGAATTGCTCAGAGTGTGATTACAATGATTGGGTTTGAGATTCACTCGAACTAGTCATCATATTCCCTTGCATATATATTTTTTTAATAGCCTTGCAATAACAAAACCTACCTAGATTGATAATAAATGTGAAGAGTTGGAACTATTTCTTTGATTTCAAATTTTAGGCTTCTACGATCATTATCTTGTTGTATTAAGGTTTTTGTATCCATCGCAATTATTTTTTTATTATTCAACGTTTCGAACCAGCTACTATTGCTTTGAATTAAAAGGGCAATTCTTCTACGCAACAACAAGCTGAAGAAAAACATATGCACAACTTTCACACAATGCAAGTTGAAGAAAATCTTGGAATGTTGTACGAAATATGAAGCAAAAATCTTTAAGGGCCAAAATAAACATATAATAATTCAAAATGGTGTAAAATAATTAAATAAACTGTCTATAATTTGAATTAATTATGTTGGCCAATAAATGAAGTATGGGTGTGCATTTTAGTGAGGCAAGGAAATTTTGGTCTGTTTCACAAAAATGCATGCCCAACCTTCATTTCAAGGCAAAATTGAATGATTCAACTTTGAGAGTACTTTTTAACTCATAAATAACACTAATTTTTCACGTAGAAATTTCTATTGTGCAAGAATATTCCAAATTGAATAGATTTCGTAAGGTTAAAGTCAAGGTTTATGTTCCTCAAATAAATGCACACTGGGACTTATACTTAATTGAATGTGTAATAATGATCATTCCAACCTAAATATAAAACCATTTAATGCAACATATCATAGTCATTTTCATAAAGGAAATGTTATACATTGAAATCCAAGTCCATCGGAATAACAATTGATAATATATGGAAATGATCACATTCGGAACAATTATGCACTCCCGGACCAAACCAATTACACTCTCGGTAATGAAATTTGAAATGGGACATGATTGGACAATTCCTAACCTTAGGATATAACTTTGCATCAGTTCTGACAAATAGCCTACATAACTATGTTTCCGACTTATACACAATTTTCACATAAGGTAAGTTGAAGAAAAACTTAGAATGTTGTATGAAATCTAAAGTATATATATTTAAGCTTAAATTAAATATATAAAAATTTAAAAGTGCATAAAATTATTAAATAAACAATCTACAATTTAATCAACCATATTGGCCAATAAAAGAAACATGGGCGTGCATTTTAGTGAAACAAGGAAATTCTGTCCTTCTTCACAAAAATGGACACCCAGCCTCCATGTCAAGGCCTAATTGAATGATACAACTTGGAGAGTACTTTTTTACTCATAATTAACATTAATTTTTCTCACAGAAATTTACATTGTCCACGAATATGCCAAATTGGATTGATTGCGTAGGGTTAAAGTCAAGGTTTGTGTGCCTCAAATAAATGCACACCAAGACATGTACTTAATTTAATGTGTGATAATTATCATTCCAACCTAAATATAAAACCATTTTATGCAACATACCATAGTAATTTTCATAAAGGAAATGTTATAAACTGAAATCCAAGTTTTTCGGAATAACAATTTATCATATTTGGAAATGATCACAGTCGGAACAAATATGCACTCCCAAGAAAAACCAATTACACTCTTGGTAATAAAATTTGAAATGGGACATGATTATACAATTCCTAACCTTAGGATATAAACTTGCATTATGTCTGACAAATATCCTACATAAATAGGTTTCCCAGTTATACACAATTTTCACATAAGGAAGGTCGAAGCAAAACTTAGAATGTTGTATGAAATATCAAGTATAAAAATTTAAGCTCAAAGTAAATATATAACAATGAAAAAGTGTGTAAAATAATTAAATAAACAATCTAGAATTTTAAGCAATCAGATTGGTCAATAAATGACGCTTAAGCATGCATTTTAGTGAGGCAAGGAAATTTTTGCCTACTTCACAAAAATGCACGCTCAACCTTCATTTCAAGGCCAAATTAAATGATTCAACTCGGAGAGTATGTTTCTACTCATAATTAACATTAATATTTCACATAGAAATTTATGATGCGCAAGAATATGCCAAATTGGATCGATTTTGTAAGGTTAAAGTCAAGGTTTGTGTGCCTCAAATAAATGCACACCAAGACTTGTACTTAAATGAATATGCAATAATGATAATTACAACCTAAATATAAAAGCATTTTATGCAAAATACCATAGTCATTTCATAAATGGAATGTTATACATTGAAATACAAGTATGTCGGAATAACAGTTGATCATATCTGGCAATGATCAAAGTCAGAACAAATATGCACTCCCAAGCAAAACCAATTACACTTTTGGTAATGAAATTTGAAATGGTACATGATTGGACAATTCCTAACTGTGGGATATAACCTTGCATCATATCTGAAAAATATCCTACATAGCAATGTTTCCCACTTATACATAACTTTCACATGAGGTAAGTCGAAGCAAAACTTAGAATGTTGTATGAATTATGAAGTATAAATATTTAAGCTCAAAGTAAAGATATAACAATGCAAAAGTGTGTAAAATCATTAAATAAAAAATATACAATTTTAATCAATCAAATTGACCAATAAATGAAGCCTGGGCATACATTTTAGTGAAGCAAGGCAATTTTGGTCTGCTTCACAAAAATGCATGCCTAACCTTCATTCAAGTCCAATATTTGTTCCTATGAATATATTTTCTCTTCAATTTATAAGGAAGAAGACTCTCAGTGTTGACCAAGTACATTTTGTTCCTACACAAAAGGGTATATTTTCATGCTAGAGTGGACCGTAGGGCCATTTATTGTCAACAACAAACAAGCCCTCTCATAGGTGGAAGTGATGATGAAGGATTTTGGTTTTGAGATAGGAGAAAAGTTGTAATATGACCCTAATGATATAATTTGTAAAAAAAGGTTGGAAATCCATTTTGCACCTTATATTCATGAAAACATACCATAAATTGAGAAAATGGAAAATCAAGAAACTTGGCCATGTGGCAGGTGCAACGAAGAATGGATTTTGAAACCCCTATGGTAAAATAGAAGAGTTTGAAGGAGGCCTGAACAAATAGATGTTCAGATGGAATATTCCTATTCATGGAAGAGGACTAAAATCCAAACATAGGATGAAGAAAACATACAAATCAAATTAACAGAAGGACCTTCAAATGAGCCTAGTTTTTAAATGTAGTTGGGAAATCCGCGGCACACTACTTCATCTTCTTCTATCTCCACTAATTTTCCAGCATTTTCAATAGAAGAGTCTCCTCCTTCATTTGAAAATTTGCAGAAGAATGATCAAAAAATAAATAAAGGAGTTATAAAATTAGAATGAGTATGGCAACACAACATCAAGACCATGTTGTAGAACACAAAATCTGAGGTATTATCATTAAGGAATAAGTTATGCCTAGGACTAAGCACACTCAAACAAATGAGTTGGCTTAAGTTGAAAAATAAAATAATTTATTAATAAGATAACTGAAAAAATAAATGCCAACAGAATCAAGCATGTTCTTTCATAAAACATATCCAAGGAGCAGTTTTCTTTTCTGGAGGATCATCGAATTCATGAATCCATTAGAGTAGATCAAGAGGGGCTCCACTCTATGAAAACAAAAAATATGAAAGGTATGATTATAAAAATATATTTGTCAAAAGCATATGACAGAACCAATTGAATTTATATTCGAATGCTGCTCACTCACATGGGATTTCATATTAGTTTCATAAATTGGATCATGTGTTTCATCTCAACTATTTCCTTTAGTGTGCTTATAAATAGTTCAACATCTAAATTCTTTCATGTTGAGAGAGGACTCTGACAAGGATTTCCTCTATCTCCTCTTCTATTTATGTTGGGAATGGAGGTATTAAGTAGGTTAATTAAGGAAGAGAGAAGTCAGGGGCATATGAAGGGGGTGCAAGTTGCATGAAAAATATCCTATTTGTGTATGATTGTTGGCTTGATGGGGCCTAGACCTAGGTTCAAAGTGACTGCGCAATCCAAAAAACCCACTATTACTGCCCCTTTTGGGAATGACCTACTTACGCAGATCGAAGTCTCACCCGAGGAAATATAGGGGGATGCTAGAACTAGGTTTACACATCCAAAGGGATAGAGGCTTGTGGATTTAGGGTTTTTCCTTCTTTACAAAGCTTCACAAGTCATATCTATCAATAATACAAGCACTTTTCAATACATCTGTTGAAATTACTAACATATTGCACAATCTTACTTATTCATGCACTAAAAAAAGTAAACAACCATAAACCATATTTCACTATTCAATTACAGATCAAAACCCTTATTCAACATAGACATTCATAAATAGTAAGTAAAAGAAAAACACGTCAATAAAACTTGTATCTATCCAACATTTCTTTCATTAAAATCCATATCCTTCTCATACATTCAGTTCCACCCTGTGCACACAGTTGCAGACTTCCTAAGGTCTCTGTACACACAACTGCATGAGCTTTTCCTCTAAACCAAAACATAGACTCTGACTCAAAACAATCTTACATCCAAATGCATCTCATTATATCTATTGTTTAAGCTTCTTTCCCTGCCTATCACTTCTATCTAGACTCCTTATATAGGTTTGGAATTTACAATACCATGGTCCAAAACCATGGGCGGAGTCCAACATTCACAAAAAAATCCCATCCCATTACATAATAATGGGATTTGACCCACCCAAAGCCCCTATGACTCAAAATAGACTCTGCGATGTGCGTTGTGCTCCTCGATCTGCAGAATCTTTCTCTATTTCTTTCCTCGAGGGGATCATATCTCCATTAGGCCCCCATTACAAAACTATGACTCGTCCTGAGTCACAAAGCTGGTGCACCATCGATCTTTACTTTGATTTTGCTCAAGTCATCCTTCAATAGTGGAACCAATTCGGTGCACTACTTTTCAAACTCTTTGAATTCCCTGAGCAGCGTCTTCGTAACTTTCTTAGCTTCCTTCTACTCGAATCCTCTCTGCGTTATGCATAGTGATTTCAAATTATTTTCCGCAGTTTGGGAGACCTGGCTGACCTCAGATTCCCATGGTTTTAGTCTATCTGTAAGTATTTGCTCCTTCTTGTGCAACTCATCAAACTACTCCTATAATAATTTACCCTCTTGGAGATGGGTAATTCGTTGCATTGGTGATAAGGTATTTGCAGTGACCTTAATCTGATCCATTTGTTCAAGATTTTCGCACACTTTGACCTATAGCTTTTACACCTGGGGGTCCTCCTGTAGTGAGGCCCATACATCGAGAACTTCCCCAAAGACATTCTCACACTCATGTACGTGGGACACAACCTGTTCTATGGCATATTTCATCTTTTCTACACATTGCTCCCAGACTTCTAGTGGAGTGGCAGGCTGTAATTGCATATGTAACTCAACTATATTCATTCGTAACTCAAGGCACACTTCATCGACCTTGGCTTTAAAGTCCTTAATTGATGTGGCAAGCTTGGCCACTTTTTATTCTAGCGCAGCTGCAGCCTAAATCTGGAGCTCTAGTAGCTCGCTACAAGCCTTAGAGATGGCTTCTTCTAGCTTCTCCCTTTACGCTATCTCAACCTCGCATTCTTGGACAACCATCTTCTTTTCCTCAGCCATGCTCTAACTTTCATTCTTAACATATTGAATGATCATAAGGGCACGTTGTTCTCTGATCTTCAATTTTTTCGTCAATGCCCTCATGGAATTCATGCAAAGCCTGCAGTAGCATCCCAGCAAGATTCAAATTTGTATTCTGCTAGTGTGCCACCTGCCATAACTGCTTCGTCGTGTCAAAACTAAGTGTACCTGCAGGGATAGGCACCTCGTGGGTATCGGAGGTCAGCACCATTTCATGTGCAAATTTTCTTGTACTGGCTTGTGCTCCACTCGATTGAACCACACTCACTTGCAGCCCACTCACGCTCTCTTGAATAACGCTCATCTGCACCTGCAAATCTTGCAAGACCGTGTGAACATCTGTGAGCACTTTCTTATATTGTTCTTCAATATTTCCCCATAAGTACTTATTGGCTTGCTTCATGGAGTCCCTAATTCATTGAGGCCCCCTTCAGTAAGGACCATGGCTTCTGGGCAAGTGGACTTATCAGAATTTTCCTTCTTCCTCATGCCACCCTTATGTGGATGTATTCACTTGGTGGTAAAATGGGATGATGGATCTGTGTTGAGATCACTACCAAGAACATCATCCCCTCTAGACTCCAAATTCTTTTCTTCAGTGTCCTTTCTAGTCATGGATGTGACTTTAGTGTCCTTCTTTCCTGTAGTTGTAGTGGGCTTCACACCACTCATTTTTTCATGTCACGTGCCTTAAGAAGCAGAGTTAACCAATCACTCGACCAATGGCTAATGATGGCTTCCACATCTTCTTCTTCGACCAGGTACATAAGCTCATACCAAACCCCAGCAAATTCCTTCCTCGCTTGGATGTGTATTCGATGGAAGTCCACTTTGAATTCTGATACCTATCGATATTGATCCACAATTCTTGGTGATAATTGGGGCTTTTGGTTAATCACCATCCGCAAAATCATCTCAAATCCTACCCAAAAAAATTTATTGCCCATGACCCTGGATGGCTCTGTCGAATGCCATAGCGAAGCATATTTGGCTACCTCGCACAGGTCGGGGTCCGCGGTGTTGAAATGCGACTCCTAGGTCTCTCTCCACTCCATCAATGCAATGAGGAGAAAAAACAACACGTATTGGAACTACTTTCCCTCTTCTTGAGCTGCTTTGCAATCAATGAGGAATTCAATACGTAAATATCTTGCCCAGTTATATACAACGCCCTTCGTTCACTCTGCTGCTAAGTCTATTACAGATGCAGAAGCCTCCACTCAGTGAATTTTCCTCACAATATTTCCGGCAATAATGTGTGTGGTGAAGAAAAAATTTCTATCTGAAATGGAGTTAATTAAATAACCCTGGTTTCCCTTCATCAGATCGTAGTCATTCTTCATCTTATCCGTAATCTGCTTGTCCTGAATTTTTCCCACAAAATCCTCTGTGAGGTCCGACCTAAGACAAGGAAGGGTTTTAATTCTCCTTATGAGTGTCTCGGTAATTTAGATATTATTCCCTAAACACAAACAATCATCATGAAATAAGGCCAACAATTGGCACACACAAATATTGTTAATAGGAATTTGCCCGAAGTGTGGTACATATAACATGTTGAGTATCCCAGCCTCCTTGATATCCTTCACCCGTTCATTGGATCCAATCTCATCACTCCACCTACATAGGCTTGCTGGCACAGATATCTACTGGGCTCAAATTGGGGGTATTTACTCCATTCATTAAAATCCCAATCCTCCATTATTAGCTACGACACTTTGGCTAGTAATTCTCCTTCAACTGGCACTTCATTTGGAATCAATGGTGTAAACACCTTGTACTTCACTGCATCAGGGTCCTTCACCGACTTCTTGGACTACGGCTTCCAGGGTAGAATATATGGAGGCAACCGCGAGATAGGCTCAACCTATTTAGCATCAATTTCTTCTCGGACTTCTTCTACTTCATCATCATCTTATTTTATCTCCATGGCCTTTTTCTGTCAATATTTTTCTCCCTTACTCTGATGTTCCTTCGAGAGTTTCTTTTGGGGCGATGACCTTAGGGTTGGTTTCATAGGCTTCGTGGACAGAGCCGCGCCTGTGGTCTGCTTCCTGGGTGACCTCGACCCTGTGATAGTCGCAAGTGTCGTAGGCATCATGGTGCGATCTACTCTTGGTATGAATGTGTGGTTGAGCCCTGCCTTGATCAAGGTCTCTCTAAATAATTCAAAACTATACTCCGACATGCAATATCTCGCTCGACTCTCCTACAGACAACAACTCTTACTTCTAACACTTAGTTTGCAAAGTGTTCGAATGGGGAGCGGAATCCTTTCTTTATAGAAAATTTGGAATTCAAATCGCATCATTGCCATTAGATACTCATCCCTCTTGCTCCTTTTAACGGCTAAGTCACTGTCCAATCAACTTTTACTATTCCAACAGTCATATTTTGGATGAACTCCGCGAGACTCACCCCCTTAGTGAAGTCCTGCCTTCCTCGGTGCAGTAACCTCCAACTGCGCCTACATTCAGTCTGTTGCGCAATACTACGATGCGATGAAGCCATCCTCCAACAAAATCATTCTGCGTTTGTTTATCTCGGCACCCGCAAATATCCTCCCCCAACACAAATGTGTTGGTCAGGTCTGTCCAAGAGGACTGTTTACAACATTCTTGGGTTTGTTCCAACTACCTAGCCCAATCAGGCTATACCAAGTCCTTATTTCCTTGGTAATGTGAAATACTCCTGCTTGGATTTCCAAAAGAGCCTCATTAATGCACTCCCAACCATCAGGAAAGCTATATGTTAATAAGAAACCTTCTATCATCTCATCCCAATTCATATTTCCATGGCACAACTCTGTTTAAAGATACAATTGTTGAGATATCGTCTCCAAGGAATCAAAGAACATGTGCACCCATTCTGGCTGAGGTTCGGTGCCCCAAGCTTCAGTCTAGTGATCCAAGTGCTCACGAGGATCCTTCTAACCACCATACTTCTCTCTGGTCATTGTATCAACATGACCAAATCTCAACCTTATCAACATACAAAACTCCTTCCATTCTCCTAAACTTTCTCTGTGTGCGCCCCACCATCGGGTTGGAGTAGACCTCAATGCAAAGTCCAAAGCTTCATATCTCTAGTTCTCAGGCACCTTCTACTAAAATTATTCCAGAAACAAGACAACATCCCCGTTCCATCATAGAAAGGAAATTCATGTACTTCTGATTGGACACATTGCAAAGATTTGGTAACCCTGTTACAAATTTTAGTGGTTACTTCATGCAAACGATTATGCCAATGCTCCAAATCCTCATCAGAATGAAAGACATGAACTGTCACACTCCCAACATATTCTACCATCTGCAGTTGATTAAACCAATCTTCATCCTATGTAGTAATCTTGTATATCTTATCAATTTCAGCATCCCCATACTCATGCTAGATATGCTCTATATAGCGCGTACCTCCGAAAGGATCTAATGGCACAACAACTTGGGTACTATTCTTTTCAAATATAATCTTCCTCTTCTTTAGGTTGATTATAGGATCCATGTCATAAGCCCAATCAAATCCCTAAAATGAAAGATACATATTAATATCATCAACGATCTCGATGACTTCAAAATTGACCAATACGCTTGATCCATAAATATCTACGTTAATTCCCTGCAATTGCCCCATTGGAATGATCTTTTGCTGATTTTCCATCCTCAACTAAATTGGTGACGATTGCATCTTAGGCTTTCCCATTCGCTCCCATGTCTGCTTCGGCAGAACATTAGCATCTGATCCTAGATCCAGAATGACTTGATCCATCTCATAGTCTCTGATCTACGTAGTCAACTGCATCTCTCGGCCAGTTCTTTTATTGTTATTGTACACCTTACTTACAACGCGTTGTTCCAGTTACAACTTTAACTTGCCAGCACATTTATCTATCAACTCCTATAATCCTTCTATGGCCTTATGGTCCCTTAGTAATTTCATACACGTCTGCAAAAAGGACACCAAGATAGACTGATCAACTTCCTTTACCTAGACATTCTCCTCAGGCTTATTCTCCAATGGAAATAATTGTCATTGCACGGTAGGTGGTGAAGCTTTAGGAGTCATAAATGTCTTCCTTGCTTCCATGAATGTCTCTTTCTCTCGTAGTACATTAAATCCAACGTTCTTATCTTCAACTTTCCTTATCCATGTCTCTGTCACAATATTTTTTCCTTATCCACAGTCTCCTCTGGTATTCACGCCACTACGTGTTACTATGTTAATGCTTGGATCTGCCTGGGGCGGTTCATCCCTCATCATTTATATATTCTTAGCCAGTTTTGGTTGTGCTTCTACTGCATTTTAACTAACAAAATGGGACATTATTTGATTTCATGACAAAATTCTTGACAATAATTACAAGAAGTTGTAGTAGGATTCTAACAATCCCTGGCAAAATTTATAGCTTGTCCGCAGTTGTAACATATCATCTAACCTCGTCCATGACCTGCACTTCCACCTCATCCTAGGAAACCTCATCGCATAGTCGGCGACCCCGAAGCTTTGCGCCCTTATACCTGCATTTGACATGCACCGGGACTGTTCTGCATCATTAGATCATACCTCTTACAATTTTGATCATCATGTCCCACCAAACTGCATAAATTGTAGAAAATTGCTTCAGCGATCTCACAACTTTTGCAAGAGGTGACGATAATCCATAGAATGTTGGCATGCAACTTCACATAAGCTACATCGTACATGGGACCCTACTCCTGGCCCAACACTTGATCTAGGTTTTAATGGACTTGACATCCCAGCACCCAAATAGTCTCTATACACAAGGCACTTCTCTTTATAGTGACCCTATGCTTTGCACTTGATACACCAGACTTCTGACCTTATATCATATTGAACCTCCTTTCCCTTCTTTAGATCTTGGAGCTCGATATGCAAGCTCGCCAACTAAGTTTAAATTTGTTGCACTCCTATGCTTGTATCAACTACTGGCGAAACTTCAAGCTTCATCGTTATCTTTAGCACTTCTTCCTGAGTAGCAATCTTCTGTTGTGACAATGGAAATATGAGATGAGGCAACAACACAACAATGAAACATTATCTATGTTGTTCATCCGAGATCTTGAAACTAATATGGCTCAATAGTGTCTTAACCTACCTAACAATAATCCACCTATATATCACCCCTTACCATCATATCATGGTCATATTTTTCATATTTTTGCCTCTTTTTTCACTTTAAGGTAAAATAATTTTGCCTTTTAATTTTTATAATTTTTAGTAAAATTTGGGTATTACAAATATTTTTCACTAGAACAAAAATTCCTGTAATGGCTCCATTGAAGTTATATGTGAAGGATTCCTACGTGGAAATTGAAGATATATTCAAGAAGTATGGGAACCAAGGATGGACATACTCCTATTGGCATAGTCCAAATGAGTATGAACATGCCTGGTCAACGCTAGTCAAACTTGACCAGTCACTCATAAATCCCTAAATAAAGGGGAAGTTTTGTAATTTAGTGGGATTCTACCATATTTTGTGCAACAAAAGGGATGATTGCGACATTATTAGATGGATTAGGACTCTTATAGGTTTTTACAAATATTTTAGTTGAGTTTTTTATACTTTTGGATTATTTAAGCACAAATATTCAGCAATTATGAACATGTATTATTATTATTGAGACTTCTTTATTTTTTAATATATTTTGAAGAACTTGCCTTCTATTTCTTGTTTTTCTTGTTGTGGAATGTGATTTATGGTCTATTATATCTGATAGTATTTGAGTGTACAAAGCAAAGGTGGAGGGCCCCCATTCTAAGCTAAGTACACTGCAGTGTAATTTTATGTATAATTGTGAATATTTTAGATTGTTGTTTCTTTTATAGTTTCTTGTGAATATTTTTTGAATAGATTCATTATTTTCCATGTTCATTTATGTTTTTGAATGATTTCCTTTTATTAATTGGTTGAATTAGGGAAGGTAAACCAAGGTATCTAAGTTAGATCCTCTTCCTTCTAGATCAAGAATTGATCTGGAAATTGTGTTTATGCATTTGATCTTTATTGCTTTGGTTATATGCTTTATGGTGGAACTGATCTTGTTGGAATAGGAATAATGACGAAGGACAACCAGGACCTCTAAGTTAGAGCCTCTTCCTTGTTGGCTATACTCCATAAATATTTATTGCACTCTTACTTTTAGATCAGAATTTCAATGCTTTCTTTTTAGTAATTTATATTTGTAATATGCATTTCCATTATTTTCATCTAAACAACTACTTCCCACACTATTTTAATCTAATATTCCATACACCTTGGTGTGCTTATAATTTTACCAACCCAGATTGGTAATTAAAACAGATGCTCTAATTCAAACCCATAAATTAGAATGACACTACCTCCCATACGGTCTCAATAGCCAAATGCTTAATTTCTTCGATCTATGTGATACAACGAGACTGCGACTTTGGTTTCTTGAATTGAGCATTCATCATGGTCTTTGTCTCATCCAAAGAATCATTTTCATTCATCGTAACATATTTCATGTACCAAGACAATGCTCTATATTGCAGCGCGGTAACCAACTACGCTTTCTTCATGTTTTCATTTGTAACATTCTTCAAACTCCATATCGCTTCTACCACAAACCAAAACTTTTCAGGATCATCGGTTCCCTTGAACACATGCATCTTCGAGGGTTGGGCCATGGTGAATGGGGGAGGTGGAGGTGGAGGTGGAGGAACATAATTGGATGGAGTGATGATGGGGGTGGAAGGTTGGGGAATCTACGCAGTGATTTTCTAACTTTCAAATCTCAGAATTCTCGAGGTAGCATGGATGCTTTCTCTTTCTCCAGACCCAGAATAAGAACTATATTCATTTTCAATGTACGTTACCCAATTGGTCCTAATCCTTTTACCGCTTCGTGTAGCACTAGATTCTCTTTCTTCAAACATCAATATGAGTGCATCCGTAGTATACCCTTTTCACACAATAGCATTCTAATCCATAACTTCAGTGAATTCAGGTACTTACCTCTAGGTCCTTTGAAGAACTTTGCGCTCTGCTTCACTATAAGACAGAGAAGTATCGATCATGAACTTAGCTATAAACCCTCCAAGATTATTTTCTATCCAATAATCAACAACCCTCATGATCTTGCTATCAGTCTTTTTTAGCTTCTCAATTAGATCTGGGGTCAACCCATTCGGCTTATTATTGAACTGACTCGTCTGCAAAGCTAGTCTTGATATCCACTCATAAATCTCACTAGAAAACAACGTGAAAAAGATCTCGTACTGGTCTTTATTGATATACTTTTGTAACCAATGTTCAGTAGAGATGCAGGAGTTTCTATTTTCTTGCACAACAAACTCATGTTCTTTCAGAATTACCCAATCTTCAATCTCTTTCTTATACATATTCCACATCCAACTATCCCTCAGTCAAATCTCGGTCCTAACAAAAGAACCATTTGTTGGCTTGATGGGGCCTATACCCAGGTTAAAAGTGACTGCGGATTCCAACAAAACCCACTATTACTAGCCCTTTTGGAAATGACCTTTTTGCGCAGATTGAAGTCTCACTCGAGGAAATATAGGGGGGTGCTAGAACCAGGTTTCTACATCTAGAGGGATAGAGGATTGTGTCTTTGGGGATTTTACTTCTTTACAGAGCTTTACAAGTTAGATCTATCAATAATACAAGCACTATTCAACACATCTATTGAACTTACTAACAGACTACGCGATCTTACTTATTCATGCATTAAACAAAGTAAACAACCATAAACCATATTGCGCTATTCAATTACATATCAAAACCCTTATTCAATACATTCATAAAAAATAAGTAAAATCAAAACCCATCAATAGAAATCATATATATCCAACAGTTCTTTCATTAATAGTCATATCCTTCTCATACATTTAGTTCCACCCTACACACACAGCTACTGGGCCCTACACACACAGCTGTAGGGACCTGCACACACTGCTCAGGGGTCTACACACACAACTACATACTTCGTAAGGTCTCCGCACACATAGTTTCAGGAGCATTTCCTCTAACCCAAAACATAGACTCTAACTCAAAACAATCTTACATCCAAATTCTTCTCATTAGATCTATCCTTTAAGCTTATGTCCCTGCCTATGAATTCTATCTAGACTACTTATATTGGTTTGGAATTTACAATACCATGGTCCAAAACCATGCGCAGAATCCAACTTTCACAAAATAATCCCATCCCATTACATAATAAGGGGCTTTGACCCACCCAAAATCCCCTATGACTCAAAATAGACTCCGCGTTGTGAGCTCCGCTCCTCGATATGCGAAGTCCTTCTCTACTGCTTTCTTCGAGGGGATCCCATCTCCAACAATAATGTGCTCATTTTTTTAAATGGTTCTATTGGTGATATGGTGGCATTTGATATTTTTCTAAGATTTTTTTTTTATGGTTACAGGAATGGAAACGAATCATCAAAAATCAACCATATTTGCTTATGGTTGTTCCAAAGATGAGTTAACTTATTCTCTCACCTGTTTCCCATTCTAATTTTTGGATATTTATGAAGGGCTTAAGTACTTAGGTTTTCACCTTAATCTAAATGATTACAAATTTGTTGATTAGATGTGTCTATTAGTAAAAATTTAAAAGAGGATTAAAGTCTAGAGTCATCGGTGGCTATCTTGTGCGGGGAGATTAGTTCTCATCAATTTTATTCTTGAGGCCATCCCTATATATTGGATGTCTTTATCATATACTCCTAAGGGAATCCTTCATAAAATTCAAATATTTTGTTGTGACTTTCTATGTCGAGGTTCAAAGCAGGGACGTACTTTTTCCTTGGTCATATGAGACATAATAACTCTTCCCCATAAATGGTGAGGGTGGGACATGAAAAATTTACATTGTTTCTCACAAGCCCTGGCTACAAAAGTGGGATGGCGACTATTGACAACAGAAATATTATAGACAAAGGTCGTGACCAGAATATATTTTTTCCCCCTCTTGATGGAATATTAGATTCAACTTCAGAATAAGAGAAGAGCAAACATATCCATGATCTAGAGGGTTGTTCTAAATTCCTTTGGCTATATCAATTTTGGCTTAGCTTGGCGAGTTGGTTCTAGGGCAAGAGTCTATATAGGGATTTTTCCATGGCCAGGAAGTGGAACTTTGCATATGCTTCCATCTGAATTAATTGAAATTTTGTTGGATCAGGGTAAGCGGATGCCAAATCATATAGAAGATCAAGATAATTCATCAATTTGAGGTCAATAATGATTATCGACATAAGATTTAAATTTACCAGAACAATGGCATCAGAGGTGTCTCTGATACACAAATTCCTTGTTCGATTCACATGTAAGGTTACATTATTGAGAAGATGAACTCATATGGATACATATATATCAAGGGAGATAAACTCCAAAGTAGGGATATTTGTTTATATATGTTGATCATGAACCAGATAATATCTCTTGGTGGTGGAGGTGATTATGGAAATTGGGTAGTCCAGTGAAATCAAGATTATTCAAGTGGTGTTTACTAGAGATCAAATCCCCACTAGAGATAATATAAAGAGGAGATCTTTCCAGGGTCCATCATGGTGTGCATTATGTAATAATGATGAGGAATATGTCAATCATTTATTAATTCATCATACATATATTGCACCAACTTGGAACTTGATTTATCAAACTCTTAATGTTCACATTAGATGGCAGGGAGATAATATCAATGAAGCCTAGATATCATGGTGGGATGCAACCCAAAATATAAAACAACGGAATATTCCACTACTATTATGTTGGGTCATTTGGCTTTGTAGGAACCAGAAAATATTTCATGACATTTCTATACATCTGTAACAGATTGGAGCTCAGGTTGTGGCTATTTACAATATGCTTCCTAATGAAGAGCATCATCATAGGACTCGAAATATCATTACTGAATATATTGATCGATCAATCCCCTAGGCATGTTTTTATGGATCATCTCAATAAGGAATAAGTGGGGTTGGTGTTTTACTCTACCTAAATAATTATCATTATTTCAATCTTAATATAGGCTTGGGTTTGGGAACAAATAAATTTTCAGAGTTCAGTAGTCTATGAATCCTCCTTCTATTTGCCATTGAAAAAGGGTTTCGTCAGCTATAAGTGTTTGAAGACTCTAGAATAGTTATTAACTAGTTTAATAAATAGTCATTTTGTCACATGCACACACTGAGGAGTATGTTGGATGAGATTATTATGTTAAAATATCATTTTGATCATATCTCCTGTCATCATATCTATAGGGAAAAGGACACAATTTCAAGCAGTTTATCCAAAGAGGTCGCATAACATGAGCATGATATTTGGATGATATATGAGAACAATGGACCTTATCATTACTAATACTCTCATAGACATTTTGATGAGAGACCTCAGTGGGTTGCAATATAGTATTAACCTCTCTTGCACTACATGTATCAACATTTTGGATCTTATTTATTGTATATATATAACAGGAATGATAATATGTTTGTTATAGATGATAGATTAAAATATGTAATAATGAACATTGATCTATTTTTTTGAAAATTTTAATGATTGTCAATATGAGATAGTATTGTAGAGTTATCTATGATCATCAATTTTGGATATGCTTTTAAATCATTTACAACAATTAATTTTCACTAGTATCATAATGGAAATTGTGATTTATCCTTGGGGAAACAAAAAAAATAGTTGACATAAATAGAGAGATCGTTATTTTGAACGAACAAGTGTAGAGCCTACAATAGTCAATTAAAAATCATGTCTGGAAAATTGAGGTTCTAGTTGAATCAGATGACCCCTCATAGAAATTGACAAAGGTCATAGTAGAGCTCATAATTTTAGAAGTTGAACTAAAGAAATCCCAAGATGATTTGGTCATGGTAAGGGAGCAGATGAATGTAAAGGAGAGGCAATTGAACATAGAAAATTAAAATTAAAATTAGCTTACCAATAAGTATAAGGAAGCTCAAGATGAAATCAAAGAGTTAAAAACCAAGTTGAAAGGTAATATTTCTTTAATTTAGGCTAGAAAAATTGTTTGGGATGACAATATTCAAGAATTTTTTTCTATATGGGAATATATTCATATAATTTCACAATAGAATATTATGATAAGAGGATCATAAATGAGCATTGATCTACACAAGAAACAAGTACAAAAAGAAGAACTTAAGGCCAGGAAGATAATTAAGTATTTGAATGGAAAATCTTCAATAGAATTCAGGGTGGGGATCACAATCATTTGGACCAGATGCACTAGTGATGGCGTACTTTAACATGTGAAGGATAAGAAACTCACATGAATGGCATGACCATGTGATGGTATTTTCACCAAAGTATTCATTCCTTGCATCAAAATCTTCATTGAAGTTAAAGAAATCAGTTGGGAAGATTGTTGAATCATTTTTTTGTTGCAAAAGATAGCATGTGAGTAGTTAAATTAAACCATGGAAATTCAAGGTGGTGAAAATTAATTAGGATAATACTGAGGTAAAAATATAAAATAAGATAATACTAACTGTGGAAATACAAGTAACACAAGTGAGCCATCATATCGATTTGATCCGAACAAAGATTTTAACCTAGGTTTGTGTAGACTCATAGTGACTCAGATAAGAAAACCATAATGGCGAAGCCATGGCTACAAGGAACCATGATGAAGGAGTGGGAAGTGTGAAACAATGTAAAATACCGTTCAAGGGGAAATTGGGGAATGTAAGAATTGGTGAAAGGAAGTCTTCGAGTAATAGATAATTGGAGGAGATGAGGGAAATTTAAGTTGAAACCAGGAGAATGAGTGTAAGAGTGGCACCAAACTGAAGGAGTATGATGGAGCTCACAGAGGGAGCTGAAGGAGAATTGAAAGAGATGGATTAAATTATGAGGGAAGGGGCCTTAGGGAGTGGCCATGGTAAGGTGACACAATTATGAAATGAGATACTGTGTCAGAAGATCCAGAAGCAACATATACAAAAAGGATATTTTTTCCATGGGACGTGGTTAAGTTGTGATGGTTGGACAGGACCACGAAGGGTCCCATCCACCCACAAAGATGATTCTCGCATGTTTTATAGTCTTATGAGTAAGTTTAGCCTAAAACCCCTTAAAGGATTTCTTTGTGATTCCATATGGTGGAACTGTGTTGGGAAAGTTCCCAATTTGGGAGTTGTAGCAATAAAATGTGATTATTCTCTCATACTTAAAGGAAATACAGGGGGATCTTACACCTAAATGTTAATTGAAATCAAGTGTAATACCTATTACAACAGGAAAAAGGATCTGGAATCACTTTGAGGAAATGGGATGGTTGGTTGAAAAAGTATGATCCACCCCACTCTAGTAACCCTCAAAGTATCTTAAAGAAGGCATGAAGACCAAATCCTTTCCACTGCCATCTAGAAATATGGACCGACTTCCATTTGGTGTAGGAGTCCCATCTAGAAATATGGACCGACTTCCATTTACTTAAAGATTTGCCTTGGATTAAGCAATTAGTATGAGAGATAAGTGCAAATGTGCTTTTGAATGAGAAAGAAAGTGTTCCTTGTGAAAAAATTTTATTGTAGATGTATGAAGGTTCTTTCACTTCAAGGGAGATAAAGTGAGCCTCTAAAGATAATTAATAGTACTTCACAAAAAATAATCGTTAAGCATAAAGTGAAGTAGTTCACATAGATGCAATGATAATTAAATCACCACAACACATTTGCAACAAGTTTGGCACCAAAGTCACCGAAATAATTCAATTACTTTCGTACATATGAAATTTAACATAAACTGCAAACATTAGAAGAATAGTCTCAAAACATCCAACATTCATGCATGAAAATGTGTTGGACAGATGGTTTCAAGTATTAAGCAGAATTTCCAAGATACATAAGTATGATTAACATCACTATATCCAATAATGGAGTGTTAGAGCCACTAATTTCTCCCAAAAAGTATTTTCTATGTCTCTCTAATGCCTCGTGGGAGAAGCCAAGGTTAAAATTCTCTTGCTTGAGTAATGAGTATCCTTTTATAACTTGAGCCATGACCTTTCATATCCTCGTGACTATTGACTTTACAACTTCTAATGACATTTGGACTTCTATAACTTTTGTTCTTCCAAATGACTTACATAATTACACGACTCTTGGAATTACAAGTATTTTGGACTTCTATACATGGCTAATTATCCATACACGACTTTTGGAATTCCACTTATTTGTCTTTACAATAATTACATGATTATATCATAACTTTCTCATATCATGTGGTGAGGACATGACAAGACACAATCATTGATGACTAGCACTCATAGTTAATGATGATATGGATTTCGTCGATACATGACAAGGTTGCCACTTGTGTCTTCAATATTGCATGAAACTTCCATGTTGTTAATTTATTCACCCTCCAAAGGGTCTTTGATCACATGGAGTTTTTAATCTACTCAATCATCAAGATTCCAAGGTTCTCTTATGCTTCCTTTGACTTCCCTCTCTATGTGATCTTCTTCATGCATCATTTCCATGATATTCTTGAAATACCTACAACTCCAATCCCTCATGGCAAGAAAACATCATCCTAGAAAATCTCCTATCCTAATATGCTTCATGCAAATTGCATGTTCATGAATTAACACTGCATTTGGGAAGAGAAAGGAGAAATTTTGGGTGCAAGGGAACACTATGAAATGTTTAAGGGTCAAAGCTTCATGGTGTGCTCATGCGCTCAAGAGAAGGGAGAGAGATCAAGGGAGGGTTTAGGGAGTAAGTATGAAGGACGAAGAAAGAGAATCCAGGCTTCCAGAGTGTGTTTTGAACATGAGGGAGACAAGGAGGGAAAAAGGCACAATTTCAAAGGCTGAAAGGTTAGATTTCAGGGCTTCGGAGTGTACTCATGTGCTCTAGAGGGTAAAGGAGGGTATAGGGCACATTGATAAAGGCTGAAGGAGTTGAGATTCATGCTTTGATGATGTGCCATGCGCCCAACAAGGAGGAAGGAATTCTTTGATGGCGCAGTTTAGAACAAGGAATCGGAATGAGGATTAGGAGTGTGTTATGTGCTCTTGAAGGGTGAAGGTCACACTTCCAAACAAAGAAGGATTCCTGATCAAGGCTTAAGAGTGTGATTTTTCACTCTTTTCCTTAATGGGTTCACTTATGCAACAAAAATTTGTCTAAGTTTGGAAGATAGAACAAGGTGTGAACACAATGAGTTTAGGCATAAAATAAAGTTTTACACGTACCAAATCATTAGTAAGACTTAGACAAACTTGAATAATTAATAATACACATCAAAAAACCAGTTTACAAAACTCCCCAAGTGAAATGACTAAGGTGTGTATGATTGCGACCAAAACTATCGTTTTACTTCAAACAAAGGTGTTATGACCATGAAATGTCCTAGAGATGTTCTAAACAATGAGACGACACTTAAGAATGATCAAGAACACTTGAAACATATAGAATGAATTGAAATGACACTTTTCAAACAAGGTAACACTTGATGTGACAATTGAGTAGGCTCCAAAATTAGAATGTAGTGAAATTTTTTAGGGTGTTGTAACAATAACAACACTTGGCAACAAATTGGACGAACTTCAACTTCTCTGCCTAGGAATAGATTTTAGTTAAAGATCCAGCCCTTCAGGAAGTATTGATTCACCAATTAGTTTTCCTTGACTTGCCCATTTTGATCTGCGTAATATACATAGTACCTCACTTCACTTCACTTGGTTCAAGACACAAAATATATTCCATATTGAAATTTTTTCAATATAGAAAAAGGTAATAAGTGTGAATATTTTAAGATATTTAGAGTATGAGTTTTATCTCTAGTGTTTCTCCACTGCCAGTAGGCTTGGACAATACCCCACCGGAGTCACTACAGGAGAACAAGTGTTTCTTCGCTTCCAAGGAGCTTGAACAGTACCCCAGTGAAGTGACTTATTTACCTCTATGTACATGAATCCTTTCTCTTTTTCACCCTTTATTTATTTATTTAATAGAAATATGCTTCGACACTTATTATTTTCAATGAGTGGAAGAGGGATCTTGACTTATTGAGAGAAAATGAGGTTTCCCCTTCAAATAATTATTTATATAACCTATGATATGGGTTTTCTTTCTTTATATTTTCCCCTTATCCTTTTTTCTACTAAATTGGATAAGCATGTTACATACCAAGTAGATTTAACACCAAGTTGAGGAGTTTGTTTACTAGAATAGATGCAGATCTAATAGGTTCCTTCAAGGTTTTCCTTTTGATGTATCATATTTTCTATTCGGACTTAACTTTACCTATGGTGTCTTCCCAAACAAAGAAAAAGAATTAACAAATAACCAAGTGTTGGGGTTGTCACATTTTCTCTTTATTCCACCAAAAATCCTTTCTGAGCCATTCACTTTTTCACACAAGATATTATTTATGTACAATGACCAAGACACAAAACATAATGGGACATGACTTTAAAAAAAAACGAAAGAAAAAATATACAGGAAATGCAACTTAGAGCCACTATTGGAAATAACTTTTCAAGTCTTATCCATTTACGAGAAGAGGGCTAGTCCTCCCATATAAGTATTTCACTTTGAAATCATTATGGCCGAGTTTTTCTTTAATGGTAAATGAGCCAATCCATAGAGGTTGTAACTTTTTGTGTTTTCTTTTCTCTTCGTGGGCCTTATCCCACTTCAATACTAACTCATCAATATCGAAATGCTTAATCTCTATGGATTTTTTTTTTTTTCAAACTAGCGCTTGATATGATTTTGATGGATGGAAAAATGTTTCTTTGGATTTGTGATTTTCTTCCTCAAGCTTAAGCATAGTATCTATCCTGCTTTGAATGGAGTGTAAAAACTCTAGTAAACTTTATAAGTATATATTGTTATTGTTGAAAGATAAAAGATGATTACAAATGAGGATCACCAAGGCTTTAAATACAGCCTGATGGTGTCCCTTGGCGAAGAGGCATGATCTTTGATCATGCCCTTTCACTTAATAAAACCTAAGATAACTATATCTAACTAATAAATAATAAAATATACATAACATTGCCCCTCTCTTAAAGATGCTTTGTTCTCAAAGCATACGTAATGATGGACAACGTTGACGAACGCCTGGGTTTCTCGAGCGGCAGACTCTTGCTTCCCACATTTTAAAAAGATTGTGGAGCACCTTCTCGAGTTCAATCTTTTGGTGATGTGAATAGCGAAAATATTTGATATTGACAAGATCAGGTCCTTTCTTGACTTCTATTGGATGTTCATGTTCCTTATTAGGAGGTATTTTTATTGGCAGGTCTTGGAAGAATTTTTCATGTTTCCTAACTATTCCTTGTTCTTCTGGTGATTTTTCGTGATTCCTTTTTATATTTAGAGGTAAGTTACCAACAATTATCATTCGATGCAACTTCTCCTCATCATCAAACGCTTCCTTCTTAACAACCATATCTGCGTCAACATCGAAGGCCTGAACAGCTTCTGGCACTGTATCCGTGGCTTCGAATGTGTTTATCTCTTCACATTTTTCTTTCAATTTCGGGGATGAAACATTTGGTTGTTTATAAGCATCTATATTTTCATGCTTTCTTTCATTTTCAATGACTATGTCTGTTGTTGCATTTGTGATAGCAGTCACGTTGAATACCAACATTGTTTCTTTTTCTGCCATTGGATTTTTATTTATATCAATGTTCTCAATAACTTCTGTTGTTGCATTACTAGCTTTATTAGTGGATTGAGTTGTATTTTCTTCTCTGGGTTTCTCAACTCTATAATTTTCATGGTTGATCTCAGAGTCTCTACTTCTAGGTAGTTCAACACTATAGCCTTCATGTGAGCTGATTTCCAATTCAACCTCATTTAATTGCTCTTTTTTAAACATGTTATATTCATGATGATGATCTGAATTGGCTGAATTGTTCAATTGACTATGTTTAATATTCGGGACTATTGGTTTTTGCATTAGATCTAACTTTTCCATAATGGCATTAAATGTCCACATTACCTTGTTAAGATTCTCCGTGGCCTCCATATGTTTTAGCCATATTTCCTTTTCTATCTGATCGTCCATCGTCATTGCTGAAGACATACTCCTCATACTCCTTGTAATTAGGGCTTATCCCCTTTTCCTTAAGAGCTTTGACCTCAAAGCTGTATTTTTTTGACAATTTTCTTCACTCGAGATTTATCTTCTTTGGCATATGTCATTCAGCACTAGTACCTTCGCTTGTAATGTTGTCTTTGAAAATTGGATTTTTTAATTAATTAATTAATTTAATTTTTTTTAAATAACAATAATTATTATTATTTTTATTATTATTATATTATTTGAATTATATATATATATATATATATATATATATATATATATATAACTACGGGGTAAAAAAAAATTGTTAATTTTGAAAAGTCACGTTGTTGAAAAGTCACGTTGTTTTGAAAAGGGTGAATGGATTTTAATACCATGGGCAATTACCATGGGCTCCAAAACCACGAGCTTGTAAACCACGAGCAATTACTCTTCCTTATTTCTTTTTACTTTGTCTTCACATGTACGTATATGTATTTCTTTATATATATATCTCTTTTTACTTTTTCTTTTTTTCTTTTGGAACTATTTTCTTTTAAATATTTTTTTTTTCCTTTTAATTTATTTCCCCCTTTATGTTAACTTTCCTTCTCTCTTTTATTATATATATATATATATATATATATATATATATATATATATATATATATATATATATATATATATATCTTCCTTCTTCTTTTTAAAAAAAAACAAATGTTGCTACCCACAAGCACTTGGTTTTTTTTTAAATCTACAATTTTGGAATTCTTGTAATTCCTTAATTCTGGGTGATCACACAGATCCCAAAGAGCGGTGGCTCCGATACCAATGGAGTGTAAAAACTCTGGTAAAATTTATAATTATATATTATTATTGATGAAGGATAAAAGATGATTACAAATGAGGATCACCAAGGATTTAAATACAGCCTTATGGTGTCCCTTGGCGAAGAGGCATGATCTTTGATCATGCCCTTTCACTTAATAAAACCTAAGATAACTATATCTAACTAATAATTAATAAAATATACATAACATTGAACCAGAAGGAAACGTATAACTTGGGACTCTTGGGAGAGTTACAAGGTTGGGAGAAACATGTTTAGAGGCAAGATAACTTCTTTGCCATATACCAGGAAGCATGATGAGGTTTTGAGGGAAGGCTTTAGAGTTGCACGGTTAGCCCATAATGCATTTATCAAAGCATTGTGCTACTTCCTTTGCTAAGAGAATATGGTTTTCTTGATTATGCGAATGAGATTTTTGTTTTTTGATTCAACTAAACCATTTCCCTATGGATAATATTTATATGCATGTTTTAGTACAATACATTTATAATGCGAAATAATAAAGTTTCACCGAAGAAAAATAAGTCTCATTATCAAATACAAGAGACATTGGAATGCCAAACCTGGTTATAATTTTATGCTTTAAGAAGTCGATGACTTCCTAGTTGTTGACTTGTCTTAAAGGAATTGCTTATATCCACCGAGTAAAATAAATTATTCTTGTTAAAATGTATCAATGTTGCTTTGATGAATGTGGGAAAATTTCTCTGATAACATCTAGTCCCCACTATTGGAAAGGTTCCTCAACTTCTGTTGGTAGCAATGGGGTGGCTTACTTCTGATCTCGTTTGACACATCTTTGACAATCTAGGAACTTGTGAGCATACATATGATAATATTTGAATAAAGTGGGCCAATAATAACCAGCCCGCATTACTTTATGTGTTGTTGTGTCACCCACATAGTGACCACCTACTAGTATGTCGTGCATATCTCTTAATACCTTCTCTATGTCTTAAGGCTCAAGGGATATTAACAAGACAATATTATAGTGCTTCTAGAAATAACTCCATGAATGAGCTGATAGGATAGAGCTTTAAGATGGAATACCCTCTTTTTTTCAATAAATGTGTGGGCAAGTTGTTGTGTTCTAAGAATTATCGTATGCCTGAAAACCATGGCATTATTTATTTTGTCCGGGGAACTTGTTCAACATTGTACATCTCTATTTCCTACTCCCAAGCTAAAAAATATTGCTCCAGAGCATCTCTCACTTATGTTACTAATTAACAAAGGCCATGATACTTAATGGTAGTAACTAGCTTAAACTCCAGATCATATTCTTGTAAATTGGTCATCTAATTTCCCTCTTCTCTCCCAGATCCTGTTGCAAAAAGAGTGTTCTGACTGTTGGATGAGGCACATATATGATTGTGTGAGCTTTAAGAAGATAGGACCTAAAATATTTTACTACATTATATATAACATAGGCTTGTTTTTCGATGGCAGGATAATTTAGCTCTATCCCCTATAAGGCAACACTCATTAAGGAAATAGGTCTTTCATTTCCTTCGATGTCCTTCTAAATCAGAACAACCACAATAGATGAACCTAAGGTGAAAGTGTAAAGCAAGAAATATTTTCCATAATCAAGACTAAACAATGCATGCACATCAACAATTGCTTGTTTAATTTGACCAAAAGCCTCTTTCTCTTTTTTGTTCCATTTATAAATCACTTATTTCTTAATCATCTCCTGTAAAGGTTTAACTATCTGAGCGTAGTCCGAGATGAAATTGCGCAAGAAATCAATCTTCCCTAAGAAAGATTGCATAACTTTCTTATTTACTAGGAATGGGATCTGAGTTATAGCTTTGACCCTTTCAGGTTCAACCTTAATTCCTCTCTTCACAATGATGTGTCTTAAGAGAGTGTATTCTAACACAACAAATATACTTTTCTTGGGATTGAGAGAGATCCCATATTTTCGACTTCACTCAAATATTTGCTATAGATGATGTACATTTTCTGATATTATTTTAGAAAAGATAGTAACATCATCCAAATAGGCTACTACACTTTGGCCAATGAGGCCACGAAAAGCAATGTCCATCACTCTACTAGAATTTATAAGCTCTAATGGCATACACTTAAAGGAAAATGTTCCCCACTTCATCCTAAAGGTGGTTTAAGATGGTCTAGTTCTACCACTAGTACTTGATTATTGCCAAAAAAACCCATATAGCAACAAGAAAATCTCAGACCCAGATATTGTTTGGAGGATTTTTTTTCCATGGATGGAATCGGGTAGTTATCTCTATATGATGCCCGATTAAGATTGTGAAAGTCAACACATAGCCTTATCTCACTGGAATTATTTATGACAGGGACCAAATTTGAACCCAAGTAGAATGTTTAATCTTTGTTATAACCCTATTTTCCACTCCATTATAGTGAGAGAAACCCAGTATCAACTTACCTTAGTTGTTTGGCTAAAATACATCTCTTTTCATATTTTCTTTTAATTATGTGAGATTTATCCCATGATAAAAGGGTGAAATTAGATAATTTAGCAATTCCTCATAATTATTTTGAAAAAATATTATAATTATGAGTTAATAATTATTTCATAATTAAGATAATTGAGGAAAAGCTCATAATTGTGAAAAAGGTTTCCAGATTTTTCCATTCCCAAGGATATCAACTTGACCCACTTCTAACTTCTCAAACCCCTAGATGTCTATATACATTATCCTACAGGATAGAATGAGCCTTTATAATCTCACCAAGAGGAAAAGGGATAAGGATAAAGTATCTAAACTATATGGTGAGAGATTTGTTGTATTGGGAGAGGAGACCATCATACAAGCTGGAAGAGAGGAAGCTTTGAGGTGAAGGTATAATCATTGTAATTTATTTTATGATCAAAGGAAATTTATGTTCCTTCCCTTATGTGAATGTGTATTCAACATATTTTATGGTCGATTTTATTCCTTTTGATCTAACAATATTTCAAGGAAGATCACCTATTGTATTTGATTGGTTGTGAATGTGTGCAGGGATAAGATAACGGGTGCAAACATGGTAGATTGCTAGAGTGGAGTGCAATATCTGCATAAAACTCAAAACCCTTCTCTGATCTGCGAGGATTACAGATGTGATATATTTTTTCTATAGCATAGAACTGATTTTTTGCTGCATGATTGGTCATTCTGGACTGGGGATATCTTATTGTGTTATTGATCTTGTTTTCTTTGTTTGGTGATATGATTGGACACGATATCATTGAGAAAAAACTTCTTGAAAATTTAGATGCAACATAACTGGTGCTTTCAATTGTGTGTCATCGGCCGATATTTCCACCACAGGTAATTATGTACCATTTGTGGGAGACCACCCTGGTCAATTTCACATAGTTGGAGTATGAGTCTTCAAAAGTTCAGAAATTATGGGAGTTTTCTCCCAGTCAACCCCACCTAGCACTCCCTATATCTCTTCATCTAATAATCCTATTCATATGATCTCTTTCAACACCTATGGACCCCATAGACCTCCTAACCCTTGGGTGGTGTCACCTAATCTTATGGAAGTTGATCAATCTAGTGAGAAACCCCAACCACTTGTTGTGGAAGGGGTTGCCTCTCTGGTATTCCCGTCAGTATCCTGACGTTGGTCAGAAAATCCATCCTAATATGGAATATGATCAGGTTCCTTTGCCCACATGGGCCATTACTCCGCTTGTTCCACCTAACTCTCTCGTAGACAAACCCCTTCGGCTATTCAACTTAAGTCATGGATCCCTTCATTGATAATCTTGGGGAAGTTATGCCTCTTTATGCCTCTAACCTCCCTAATGTGAAATGAGACGATCCTAGAACTTTAAATATTGAATCGACCCAATGGGAACCTTCCTAGTGTTCTTTGGCATATCCACCCATGGAACAAGTCAAGTATTGGGATTCTACTACTGAAATTTTCGACAAATTGTCCAACTTCTTACCACTTGTTGACGAGAGTCTTGTACCATCTTTATTTCTTGATCCTCCCTTATGTCTTCAGGATAATTTTGAGAGCATGACTATGTTAGAATGTCCTTGGAATGGTCAACCTTTACAGATTGGGCAGTTTGACTTCCTTTGGCATGGCCTCACTTTGGTGAGCCATATGGTTCTGTTTCCCTCTCTGAGTTTGTGTATAGAAACCATTGTCTCGTGCCCTACTAGGGGCACACCTTAGCATGACCTATTGGATTGTGTCGCACTTATACATATTTTACATAAGAGTGTGATGATTTATCCCCTTTTTGGTTTGGTGTTTGATGCGAGTGTTTTTCATGCCTTATTTATGCAAAAAATCCCCCCAAAAATTATAAAATTCAAAAAAACAAAAACAAAAATATATGTCTTGTTTCTCCCTCATCCATGATTATTTCTTTCATTATTTGATTTAAGCATGGGTCTAGTCTTTTTGGACTGTCTTTACAGGATAGGGTGGCATTTTTATTGTGACATCCATGGACCTTAGGTGTGCTTCTCTTGAACTGGCATATAGGGGTAGGTCATTTTCGTCGTCCTCATTGCATTTTGACCATCAACATTATTTTTATGCCTTAGGTCTGACCTCATCTTGTTGTGACTTTTGCCACTTTAAGTTGCATGTCGTATATTTTTGGTAGAGCTTACATGGTCATGGATACTCTATTTAGCACCTCGTGTTGTCTTGGTGTCCATGCAATCATTTTTAATCATTTTTGGAATCCCTCCTTCTGACCCGCCACGACTTAGAAACTAAGCCTCATGTCCTCTTTTTCATCTCTTTTCTGGCCATACCCAATGTTGGTGTTCACGGAGGTGGCTTATTATTGACAACTCTAGTGCTTTCTCATTTAATTATCAACCTGGGGTAAGTCTTCTTATTTCAAGAGTGTTGGCATAATATATGCAAGTCAAGTTGTCTAATAGTTACTCCTTGTCACTTATGAGGAAGAATTTGCTAACTTCTTAAGTTCACTTATCCTAACGAGGGGTGGCTTGGATTGATTTTTAACCTAAGGTTGAGCAGCTATCTACTTGAATTAAACAGCAGTCTAACTGAACTGAACAGCAATCTAGAGAAATCAAGCAGTAATTGAATTGAATTAAAAAGCAATCTAAATAAACTGAACAGCAATGGAATTGAATGGAACAACAATCTAACTAAACTGAACAGTAATGGAATTGAATTGAATCAGCAGTCTAGCTAACTGAGTAGTAATGGAACAGTAGTATAACTAACTGAACAGTAATGGAATTGAATTGAATCAGCAGTCTAGCTAACTGAGCAGTAATGGAACAGCAATATAACTAACTGAGCAGTAATGGAACAGCAGTATAACTAACTGAGCAGTAATGGAACAACAGTATAATTGAAGTAATTTAAATGAATTGTACAACAATTATTTATGTGATTTTGCAATGGAATTCTATTTACGAATTAATTAATCAACATTCATCAACGGTTGAACGTTTCGTTGTGCTAAAAGAGTAATTCAATTCATAAAGACAAAGAACATTTAAATCAGCTTATTCTACGATCTATGACTCGAATGCAATGGTATTAAAAGAATTGGAACTATCTACTGATAATGAAGCATTTTCATAAGTCGGAAAATACGATTGTGATTATCCTAATTCAAGAACATGATTGCTAACAATTCTGAAGAAAGAGAAACTGTAACTTTATTGAATGGAAATATACTTTACAATTGCATCAAATACTTAAGCATTGCTTCTTCAACTACACAGAGTATGAAAGCTAGCGAGAAAATTCTAGGGGTTGGGCCCAGACCAAGGGTAGCTCTAGCGCAATAAAAAATTCAAACGATTATTGTTCAAAAATATATATTACATCTAGTGGTGTTAAAAAAATACAATTAGACAGGTTGGTTCTGATGCGTCGATTGCAGAATGAATTTCCTATCCTTTCTCTGACTCCTCTTCGCATCTGTCCTTCATCCTTTTAAAGGCGATCTAAAAAATGAGAAATTATTTCCCAAACGATATCCCACTGCGTGTGGTTGTCGTTTGAGTTCTTGGACTCAAATTCTTCTGTTTGCCTTCTGCCGACCGCTGGGAATTACCGAGATATCATATGTTTGCATCTGTTGGTTAGCTTCTGTTTGCTATTGGTCTAGCCATTCTGCCTTCCTACATGCGGAGATAAGAGAAGTCAATTTCCTATTACAAAAACATCATTTTCATCATTAGATTAATTGTTCTATTTTTTATAAAAAAAATTTCTCTTTATTGTTAATAAGAAGAGGAATTATCCCAAAATGGTAACATAATTTGAAGTAATTACAGGGTGAGAACATACCTTAATTTGAGCCCAACATACTCCCTTGCTTACCTAATTTCATGTCCTCATGAAAACAGAGGATTGAGATGTAGCTGCGTTAAGGAGTAGGCAGGGTATACCTTTTCGTTGTATGCTTTGAAGCCTTGTTTTTGTTTCATGAGTGCAAAGGCAGCGCCTGTGGATCCTTCTGGTAATTTGTAATTGTGATTATAATCCTCGGGAGGATACTAGAGGAGAGGACTTCTGTATCTACATCCCAACCAGGCAGGCCCCATGTTGTAGACCAAGCTGTTGTATGAGAAGAATCTGGAGGCAACAGCCTTGAAATTCCTGTAACTGAATGGCTCCCTATTCTTCACATTGTTCGTGGAGGCCATCCATCTTTTCTTCGCTGCTGCTAAGGTGGCTTCACGAATGTCCCCAAAGTATTCTCATGCATTTTCTATGATATATTTATGGATGGGCCCTAGCCTAGTCCTCACACCTTGCCTTCTCATGAATTTTTTGTGTTGGATGATCAGTTGTAGGGGTTTTGTAGGCTCCCCCCTAACCCATAAATCTAGGCTATGCTCTCTTTTTTGGAAGATGTCGTAGGCTTTGGCCCACCTGATCTGGTTTTTAGAAAATGAAAGGAAGGCTTGTAGCTGCACATCCCCTATAAAGGGGCTAGGTTTGTTGTTTGTTTCTTCTTCTAAGAAGAAGTTATGCATGTAAATTTCACACAGGAGGCACTGGACCTGCTCATCCTGATCATTACAACAATGGAAAAATTCTTCCATGGTCCTGAAAGTAGTGGATTTTCTTCTTAGCTTACCCCATCTGCTCTTGTACCATTTTGACCTTTGCATGTTCTCCTCTGAGCTGGGAAAATGTTTTGTCTTATGTGGAGGAGAGGTTAGTGAAATTTTTTATTAGTGCTTGATATTATTTTAATGGCATCACCTCCTTCCTACACTGTGTTAGCTCATGTCGCACTTGCACTAGTTCATTGCGTAATTTCTAGTTGGCAACTTTCTCTACTAGATGGGCATAGGCAGGGGCTTCCTCTATTTGGGTCCCCTTTTCTTCTGTAAACTTCTACTCAGTTTGAGTAGAGGCTTTGATTGTGTGTGCCAGTTCTGTCTGCATTTTAGCCTCAGTGGTTTATGCTAAGTTGGTTTGTACCTCAGCTTCTGTAGTAGTTATCAAATTGGTTTGTATTCCAATTTCCACGGTGTCGGCTAAGTCAGTGTGTGTTTCGCCTTCGACGGTATTTACTAGTTCTGTTTGAGTTCCTGCAATGGAGGCTTCTTTCTTTGGCTTCCGGGCCCTTCTTTCTTTCTTCAATTTTTTTCTCAGATATTTTACCAATTTCTTTAATCCCTTGCATGTCCTTCTTAGTTTCTCACTTCTCCTTTCATATGAATCTTCAACTGTCCTGATTTCAGTAGGTGATAGGCAAGCGGAATTCCCCTTTTCAGGGATGGTGTCTAAAATGGTGTTTCTGATTACATCTTCAGAATTTACTTCAATGTGAGGGTCCTAACTAGGAGGAGAAATGCTACCTCCTAGTGACAAAGGGGTTGTCTCCGTGTGTGTTCTTTTCTCCACAAGGACAGTGTCACCTGACTGATCTTGTGATTCCATTCTCTCCTCTATCTGCCCATCACTATACACTTCATAGTTATCAATAGGGGACAGAGCCTCATCATCTCGAGGTTCCTCTTGGTCAGGTAGGACGTTAGTGTGATTAGAGCTACTGGGGGTGGCGGATTTATCAAAAAGTTCCTCTTGCTCTCCTGCTCCCAATGGGTTTCTCGATTCATAGTCTGTCCTTATTTGTCCTAGGACTCGAGCCATTTCTTCCTCGAAATATTGCAAGGGTGCATGGGATGGTCCTGCTTCCTCTATGAGGTTCGAGGTTCCTTGGAGTGTCTTGGACCATTTTTTCCTGCTTGTTTATGAATTTTAGGTTCGGGTCCTTTTTCTTCTTGGTGTATTTACCCTGGGGGGCTCAATTTCGGTTCCGTCAGGGTTTATTTCTGGTTCCTATGCCTCAGGGTTAACAAAATTATCCCAAGCTATCTACTCCCTATCTAGCTCATGAATGATGATTAGTTTTATTAACCCCTGGTGACTAACCACTGCTTGGGGATTTTTGGCTTTCCTTAATCGAACAGCAGTATCATGTAATACGGAATTCAAGAAGGCGAGAAGATTAATTGAAATATTTTGTTTAAGTGCAGCTAAAATTTTGAGTTGTCGAGGTTTTACCACATCCCTACATCCTTCGCATGTAATAAACTTTTGGATGAATGTCGCCAACTCCTACCATGGCTAGTGTAGAGAGGAAGGGTTAATCCCTTTGTTTTTTCATTCCAACGGTTCCTCTGGGTCCTTGTATGCTGCTACTACTTCTCTCAGAAAGAGATGCTTCTCTGCCCATCTTTCTCCTTATGTTGGTATTCCAGAAACTTCCGCAATAATTCCCTTTGTAACTGGTATCATTCGAACTTTGACTCTGGTTTTCCCTTCCTGCAGATTTTGCAGAAACTCGATTGCAATTCCCATGTCGAATCCTTGTAGTCGGTTGACATATATTAGCCATCCAGCTTGCTAGAGGATGGCACTCGCTGCCTCTAAAATTGGAAAGTTTGCAGGCTCGCTTCGAAGGGTATTTCCTCCCATAGCTGATATGCTCTTTTCCTCTGATTGTATTTCTTCTTGGCTCTGTTGTTTTGACTGGATGTTGTATGCAAGCGAAAAAGAGATTGTGGCTCTGCGCAGATAATATTAATGCCTTAATTGTAGTGTTCCTTTGGTCTTATCGATGCGTCTAACGAGATTTGTGAATGTATTTCACATGCTTGCCAAATTAAGACCAATTACACCCCCTCCCTCAAAGAAAGGGCGCCCACGCCCTCAAGTACAGGAGAGATTTGGTCGCTCATGAATGTGGACAAGGGAATGTTAGAATTTGGTAATGATAATCTGCGTGTAAAGGAGCGGGCGGTTGAGTAATTACTAACATATGCAGTATAAAGGTCAGACTTGGAAGTTTTCATAACTGCACCTTGTGCAGAAGTGACCAGAAAGTGAGAGGAAATAGCATAACCATTATTGTGATATGATGTCCTTGTACAACTGAAAAGTTATGACGGAAGCAACACTGACTCAAGTAATGATTGGCGTCATTATCCCGAGGTTCAAATATGTAAGCATATATTTGTTAGTTATACTTATGGTAGGTCATAATTATCACTAATTCGAGTAATAGCTTGTGGACGAAGAATGGAAGACAATGTGTATATAAAAGCAATTGGCTATTGAATGAGCATACTTTCATACCACAAGCAGAGCCAGTGCTGCCAACAGGCGTTCATAGTCTCGACAGGGTTGCTATTTTAACCCAAAAAATGAGCCAGTATCCTTATGTAAGAACAGTTATTCTGCCAATTTTATGGAGAGATCACCATGCTGGTACGGTGGCCAGATAACCATGGTGCCACTCACTAAGAAAAGTGATCAGGTCGGCTCGTGATGAGACCTCTTGTCCTTCAATTAGTTAAGAAGGTCATTACCCTGGTGTGGTGGCCATTGTGGGCATGTCACTTGCTACACCATTATGAACGTGGTAGGATGGCTCGTGATGAGACCCCCTATCCTCTCTTAAAATATGCATGTAAGTGTAGTACTTCATTTTGAATTGTAACATCTTGATCTATAAGGAGGTCACTGTGCTGGTGTGGTAGCCAGATAGTCACAATGCCATTCACTAGAATTGTAATAGAGTGATCAGGTTGGCTCATTATGAGACCTCATGTCCTTCTAGTAGATGAGAAGGTCATTACCCTGGTGTGGTACCCATTATAGGCATGTCACTTGTTAAATCCATATGATCATGGTAGGTTGCCTCGTAATGAGACCCCTTATCCTCTTAAAGATTTGCATGAACACGTAATAATTGATTTTTATACATAGAGGGAGGCTCATTAACTCCTTAAGAGTGACGGATGGTGAAAGAAGCGGAAAAAAATTCCAATACCATTAATACCCCTTGTTCCATTTCTTCATGATGTAAGGACATATTACTCGAATAGTGCAGAAAAATATATCATCATAAGGTCGTATATTATATGATATCATATTTGAACTAAGGGTGACTTAGCCTTTCATTTCATGTGTGCATAATGTCAGCTTCCTGTTTCAGAATTATAGTGCCAAAGGGCCATCATATTTGTAATTTTATCATTTTCCCTCTCTCTTTCAACTATCATTCCCTGCTCAAGGTTATTCAATTTGATAAAAACACAAAAGAATGGCTATTTAAGTTGGTCAGACAATATTTTTTCAGAGATTGAGCAGCAATTGTTCACAGATTTCTTGGCACAATTAAAACACTCAAAACTAGTTGTTCAATTCAAATGAACAACAGCTGCTCGAAGATCAAACAGCAGTTGTCCCCAAAGTGAACAGCAAAAATAAAAACACAGCAATGACTGTGCAATTTGATTGAACCGTAGTCGTTCAAAGATTGACTAGCAGTTGTTCTCGAATTGAACAGCAAAAATAAAAAACATGAGAACTATTCAATTTGATTGAACTGCAGCCATTCAAAGATTGAATAGCAGTTGTTCTCGAATTGAACAGCAAAAATAAAAAACACAGTAATGACAGTTGTTCAGTTCAACTGAACAACAGCCCTTCAAGGATTGAATAGCAGTTATTCACAAATTAAACAAAAAAATTAAAAACGTGAAAACGGTCGTCCAATTTTGGTTGAACAGCAGCCGTTCAAAGATTGAATAGCAGTTGTCCAAGAATTGAACATCAAAAAATAAAAACATCGCAAATGGTTGTTCAATTAAACTAAGCAGTAGTTGTTCAGAGATTGAACAGCAATTGTCCACAAATTGAACATCAAAAATAAAAACACCGCAAATGGTTGTTCAATTCGATTGAATAGCAGTCGTTCAAATATTGGACAACAGCTGCTCATGAACTGAACAGCAAAATTAAAACTGCAAAAACGGTTGTTCAATTTTGGTTGAACAGCAGTCATTTAAATATTGAACAGCAGTTTTCCACGAATTGAACAGCCAAAATAAAAACACAGCAGATGGTTGTTCAATTTAATTGAACAGCAACTGTTCAAAGATTGAACAACAGTTTTTGATTAATTGAACAGAAAAAATGAAAACGTAAATGAACGGATGTTCAATTCGACTGAACAGTAGTCGTTCAAAGATCGAACAGCAGTTGTCTCCGAATTGAACAGTAATAAAAACACAATCTCACAAGGAAAATAAATTGAAAATTTGAAGAATGTACAACAAGACAAGACAATTATATACATTATTTATAAGTGATGTTGGCAAACCTCTCATGTACTTGAGTTTGTGGGGTTATCACCCCCTTGCACCACAACTTTGATGGTGGGATCATTTCGTACCTGTTGACAGAAAGATTATTTCGTGAGAGGTTTGTGATAGAGGTGTACTCTATGTTCGTTAACTCAAAATGTTGAACCAAACCCATTTATGGTGGTCAAGGTGAGGGTACCATTGCTATGTACTTCCTGAATCTCATATGGACCGAGCCACCTTGTTTGTAGTTTTCCTAGAAAGTCTTGGAATCTGGAGTCATCGAGGAGTGCCCAATCTCCTTTATGAAATACCTTCTTCTTTATTAGGTTTTCATGCCACTTGGCTCACTATTGTTGGATGATCATTGTGCGTTGCAGGGCTATTAGTCGAATTTTGGCCAGTTTTTTTATTTGTTGGAGTCTCCTAGCTTAAGCTTCTGTTAAGTCCAATCCCACTTCCTGAGCTATTCTCAGAGTTTTAATTTAGAATTTAATATGGAAGATAGGTTCTCTCCCAAATACTAGCTAGTATTGTGAATATCCAGTGGTATTTCGCCAGGTTGTACGATAAGCCCATAAGGCTTCTGTAGTCTAGTGGTCCAATCCCGGCAATGTGTTGCTAATGTCTTGGTAAGGATTGCTTCCAGGACTTTTTTGGTGCTTTCGACTTGCCCATTGTCCTGTGGGTGGTAAGGAGACGTAACTCTGTGGATGATATGGTGATTTATTAAGGTGGATGTGATCTTATTGCCTATGAATTGTGCCCCTCCATCGGTTATCACTTCCCCTGGCAAGCCGTATCGCACGAATAAATCAAAGAGAAACTTAAGTACTGATTCTTCCGTGGCTCTTGACAAGGCCACTGCTTCTATCCATTTGGTTACATAATTGGTGGCAACTAATATGTGGGCTTTCTGGTTTTATGGTGAGTTGAATGGCCCAACGAAGTCCAACGCCCATCGTTCGAATGGTTCCACCACCAATTGTGGTTGTAGTGCCATTTCATCAGCTTGGCCTGGGCGGTACATTATTTGGCAACTATATCAGGCCTGGACATATTTCTTTGCGTCTTTGAAAATCGTAGGCCAATAATAACCTAATTGCAACACTTTATGCCTTATCCTGCGTTCTGCGAAATGGCCACCACAGGGTTCATAGTGACAGGCTCGTAAGATGTCATAGATTTTGTCATCCCTTATGCATCTGCGTATGTGCATATCGGCCCCTGTATGGAAGAGGTATCCCCCAATCCAAGAGAATCTTACACTGCGATGTACAATTAGTTTACGTTCTCTCGATGTTAATTGTTTGGGTAGCTTTCCCACTGCCGGATAATTTTCCACATATGCATACCATGGTGTTTTTACTGCTACAGCAAACAGGTGTTCGTCAAGGAATTGATCATCAACTATTAGTGTGTCTTCTGTCTTGGGGACTCTGGACAGAAAGTCTACGACCACGTTTTCCTTCCTTGGATGGTCTTTGATTATTATATCAAATTCCTGCAACAACAGTAACCAACGAGTTATTCTCCCATTCGTGATTGGTTTATTAGTTAAATATCTAATAGCAGAGTGGTCAGTATACAGGAACACTTGATATCCAGTTATATAGTGCCTGAATTTATTGATAGCGTAAATGATATCCAGGAACTCTTTTTCGATCACGTTATAATTTAATTCGATAGGAGTAAGGTTTTTGCTGATATAATAAATAGCATAAGGCTTTTGGTCTTCTTCTTGGCCAAGGAATGCTCCTATTTTTGTATCAGATGCATCGGAAGAGATGTGAAAGGGAAGTTTCTAGTTGGGACCTTGCAGGATTGGTGTTGTTGAGATCAGTCTCTTCAAGTTTGTAAAAGCAGTGTCACATTTGTCAGTCCAATGGAATTCAACATTTCCAGTCAATGCATACAGAGGTGCAGCTATCTGTGAGAAATTTTCTATAAATCTGCGATAATATCCTGCATATCCTAGAAAACTGCGCACCTCTTTCTATGTACAAGGTGTGGCCAACATAAGGATTACCTCTAACTTAGTCGGATCTACCTATATTCCAGCTGCATAAATGTAGTGATCTAGGATTACCCCCTCAGTCATCATCGTGTGGCATTTTTCGTTGCTTAGACACAATCTAGTAGTAATACATCATTCTAACACTTTTTCTAGCGTTCTAGAGCTTGATCAAAGTCTTCCCCATAGGGTGTAAAATCATCCATGTAGATTTCAAGCCCTGCATTTCTTAAGTCTGGAAAAATGCTAATTATGGCTCTCTGAAATGTTGCTGGGGCATTACATAATCCAAACAGTAAAACTTTGTAAGAAAAAATTCCCCACAGGCAGGTAAAGGTTGTCTTATCTTGGTCTTCGGGAGCTATTTGGATTTGATTGTATCTGTTGAATCCATCAAGAAAGGAGAAGAACCATTTCCCAGCCAATGTATCAAGGACTTGGTCAATGAAGGGGAGGGGGAAATGGTCTTTATGCGTTGCCTTATTTAATTCTCTGTAATCTACGCAGATTCTCCACTTCCCATTCTTTTTAGGGATGACTACCAGAGGGGAGACCCATTTGTTGTCTGAAATAAGATAAATGAAATTTACATCTAAGAGTTTTTGTAGCTCCTCTTTTACAATATCTTTTAAGTGAAGGTTTAATCTTCGTTGGGGTTGTCTAACAGGGTTTTCCCTATCGTTATAGATGTGGTGCATGCATAGTTGTGGGTCTAAATCCTTCATGTCTTGGTAGTCCCACGCAAATGCCCCTTGGTGCTTTCGGAGGACTTCTATGAGTTTTTGTTTTTGGTCTTCATCCAAATTGCCATTAATTTTTAGAACCTTTCCTGGCTCGATCTCAATAGGTATGTTGTTACGAACAGTGGTTGTGGAGATATGTTGAGTCTCAAAGTTTGTCACAGGATCCTCTTGATCTTCATGTTCGAGGACTATTTTCAACATTTGGCATTTTATATTTTCAGGCGTGGCTGACTGATTTATAAAATTATTGATTACATCATCTTTAGTTTGATCCTTGAATTCGAGAGCTCCTACTAGTGTCATAGGTGGACGGATGTTTTTCTCCCAATATGTATCTGGATTTTTGTGAATTTTTACCGTGGGAAAGCTTGGTTTGGCAGGCGGATAAATAATGATATTTTGTATAAAATCTCCTCTAGTGATAGTCATGCTACCTTCTCAACAGCCTATGTAAGCATCTGTTGTGGCCAGCCAAGGTCACCCAAGAATCAATGGGTGCCCTTCCATCCTGTTTTTTGGATTAATGACTAAAAAATTGGCTGGGTATTCCCATGAGTCCACAGATACCATGATGTCTTGCACTATACCTTCCGGTCTGATGACAGACCTGTCAGCTAGTTCCAGAAGTGTGGTCATAGGTTCTAAAGCTGATATGCCCATTTTTTCACAAGCTCCAATAGTTAGGATGTTAATGACTGCCCCCAGGTCAACCAATGTGTTTGGAAATGAGTGGCCAGAGATTTGCACAATTACAATGGGGTTTCCTAGGTCTTCATATTTCACAGGTGATTCCCTACCTAACAACAAGTCAGATAGTGTTCCTGCCACATGAATAGTGGGTGCAGCCTTTGTTTTCTTGACTTGTTTTTTCCATATAATTCTTTGATTGTCTTTGCATAGATGGGAATGTCTTGGATGGCCTGGAGAAGAGAAATTTTGACACAAAGGTTTCTTAATTCACCCAGGATGTCAAAATCTGGAGCAATTATAGGCCTGGGTAGATTTAATCTTTCAGGAAATGGAGGTGGATTCACCCTAAGTTCTTCAGGTCTTTGTTGATCATTTGTTTCCTTATCTTTACATGTTTCTATTATATTTGTTAAGCTAGGTTTTTTTGATGTTTCGATTCGGGACTGAGGTGGAGTTATGGCTTCTATATGTAAGATGGTACGTCCTGATATTAACCTCAATTCATTGCATATTTTCTGTTCAGTATTGGGTTTTGGATTTTCTATGATCTGAATTAGTTGAACTAGTCTGTTATTGGGATTAGGATTGGGTTGGGCTGGAAATTGAGGATGTATAGTAGGTTGCTGGTTATGCTAAACTGGATAGGGATCTGGCAACATAGGTTGATTTTGGGTCCCTGCTCCTATCGGCAGATTGGCCATTCCCATGGGTCGCTTCCAATTCCAATTGGTGTTTTGAGTAGGGAGGTTTGGCCACTGGCTTTGATACGGAACATTTTTCCAATAAGGGGGAGAGAAAGAAAATTTCTGCCAATTATTCCCTGATGGAGGTTGTGTAGGCCAGGGTGGCATAGGAAACGCTTGGTTTGGCCAGGCTGGGAAGGAGTTTTGAGTCTGCCAAGTTGTTGCAGGGTTTTGCTGGCTAAAATGTGGAGAAGGAAAGTATTGAGGCAGATCTTGCGATATGCTAGGTCGTGCTTGCCATTGTCGATGATGATTCATTAAATAGATTGGCTTTGTTTCTTCCTCTGCTTCCTTGCAGACGGCTTTTAGCCCAGGAAGTGAGGGACACTGTTCTGTGGTATGATCCTTAGTGCAGATAGCACAAGTTTGAACCATGTCTAAGGGAAATTCCCTCTGGCTGTGCTTCTTCTGACATCTAGGGAAAAAGATGGCCATGTTTTGTTCTGCTATAGCTTGTTTCTGTTTGGCTTGAAAACATCAAGTTGTGTTGTCAAAGTACCCAGGATGTCAGTTTTGAAATTTTCTAACATATTTCCAAATTCTGCTCCGGCTACATTTCCATTGGTCTGCTTCAGGTCTTTCTTCATAGAATCACACCCAATAGGCCTACTGCGTGAGCTACCCCGGGAGCATCTAATACATAAGGAAATAATATCGTTGTATTCTTCCTGGTAAATATCTCCCTTCCCCATTATGTTAATCATCTCAACCCATTCTTCCTTCATCCCTTTAAGCATTGTGGCTTTTAAAATGTCCTTGGATAGCGTGGTATATGGGGATATTTGTAAATTGTATTGAAATCTTTCTACGTATTCTTCTAATGTTTCATTGTCTTTTGCGGACATATTGAATATTTCATATTTTAGATCTCGAGTTCGGAAATAGTCTTAGTATTTGGTAAGAAAAATATTCTTCATTTGGTCCCAGTTGTTTATAGTTCCCCCACCTAATCCCATCAACCAATGTAGCGCAGTTCCTTTTAAGGTAGAGGGAAATAGTTTTAGTTTCTGGGGATCGATGGTGTAGTCATATCCTCTGCATAAGACATCAAATTAAAATAGGAATGCATCAGGATCTTCTGTGGTTAATCCATGAAAGGTGGGAATGTTGTGCAAGGGAATGGCTTTCATAGGGGCATTGGCAGCATGATCAATAATAGGGCATTCTAATGTTGATGTTTGCCTTTGATTCTGATTTTGATTATTTTCCATCTGATCAAAGAGGTGCTAGAAATCTTCGGGAACTTCTTGATCTCGAGGAGTGATTCTAATAGGCTTGGGAAGTGAATGCGGTGGGGGTTTTACAGCACTTCCCTGATCTGGGATCCTAAGTACTTCTGTTTCGATTACTTCTTTAGGGGAATTAGGTTCTGATATTTCTATGTGAATTCCTCCACTAGTTTCTCCCCCTCCTTCTTGTAGGTTGCAAGAGCCTCCCTCTTTTGAAGGGTCAGTGCCTATATGAATGGCAGCCTGCAGGCTTTGCTCATACCCTTTTGTTTCACAGTGAATCTTGGCATATGCTACAGATGGTGAGGTTTCCGCCTAAGGGAGTGTATTAGCACTTTGAATGGAAATAGTTTTGGGTCCTATAGATGCCTGAGATTCAGCTTTCTTAATGATTTTGTCTATATATGTTGTTCTTCCAAGAATCACCGATCCTTTGGATTGTGAGGATGGTTGCGAATGATTTCGGATTGTTTCTATCTCTTTCTTCCTAGACATAAAACAAGAGCACCTATCCTACGGTTCGTTGCACAACTTGCTGGTAAGCGGGCTAGAGGGCAAGCATATTGCTTGTCGGTACGCAGGTTCTTATCTCTCGTTTTCAATACCCAATTCTTCACAGCAATGGAGAAAGATGAATAAAGGAGATGACTCTTAACACTCTCCCTGGAAACGGTGCCAAAATGTTGGTGTTCACGGAGGTGGCTTTTTATTGACAACTCTAGTGCTTTCTCATTTAATTATCAACCTCGGGTAAGTCTTCTTATTTCAAGAGTGTTGGCACAATATATGCGAGTCAGGTTGTCTAATAGTTACTCCTTGTCACTTATGAGGAAGAATTTTCTAACTTCCTAAGTTCAATTATCCTAACAAGGGGTGGCTTGGATTGATTTTTAACCTAAGGTTGAGCAGTTATCTACTTGAATTAAACAGCAGTCTAACTGAACTAAACAACAATCTAGAGAAATCAAGCAGCAATTGAATTGAATTAAACAGCAGTCTAAATAAACTGAACAGCAATGGAATTGAATGGAACAAAAAACTAACTAAATTGAACAGTAATGGAATTGAATTAAATCAAAAGTCTAGCTAACTGAGAAGTAATGGAACAGCAGTATAACTAACTGAACAGTAATGGAATTGAATTGAATCAGTAGTCTAGCTAACTGAGAAGTAATGGAATAGCAGTATAACTAACTGAGCAGTAATGGAACAGCAGTATAACTAACTGAGCAGTAATGGAACAGCAGTATAATTGAAGTAATTTAAATGAATTGCACAGCAATTATTTATGTGAATTTGTAATTGAATTCTCTTTACGAATTAATTAATCGACATTTATCGATGGTTGAACGTTTCGTTGTGCTAAAAGAATAATGCAATTCATAAAGATAGAGAACATCGAAATCAAATTATTCTATGATCTATGACTCGAATGCAATGGTATTAAAATAATTGGAACTATCTACTGATAATGAAGCATTGTCATAAGTCGGAAAATACGATTGCGGTTATCCTAATTCAAGAACGTGCTTGCTAACAATCTTGAAGAAAGAGAAACTGTAACTTTATTGAATGGAAATATACTTTACAACTGCATCAAATACTTATGCATTGGTTCTGCAACTACACAGAGTACGAAAACTGGCAAGAAACATCCAGGGGTTGGGCCCAAACCAAGGGTAGCTTTAGCACAGTAAAAACTTCAAAAGATTATTGTTCAAAGCTCTATATTACATCCAGTGATGTTACAAAAATACAATTAGACAGGTTGGTTCTGATGCATCGATTGCATAATGAATTTCCTATCCTTTCTCTGACTCCTCTTCTCGTCCGTCCTTCGTCCTTTTAAAGGCGATTTCAAAAATGAGAAAGTTTTTCCCAAACGACAGCCCATTGTGTGTGGCTATCGTTTGAGTTCTTGGACTCGAACTCGTTTATCTGCCTTCTTTCGGCCGTTGGGAGTTACCGAGATTTCATATGTTTGTGTCCATTGGTTAGCTTTCGTTTCCTCTTGGTCCAGCCATTCTGCCTTCCTGCATGCGGAGATAAGAGAAGTCAATTTTATATTACAAAAACATCCTTTTCATCATTAGTCTAATTTTTCTAGTTTTCATAATCTTTTTCTCTCTTTATTGTTAATATGAAGAGGAATTCTCCCAAAATTGTAACATAATTTGAAGTCATTACAGGGTGAGAACATACCTTAATTTGGGCCCAATGCCCGAGGAGTATTCCACACTTTATCCCTTGTGATTGCCACTTTTATCAACATATTTTTTCAGTATGAGCCTTGGTTCCTCTTTTCCATGCTAATCACTTGCTTGGCCTACCATTCGCTTTCACTTGGTGTTTTACCCTTTCAGCTTGGAGGAACTGCTAAAATGGGTGGTCCTATTAGCCAACCTATTTTCCTCATGATGTCATGATAAGTTCCACCATTATCGGAACCTATTGTTATCCTTTACACCACTCGTTCCTCCAAGAGGAGTTTTCTTTAAGCTCTTTTCAGACTCCTTAAATTAGAAAATATTGTTGAGTGAAATTTTCTACCTCATGCTCGTTAAAGTACTTGAAGTGTCGTCTACACAGTATAAGAACCCTTTTTTGGATTGGGATAGAATAGTTACAAAAAAGGAATACCCTAGCCTATTGTGGTTAAGAGGTTCCCCCTTGTATACTTTTATCTCTTTTTCGAGATTGGGGGACAACTTTATGAAGAAAGGAACTTATAAAAAGAGAAGGGAGGGAACACTTATTTCCATTAGTCGTCAAAATGGAAGCGTTAGTCATGTCGCCCTTAAACATAGAAGCTACTTTTTTAATTATCTCAGAGTTGGGTTTTATCTTTCCTAAGAGTTGTACCATTCATATGAGTACATTTACTCCTTCGACTAGTTACTCTTCTATTCATAAGGACCATGCCTCGATGCCTCCCGTGTCGTTGCATGATATTACATGGTGCTCAATAGTCACGTTGTTGAGTCACTTTTGTGTCATGTCACTATGTGTTCAAGGGAAGTCTCAGCATGTGTCAACCATCTGCAGTCGCCTATTGACCTTTTTGATTTGGCCATACCTATGTCAATTGTACTTCATCACCTCATGAATACATCAAAACATCATGGTTTGTTCCATGTCGATTGATGGGGGATACCTTAAGGCCCTCCTTCGATGGCTCTTCTCCTGTTGACATCAGCTCATTATCCAGGAACTTGATTCAGGAACCGGTAGTACCTTGGAGCTTGCAGACCTCAGTGGTAGGCTTCCTTACGATCGATAGTGGATTTACATCATTAAATCCTGATTGATTGAGTTCAATGGTGTTCGACGTTAGCTCATATATTCAAACTTAGTGGAATATACTAGGTTCCTTGGGGTCCATTTTCCTCATTGGTGGATTCCCTCATTTCTTTTACTAGTTTTCCTCATTGGCCAGTAATCTGGTGGTTTCTACCATGTTTGACATCAGCACATATATTCGTATGATGTAGATTCATACCATCGGGGTTATGTCGAATAAACTAGGTTAGGGACATGTCACTCTTATATAGAATCCTTCTTAGGATTTTTTGGAGTTATTGAGGAATATCTTGAGACACTTCTCTCTCTATCATGATTCCATAGTCATACTGATGTATACTGTGACATATATCCACATTGTATTTGCTAGTGGAAATTCTCTATATGTTGAGTCACATGGATCCAATGTGTATCTATTCACAGCCATGTTATAATATTCATGTCATGGATCTGCAATGTATTTTAAGTCAGCCATGTTCAGTATCTATTTATAACAGAGAATGGGTATGCCCACCTCGAGGATGTTATCAACATAGTTGACATTTCAGCACTTGAGTTCCTCTGATATAGCTTCATATTCTTGGCTCCTTCCTCCCATTTTGATATTTGAGAATTATTGTAATCCATTTTGGCCATCAGTTTCTCTTATGACCTCATGCATTGGGGGCATATGTTATAACCCTATTTTCCACTCCATTATAGTGATAGAAACCTAGTTCAACTTACCTTAGTTGTTTGGCTAAAATACATCCCTTTTCACCTTTTATTTTACTTATGTGAGATTTATCCCATGATAAAAAGGGTGAAATTAGATAATTGAACAATTCCTCATAATTATTGTGCAAAAATATTATAATTATGAGATAATAATTATTTCATAATCGATATAATTAGGAAAATCTCATAATTGTGAAAAATGTTTCTAGATTTTTCCATTTCCAAGGAGATTAATTTGACCCACTTGTGTATCAGTTGGATAGGGGTCCATTATTGTAGAAGTTTCCTAATTTCTCAAGCCCCTAGGTGTCTAGATACATTATCCTGGAAGATAGAATGAGCCTTTATAATCTCACCAAGAGGAAAAGGGGTAAGGAGAAAGTATCCAAACTATAGGGTGAGAGATATGTTGTGTTGGGAGAGGAGACCATCCTACAAGATGGAGGAGAGGAAGCTTTGAGGCTAAGGTATAAGAATTGTAATTTATTTTATGATCAATGAAAATTTATGTTCCTCCCCTTCTGCGAATGCGTATTCAACATATTTTTTGGTTGATTCTATTCTTCCGAGGAATATCATTTGTCGTGTTTGATTTATTGTGATTGTGTGTAGGGATAAGAGATCAGGTGCAGATGTGGTAGATTTCTCAATTGGAGTGCAAGATCTACATCAAACTCAAAACCATTCTACAATCTGCGAGGATTTAAAGTTTGATATCATTTATCTATAGCATATAACCAATTTTTTTCTGCATGATTGATCATTCAGGATTGTGGCTATGTTATTGTAAAATTTGTCTTGTTTTATAATTGGACACGAGATCATGAAGCAAAAAATCCTTACAAATTTATATGCAACAACCTTGAAAATTTTCCAAGCATCCAACAACTTGCTCAACTCTTTTGTAATTAGGGGTTCCATGGTTGGGTGCACTTTCCTTAGCTTCTGTTGAAAAGGTTTTTCCCCTTCTTTAATGGGAATTTCATGCTAGATAATGCGAGTATCATATGTCTTAAAATCGTTGTAAATCCATGCAAACACATCTTAGTATTGTTTGAACATGTGGATGAATTCTTGTCGTTTTTGTGGAGAACAACATGTATTGAGGTTTACATATTTCAGATCTTCTTGAGTTCCCATGTTAACTTGTTAAGATGATAGATTTGAGCTCTAAGTCTTGGTGTTAATTGGTCCTTTGAACCGGTTTTGCAGGTCATATAATTTTTCCAGAGACACTACACCTTTATCTATAGTGGTGCCTTTCATCACATCAGATGCTTCCTGCAAATAATTTTCATGCTCATGCTCCTCAATGGAAACATCTCTGAACACATTTGCATCAGCCATAAAATGTTGTATCTGTTGGTCATCAAAGCCATAAAATGTTGTATCTGTTGTTCGTCATTGAAAACAAGAAAATTAGAGACGTTATCAAGCACATAGCGTTTATATATAATTTCTATAGAAAAACCATATTTCAAAGGTGAAATTTTAATGATTGCATTAGCTAATGTATTTGATATAGCATTTCTAAATATAGGAACATAAATAATATTAAAAGCTTTAAAATAATTAATCAATCACCATACCTCCTATTGGTAGTTTTTAAGATTTGGTGAAACACAGTGGATATTGTTCCGTACCTATCGAGTAACCACTTCTTAGTCACCAATTACCTTGAGCAACTCTACCTTCAATTCAATGGCTTTCTTTAACCCAAGCATGAGTGCTTCATATTTGGAAGTATTATTTGTACACTCAAACTCCAAAGGACATGATAGGATGTACTTCTTATTATTTGGGTCTATGAGTATGCAACCAGCTCCAGAGTCATTCTGCGATTTAGAACCATTGAAGTACATAGTCCATATATTATTAGCTACTAAATTGGTCCCTATACTATTATTACTATTATATACGTCTATATTACAGGATTCATTAGCACCAATCAGAGTACAAGGAAGTAGCTCCAACTGAGTATCTGGTGGGATGGGTGATGGTTGTGCTTGATAACACCCATGATCAAATTCCAGGAAATTATTTCCAAAGACAATATTTGCAAAGGAAATGGATTCATTATGAACCTCAAGTTGTTTCATAGTATATTTCATATATGGTTAACTTTCCACTTGAATTTGGTTGTTTCTACCCTTATATGGAAGCCATAAGTGTGACCAATTTGTAGAAAAATACCCTTGTAATTTACTAGACCAGTCTCGACTTAAGTGTACGATATAGGATTCAGGGATGTCCATAATTACAATGTTTATACATTGGTGTACCTATTCATCAGATGATAATTGAATAATAGCATTCTTGAGTTGACCATTATGTACATCTATATTACAAGATTCATTAGAACCAATCATAGTACAAGGAAGTAGCTCCAACTATGTATATGGTGGGACGAGTGATGGTTGTGCTTGATAACTCCCGTGATCAACTTCCAAGAAACTATTTCCAAAGATAAGATCTGAAAAGGAAATAGGCTCATTATGACCTTCAAGTGGCTTCATAGTATATTTCATGTATGGTTCACTTTCGACTCGAATCTGATTGTTTTTCCCTTATATGGAAGCCATAAATGTGACCAATCTGTAGCAAAATATCCTTATAATTTACTTGACTAGTATCGACTTTGGAGTAAGCCATAGGTTTCAAGGATGTCAATAATTACAATTTTTATACATTGGTGTACCCGGTGATCAGATGATAACCAAATGATAACATTCTTGAGTTCACCAATAACTTGGACAAGGGATCTATCCAGCTGAAGAATTTGTGCATCATCTTTAACCCATCTAGAGTTAATTTACTTAGCAACAGATAATGTCATTACATTCACAAATGCACCTGAATCGACCAAACAATTATGGACATTGTAATTAAAAAAAAATGGGGACATATATTGTTAGCATCTAAAGTTACATCATTAACTACAAATTCGAGAGTTCTGGAAGACTTACTGGACACCTTTTGAGAGATAGAACCTTTGTCATCTGATGAAGGTTGTGAGAAGGTTTAGACAAGAAATTTACGTTGGCCTGCTATCTTTGCAAGCTCAAACAGGGAAATTTTGGCACGAGCTCTCTTTAAATCTTCAACTATGTTAAAATAAATAGTTTAATTTTTATTAGGTAGTGTTGAAGTGTCTAGAGGTGTAGCTTGATTTGAAACTTTTGGAGTGATAGACTTATTTTTACTTTTGGTGGAAGTACTCTTAGAGGAAGCAACACTTCCAGAATTATTTTGTGCATTATGAGTGGGATTAGTTGGTGGTGCGAGTATTCTTAACAATTTATTCTTTAATTCTTGTCTCGCCACTTATGACTAAAGAATGGACCCTTTTTTCATGAAATTATAACGAATAATTTCATTCTAAAGAGGAATTTCACTTCGAGGGGGTGATTCAAAACTCTTATTGGTAATACTGAGATTAAAATCAAAATTATTCATTACATGTCCAACACTTATGCTTTCCTTAGCCACTACAGGTTCATTTGATTCTTCTGTCTACTCAGGTTGCTCATTTTCTAGTAAATTATCAACAATATGCACTTCTAGAGCATTCATGTTGTGGATCCACTGTGGGAAATTTTTTTCTGAATGTCATTCTTAATGGAAGGAACAATAGTTATCCATGTCAATAATTTCAATATTCAACTCAAAATTTGAGCTCTATGCATATTTAGACGACTGGTTTTTGTTGTTATTTGTTTTGAATGGGGATGACTTGGGTGGCTTGCAACTAGTAGAGGTCCCACTTGATTTTCTCTTTAATTATGAAACTTTGTTAGTGAGTGCCTTTAAGGATCTATTCAATCTTTTAATATCAACAAAATCTTCTTCTTTAGATTTAATTGAAGAAGGTTGAGACTTCTTACGAGTCTCCTTGGAGCCTTTAAATTCATCATCATTGGTAATAGCTCCAATGGCATGCAAGTATTTCTCTATGGTGATCTCTTATGAAAAGTTTAAATATAGTGTTTCCTTTGCATCTCTTTTGACGAAAGAAATTTTTTCTATTGGAAAGGAAGATGTGCAATAATCTATAGTGATAAAATCATTAGGTTGTGTGTCTGGTGGAAAATTCTTCAATATGTCATTGTTAGGCGCAACCCAAATTGGTCCAATTTTGGTCAAACACTCTGAATTTTGAGGAGAGGAGTGCGTAGTACCATGAATTCATATCTACCACGCGGAGTCTAGGGGCTTCAAGGTGGGTTGAAGCCACTCATTTTGTAATGGGTATTTGGGTTTTAGTTGATTGTTTTATCGAGCACATGGTATGTGGACCATGGTTTTGTAGAAACGTAATGTTATATAAAGAGATGTTATACTTTGTTGAAGAGATCATAAAAGAATCATCATAGACATTGAATGCAAGTTGTTGTATCTTGTGTTCTGTTTTTGGGCCTTAAGGGAAGGCTCCATAGCTGAGTGTGCAGAGACCTTGGAAGAGTCTACAACTTAGTACGTAGACCACCTGCAGCTTTGTTTGTAGGTTGAGAAGATGAATGTACTGAAGAGATTCATCTTAATAAAGAAGAATATATTATGTTATGATAACGCAATTATATCGTTATATCGTATTCTTATGTTAAAATGAATGTCACGAAGTAAATATTTAAGTTATACAGTGAATTAGTACTAAGTTAAATACACAAAAGCGAAGTAGAAGCCACCTCACGCAGTCCCTCAAGGTTGCAGAAACCTAGTTCTGCAACCACCCATAGCCACCTCAAGTGAGACAGAGATGTGATTGCAAGTCCTTGTCAAAAGGGCTGGTGTCTGAGAGTTCTGTTGGTGCGAAGTACAAGCTGAACCTAGGTCAAGCCCCACCAAGCCAACAAATGGTTCCATTGATAGGACTGAGATCTGTTTGAGGGACATGTGGATGTGGCATCCATCAAAGAAGGAAATACAAGATTGGGTAGATCATAAAGAACGAGAATTCACAGCTCAGGAAAATAGAAATCTGCAGTTTACGACTGAATCCTGGTTGCAGAGGTATATTTTCACAGAACAACACGATATTTTCTTCGCATCGTTTGCTAATGAACTATATGAATGGATATCAATGTTGACTGAGAACAAGACTTGGTTTAAAAATGACCAACCTACTGTGTGGAACCTTGGATTGATAAACCGACTCAAGGATACCAACAATAACATATCAAGGGCTATTGATTTTTTGATTTACAGTATCTTGGGAGGATTTATCACTGAATTCGCGATAGACACAAATGTATCTTACAACAAATATGAGAAAATATTCTTCAAGGGACCGCGAGGTAAGTATAGAAATTCTTTGAAGTTGTGGATCAAAATTATTTTATGTGAAAAGGGTGTGCTCCGAATGCATTCAGATTAATGTTGGGATGAAAAGGGAATAAATCTGAACCAGGAATTGGGTCTATGTGAAGTGGAAAGTGATACAGAGTAGTTCTGTAATTGAATAAATTTATTGACACTGGTTATAGTCCCTTGTTAGGTGAATATGAGAGTGAATAAGAAAGAAGCAACCTCAAAACAATGTGATATTCCCAACCCTGAAGGTATGTAGAAATTAGAAATTGAGAAAAATCAAGGTATATTTGGGATTCCCCATCCCTCTACTTCCCATACCCACTATCCCCCTCCCCCTAATTCTCCTGCCCCTCCCCCTAATTCCCCTACCCATCCCCCTAACCCCCCAAGAAGAAACATGGTCGATGACATTAAGTTACCTATTTTTAGAGGACTCGAATCAGACGATCCTAAGTAGTTTTCGTTTGTAGTTGATGCAGTATGTAAATCAAGACAGGTTATTGATGAATATGTAAAGAAGTCACAACTCATCATGACGCTATGAGAAAGAGCGATGACATGGTACATGAAGTGTTCTATGACTAATCAGGTTGATTCATTGGATGAAATTAAGAAAGTGTTGGTATTAGAATTCAAGAAGCTGAAGTTTGAGTCATAGTCCATTATTGAGCTGAAGGAGATCAAACAAATGACTAATGAATCTATTTGGGAGTTAGATCAAAGATTCAAGTTATTAGTTGGATAAGTAAGCTTTAACATACCCCTAGCATAGCATAAGGAATGGTTATAGCCACATTATTGCCACATATCAGGTTGCCATTGACACAACAGAAAATAGAAACTCAAAGAGAAGCTCTAGAAATTGCAATGAAGTTGGAAGTTTCGCCGGTGGGAGATACTCATGCAAGATTACAACAGATTCAGAGTCAGCTGGAAAATTTGACCTTGGAATTGAAAGATCTCAAGAAAGGTAAATAAGTTAGACAGGGAGTGCAGTGTATAAAGTGCAAAGTAGATGGCCATTCTAAGGAACAATGCCTTGTGTTCAGAGATTAATTGGCTAGTGGATTACCTAATCCATTAAATCTAGGATCAAACCTGTGTTTTTATATATGCAAAACTACAGGCCAAAATCATCCAAAATGGTTTTATTTATTATAGAAGTATGTGCATGACCCAAGGCAGTTTTTTTTCAACTTTTGTAAATCAATAGGACATGATGAGAAAAATTTTCGAAGTTGTGACTTGATGATGGAACAAATTTTTGATGCTTATAGAATGCAAGATGAAGGATATGCACACAAGGATCAAGGACAACATGTGGGTCAAGGAGGTTTCCAAGGACGAGGAGGAGGATCTAGTCAAGGACATGACTGGACTATCTATTACAATTGCAAACATACATGATACTATGCAAGGGATTGTCAGAATCCTACTACAACCTGTAAGTATTTCAAATCTTCTGATCATGTGATAGAATAATGTTTGGTACTTATGACGAAGATGTAGGAGAAAAGGAACCAATAGCCCACACAAAATATGAAAATATTGATTGTTGAACTAAGGGAGGATGAACCACACATCAACATTGTAATAAGGAGTGGAGCTGCAACGGGAGATGATAAAGTGGAAGGTAAGAAGAAAATGGAGTGTAAATGGGTAAGAAAGACCACAGAAAAATCCCCTGGGTTCAGTATTCAGAAGGAAAAAGAAACATTAATGGAGGTGAAGTGATGATTCTTGGACATCGGAGCTTCAACATCAAGTGCACAACTGAAGTTAATACCAAAGAATTACTACGCTAAAGTATCTTCTCCAACGAAAGAAATAGATCCGAGCATCTTGAGGTCATTCTTATAGACTTGCAGGAGGCTGCTAAGGAATCAGAGCATTGTTGAAGGACTCCAGTAGTTGATAGATTCTCGCGCTGATAAAGAAGTATTGTGAAGCGATCTGTGTGTAGTAAACAATTTACATCGACGTAAGAAGAGAACGTGGAAGGAAATGAGACTAAATCCGCATATCATGGAATATGATATGGACCAAGTAATACTAGATTTAGGATTCGAAGCCAACGTGTTAGCTAATGAAACTTGGGAGTTAATGGGAAGACCAAATTTGCAATGCTCCCTGATCCAATTGAGTATGGCCAACCAATAGAAGATCCTCCCTATGGGAAGGTTACTTGGCATTTTAGTAGATATTGAAGGACTGTGCATTGTTGCAGACTTCAAAGTGATTGAAATTGTAGATGATAAAAACCCTTATTCGGCACTTCTTGTATTAGATTGGGCTTTTAATACTGTAGTGATAATCAATTTTAAGAAGAGACAAATGGTGTTAAAAAAAGGTAATATGAGGGTCATTCTTCCTTTATACCCATCAGAAGGAGTGCATTATATAGAGCCTGTACTGGATGAGTACTGTGACGCAAATGTTGAAAACATTTATCAGATTACAGCTAAGGAGGAATATTGGATTAATCCCAATGCAGAAGGTAAACTAAGTTGGGAATAGGACAATTCATGTACCTTAGATTCTAAGGAAGAACTGGAAAAATGGTAGAACAGGTTACATGAAGTATCTATAGGACGATGTGCCAAAATCACAACATCACTTCATTGCATAACTTCGGAGGTATGTAGTTTACCTTATTATGATGGGATAGGGGATGTAAGCCTTTTTCCTGGTGAATAAGAAAGAAAATTACCAGAAGAACAGAGGTTGCAAGATTTGGATGTAGCCCTGAGATATACATCTGCTAGGTGGTGGGGTACTCATAAAAGGAATATAGGAAGTTGGGAAGAGTATGGAAGATTTATGTGGGTTAGATTTGGGCCAGTATATACAAAATTTGAAGTAAAGTATGATGGTAAGGCTGACCCTCGGATGCATATTCATCGCTACAATTCAGATTGGAAAGAAGTTCTGGAACAAGAGTGGGTACATGGGTTTATCCACACACTAGAAAACGATTCCTATGAATTGGTATTTGGAGACAGAATTGTGACATGGAACTGCAAACTGGACAGACTTGGTTGAAGGATTCATACTAGCTTTTTTTTTTAAGATGATTGTCCCTACATAGACTTTACCCTTCATAAAGTTAGAAAAAAGGTTTTTGTAAACACAACTTCGCTAACATGGAAGCAACCAAATTAGGTCGTGCAGTTGGAGCAAGAATTGGAGTGCTATAATGTGATTGGAGAAGAAGATGAGGAGGATATGCGCAATACTAATATCACATAAATAGAAGGACACCACGAATTTGTTGAACCAGAACTTGAAATACTCGATATAACAAAGCCAATAAAAATGAAGAAGGTGAATATCAGATCAGAAGAAGAACCAAAATTTGCAATGATTAGAGATTATTGGGATGAAGACACAGTTAGTAAAATTACAGAGTTGTTGCATGAGTATCAAGAACTCTTCCCCATGAAATTTTTGGAATTGAAGGGTATAGTAGGGGACCTAGAATTTATGAGGATTCCCCTGAAACCTGAAGCAAAGCCAATAAATCAAAGACCATATGGGTTGAATATGAAATACAAGGAAAAATTGAAGGAGTAGTTAAATAAAATGATCAAAGCTGGGATTATCGAGCCTGTCGAAGAATCTGAATGGTTAAGTTCTATGGTGGTGCAGGAAAAGAAGGGAAAGGACGAGATCAGGATATGTGTAGACCTAAGAAATTTGAATGATGCATTCTTACATGATCCTTTTCCCACACCATTTACATACGAAGTATTGGATAATGTAGGAGGACAGGAGGCCTATTGTTTCAAGATGGCTTTCAAGTTACCATCAGATCATAATTGCACCATAAGATAGACATAAGACAACTTTTGCTACAAATTGTGCCTCTTATCAATACACGGTGATTCCTTTTGGTTTGAAGAATGCTCTTGCCATATTTTCTAGAGTTGTAGTTGCAGCTTTCAAAGAATATATACGCAAATTTTTGGAAGTTTACTTTTATGACTGGACAGTATTTGGGCTGTTGAAAAAGCATGTTGCGAGCTTGAGGTTGATGCTAGATACATGTAGGCTATATAAAATATCATTAAATTTGAAGAAGTGTATCTTTTGCATACCATTTGGCATATTGTTGGTCCAAGTGGTTTGTAAGCAGGGATTAATGGTGGATCCCACAAAGATAGTAGTTATTGTAAACTTGGAACCACCTAAGATAGTGAGACATCTGCACATGAAACTTGGATACACTAGCTATTACATAAAATTTATAAAGGGGTGTGCGTAGATAACTGCACCAATGGATAATTTATTAAAGAAATATGTCACTTTTCAATGGGATGGCGAATTTCAAAAGAGCCTTGACATACTAAGGGAGAAATTGGTGACTGTGCCTATTTTGGTTTTCCCGGACTGGAATAAGGACTTTCATGTACATTTCATGCACCTTATATAGCGTTGGGTATAATACTAGCATAGCAAGGAGAAGGATAAATTGATCACCACATATCTTTTGCAAGCAGAAAATTGTCCCAAGGAGAAAAAATTATACTATGACAGAAAGACAAGGGTTAGATATGGTTTATGCATTACATAAGTTAGGCACTACTTCGCAGGAGCGCACTTCAACATGTTCACTAATCACTCAATGTTGAAATATTTGGTGAATAAGCCTGTTTTAGGAGGAAAAATATGTCGTTGGTTGTTTCTATTCCAGCGTATGACTTCGAGGTTGTAGACAAACTAGGAATATTGAATTCTGGACCTGATCATATGTAGAGGTTGGAGACAAGATAAGAACCCGCAAGTATCTAAGTTAACCTGCTCGGAGTGTCGTTATTCGCAATCAGAGTCATAGATGATCACTTCATAGATATTATTCATTTTTAGGCCACAAGAATGGGACCTGCGAAGTACACTATGCAGCAAAAGAAGGAGTTGGTAGTCAAAGAAACTGATTTCTCGTTGATTGCACGACACTTGTACAAAATGGGAATGGATGAAATACAACGCAGATACGTCCCTGAACATGAAAGGCAAAGTATACTCGCAGAAGCTCATGGAGGAGTCGCAAGTGGACATTATGAAGGAAAAACCAATGCGCAAAAAATCTTGCGAGCTAGGTTATGGTGCCCCACATTACATAAGGATGCAAAAGAGTTTTTTTGAGCTTGTGATGTATGTCAAATAATAGGAAAGCCATCCAGAAGAGACAAAATCCCATTAAGTCCATAGGTGGAGTTGCAAGCATTTGAAAAATGGGCTATTAAATTTTTTGGACCTATTAATCCACTAGGAAGGAAGACCGACACAAGATATATAATCACTGTAACTGATTATTTGACAGGGTGGCACGAGGCACATCCAGTGAAGAATTGTAGCGCAGATACCTTCATGAAGTTCATATTTGAATATATTTTGTCTAGATTTTGGTGTCCAAATATATTGATGAGTGACTAAGGTTCACATTTCTTGCATAAGACTATTGAGGCGCTGAATGAAGAGTTTTGAGTATACCATTAGAAAATTGCCCCATATCATCCTCAAGCGAATGGGATAACCGAAGCCTTCAATAGGATTCTAGAGAATGCACTCACAAAAGTGTGCAATGTGAACAAAAATGTCTAGGATCTAAGGATTCCAGTGGTGTTGTGGGCATATAGGACAACATGCAAGAAATTTACAAGCCATACACCTTTGAGGTTGGTATATGGACAAGAAGAAATCATGCCTATGGAGTACATTGTGAAAAGTTTTAGAATTGAATCCTTCACATATATGGCAGACTCCGACATAATAAAGAAATTTTGGCACAATTAATTTCTCTGGAAGAAGATAGGTTTATAACAGGTTTTCATCAACAAGTGAAAAAAGGAAGGGAGAAAGCATGGCATGACAGGCACATCAAGCAAAAGACATTCTTGGAAGAACATTTTGTGCTTTTATATGACAACAAATTCGTGAAGTTCCTAGGTAAATTTAAAACGCATTGGTTAGTATTGTATATCAACAAGAACATTTCTGATGGTGGCATAATTCAACTCGTGAAGTTAGATGGTCAGTCGATCCCAAGATGAGTGAATGGTAGAAGATTGAAGGTATATATGGACAAATTTTTACCTAGAGATTCACACTAAAAAACAAATGGAGAAGGGTCTTAGTCACACCTACAGTTGAAAGTGGGCACTGGAAAATAAACTACTTTGCAAAAGGGGACGTCACCAAAGGGATTTTAATGCATGATATCCAGAAGTATGTCAAATTCCAAGAGAACCGCGACAGAGGATTATTGCATGATATTCAAGAGTATGTCGAAGTCCAAAAGAACCATGATGAAGGAAGGATTTCTGCGACACAGAAAGAGATGTATCGAATTTCACCGGAAATATGACTATTGGAAGGAAAAATTTGTCATTAAAAGAAATTTTTTGTTAATAGGTGTGGGAGAAATGCATTTATGAAGCATAGCTAGTCGGATCGAGCACCATATCTGCATTAAATATCCAATATTTAAGCTATCATGAGGTTCAAAATTCAAATTTGCTATAAAATTTATGTCCTACTCCACATTTTTCACTTTGATATCTAAAGAATTCAATTTTATAATTTCCAGCCAATTGTTAGATAGGAGTGCTGCTATATGTCTAAGAGAAGATTTTAAGATATTGCTAGAGAATTTGTAAAGAAAGAGCTACCAGGAATCATGTAAGCCCAGGCTGGAAAATTAGCAGCACCAAGTGTACCTATGTCCCCAAGGCGCGCGAGGTCACCGCGAAAACAAATAGCCCTAGAAGAACAGCCGACGAAAATAAAATAAAAAGGACCCATTGAAGCCTTTGGAGTAAGGACATCCCAAAGTAAGAAGGTAGCAAAGGAACAATAGAAAAAGAACATGTAGGACAAGAGAGTTGCGGAGAAGGCGAAGAAACTACTGAAGTAGAAAGAACCAAAACTAATCCATGATAGTGAAAAGGAAGTTGAGATGCAGTATATGGAGATAGAGGGCGTAGAAATTCCCTCTGTACTACCACCATATTTGTCGTCAAGTAAGCAGGATGCCAAGCCATTTAAAGACCCTGAAAAATGTGAAGTTTGACATTTTCACACGGTTTCTACTAGAAAAAGTTCCATTTGAAGGAGAACCACTCGCCCGCAATTTAAGATGGAGAATTGGGACTTCAATGACCGAAGCAAGTACCCGCAATTTGAGCCGAGCAGGTACCTACACTAGGTATACTATCCAGAGAGCGAAGTCACCAAGTTGGAGCCACACTAGTGGTATGAAGGATTGTAGAGAGTAGGCTTGTTGAACATGATCAATGTGCCACACTTTGGTCGAATTAATATCAACATGGTCTGTGTTCGAAAATTGTTTGTCCTAGTGCATGACAGCTGCCTCTGGTTGGGGAAGAGGATCTTGATTGATGATATGTTGATAAGGAGGATTACTAGACTACCATACCAAGGAAAAAACCCCACAAAAGAGTTCGTCGGCAAAAACCAAGACAAGGTTGTAGCTCAAGATATGAAGGACAAGTTCAGGCTCATCAAGAAGTCACGAGGTTATGACATTAACTCCATCAATGACCAAGAAGTGCACTTCGCCGCACATATCTTAGTCGGAGAGATAATGCGGAAGTGTAGAGAAAATGAAGTCCCCCCGGTTGTGGTTTCCTTATACATGCAATGAAAACTCAGAGTTTAGTTCAACTGGGTCGAATATTTATGCAGGGAAATTTTGAAGGATTGTCACGAGGCACAGGAAGAAGGCAAGACATTTCACTATGTGTGATTAATATTGATCATCGCATTGTTGGCATGGAAACAACCAACAGACTCACATTTTCCCACAGTCGAACAAAATGTATGCAAAGCCGCATGGTATACCTCACTCTGGCATACCAAGGAGCCAACGTGCGCACAAGAGAACAATCTTTTATTTGTATTCATGGAAATGGACTTGCGCATGGTGGTGAACCAACATCCCAGGCTGTCACCAAGTTTGTTTAACCAATATCGCAAGATAACAGATTTCAAGGACTTTCATAGGATGTACCTGAAGACTCAGAAGGACCCGATGGAAATATGACATCTTATGTCATATTTGGTCACCGAATATGACCTTCTCGAGATAATACAACATTGGTCAGCATAGTGGATGACTCTGACCATCGAAAATAGTGAAGCAGAAGATGAAGAAACCTCACAGCATGCAGGCACAAGTGGAAAGGACAAACAAAAATATGTAGAGGATTCATAACCAGAGCATGATCAGGGTACCTAAGACCCTCTCAATGACATAGAGCCAGCATATGACTTGCCATTCATCATAAAAAATAGCAAACTTGCAACGACTATGGTGAGCGCAAGAAAGAAACAAAACGCGGATAAATCTAAGGGCAAAATACCACTTGTCCTTACTGATGGGGACATCAACGAAATTGGAGAAAAGGTACAAGACCTCGCAACAGAGACATGGGACAAGGTCGATGAGCGATACAGAACACTCCTGATAGACATCTAATCTAGGTGGATATTGGTGATCACCTGCCTATTCCACTTGTGGCCCCACCATTGTCTCTTTAATTTTTTCAGTTTCCTTAATTATGGCACGAATTACTATTTTTTAGCAATTTTTCGGGTCCTGAACTTCCGGAGTTGTTTTGAAGCCCTAAACGACGTTTTTTGGGAAAATTGGGACAAACATAGGTGAAAATTTTGATGTTTCTCACTCAAAATTTTTATTCCTCTGATATATCTTTCTAACGATGTATTGAGCACGTCAAACGAAGATCGTATGCCAAAGTTACGTCCCTAGGAAATTGATGTACCAATTTACCCAAACGGGGCCCATAGTTTTGGCGCTTAATCTCTTAGGGTTAGGATTTTGGATGTTTAGGGTTTTCCATCATTTATCAATAACAAATAGGCCCTTGAGCCTCATTGTATCATAGTTCAAACGCTTGTAGCCATGAAATCTCTTCTCAGAGATAAACTACCAACACCCTAGCTAGTTTATTTCCATTATGTTTGTAAGAAAATTTCAGTTCTTTGATATTAATGAAATGAAGTGTTATTTCCATTGCACCTTTGTATTTATGGTTATATGTGTATTTTTTTGTGTTCCTGCATAAATCCGGATCAGTGGTATCAAAGCGGTCTGCTCTTTCTCGATCCTTCTTTCCATGTCCCCAACAAGGTCGGGGTATAAGGACTTAGGGCTCGATCTGGTTGAACCTTTACAAGATCAGCCTCATAAACCCCAACGGCCGCCCATGGAGGATGAAAATAAAGATGAGATAGTAGGAGATCCTATAAAAATATTGCTCGAGGAGGCCCACGAAAAACAAAGGAACGCGATGATGGATAACTTTTCCCAGATCCTTCAACGACTGCCCACTGGAGGTGCATCTGCATCCAGCGGCCACTCTGGAGGCACGACTCCCTTTAAGGTACAAGTAAACTTTGACATTCCCATACTTGAGTGCCAAATATATGTAGATGTTATAGATAGAAGGTTGAATCTATTAGAAGGATATTTCTCGGTTCATGACTTTTTCGACCGGGAGAAGATTATTTTTGCACTCCTCAAATCTACCCCCCATGTCAAGGACTGGTGGGAAACCTACTGTGATAAAAAAGATGAGACAGAACCCTCTTTGTTCTCAGTCGTACCCACTTGGAATTCTTTCCGAGACGCCATCAAGGAACAATATTATCCCGTGGGGAGCTATGAGGACAATTACATACAATGGACTACATTACGGCAGCAAAGGGATCAAGATGTGCATGAGCTAACGAATATGTTCCATACCCTACGCACAAAGTTGGGTGTCAAAGATTCGGAGAACATTTGGTGCTAAAGTACCAAAGTTTTCTGCATAGATACATTCCGGAGGAACTGGAGTTTCTCGACTTCTCCTTGCTTGGTACGACATACTGGTATGCTTCCAATATTGAGCAGAAACTCAAACAGAAGAAGTGAGAATTTGGATTTGAGAATCAAAATCAAGGGAAAGGTGCCCCCAAACCACATAAAAAAGGAAAAATCCAAGGCATGGCAGCCCAAGACAACCTGCCAAACCTTCAAACAAAGAACAACACCATGCAGCCAAATAAGGACACAAGAAAGTGGTCTAAGTTCCATAAGAGCTCCACTCACAACGCAACTAAGTGTCGGGCCAAGCAGTCGCTGGTGGCCGAGATGAGGGATTTTAAATCAAATGCATGCTTTGACTCTGAATCACAACCCGAAAAGGAGAATAAAAAAGGGAAGAAGATTATTTATGTGGAGCCCAACGCCACCGTTGCCACTGTGAAGATCCAGAAGGAGGAACCAAAAGATCCAGAGGAGGAGGAGCATCTCTTCCACTCCTAGATGTGGGTAAAGGGTTCCCCGCTACATTTCATTATCGACAGTGGGAGCCAAAAGAACCTCATTTTAGCAAATGATGTGAAGTGGTTGGGCTTGCCGACCATAACACATCCACAGCCATACTCCATCAGGTGGCTTCACAAAGGACGAGATCTTCGCGTTAGCCTACAGTGTCGCCTTCCCTGTAGCATCAAGCCCTTCACGGATGAGGTATTATGTGAAATTTATCCTCTTGATGTTTGTGATGTATTGTTAGGCCAACCATACATGTGGAAGCAACATGCTATGTATGAGTCTCGACCTTGCATTTTTATTGTGACTTTGGCCAATAAGTTGTACAGGATACCAGAGGTACCACCGCTTATCGCTATCTCTTTGGTTACTACAAAACAATGCAGTAAGCTCATTTTCAAAACGGGGAAATTTTTTTTCCTGATGATCCACCCCTAGGGCAAGAAGAATATTGTGGCCACGACCTCCAAACAAGGCTCCTTCGCACGACAACAACAAATGGACAAGGTCGTGGAGGAGTACGAGGACATCTTCACCTCACCCACAAGGGTGCCTCTGCACTGTCAGGTCAAGCGCCACATTGATCTGACCCTAGGTTCGTCGCTACCCAATGGACCGATCTCTTGGCACTCTATTTTGGAAAACGATGAAATCAAGAGGCAGATTCAGGAGCTAATGTAGAAAGGCCACATCTGGCCAAGTTATTTGCCATGTGGGAGCACGATTATGTTGGTACAGAAGAAGGATGGGACTTGGAGACTTTGTATTGACTATCGGGTGTTGAACAAGATCATTATCCAGAATACGTACCCGATCCCACAGATTGATGACCTTTTGTACCAACTCAGAGGGGCAGAATTTTTCATCAAGATCGACTTGAAGTCTGGATATCACTAGGTACCAATTTAACCCTCCGATGTGTGGAAGACTGCCTTCAAAGCCAAGGATGGCCTTTTCGAATGGCTGGTCATGCCTTTTGGGTTGACAAATGCTCTTACAACCTTCATGAGGTTGATGGATGACATCTTGCGGCCATTCACCAACTCATTTGTAGTGGTGTACTTGGATGACATTCTTATCTTCAACCAGACTTGGGAAGAGCACCTCCACCACATCCAACAGGTCCTCCAAACACTACGGCAAGACAAGTTGTGTGCCAATTTGCAGAAGTGCACTTTTGGCATGACCCAGGTTTAGTATCTGATATACATTATTGATGAAAGGGGGGTTCATGTGGATCCAACCAAGATCCAAGTCATTCAGGATTGGCCAACCCCAACCACTCTAACAAAGCTTTGCAGCTTTCTGGGTCTTGCTAATTTCTACCACAGATTTGTGTTGGGATTCTCTCATATCACTTGGCCCTTGTGTCAAGTCACATATCACTTGGCCCTTGAATCAAGTCACCAAGGGAGGAGCAAAATCAAAATTCTTTTGGTCAAAATCTCAACAAAAGGTGTTTGTAGAATTGAAACATCGCCTTTGTTCTGCCCAGTGCTCAAATTACCAAACTTGCAACAAAAATTTGATATCGAGAAATATGCCTCTGACTATGCTATTGGGGCAATTCTTACTCAACATGGGCATCCAGTGGCATATCACAGTGAGACATTGTCAGCAAGTATCCCACTTATGACAAAGAAATGTACTCCATTGTGCAGGCTTGTCGACAATGGAGGCATTACATTTTGGAGAAGGAAACAATCATCCACATAGATGACCTACCCTTGTAGATCATACAGACACAAGGGAAGTTGCAGAAATATCACCATCAGAAGTGGTCCACATATCTGCAACAACTTCATTTTAACATCAAGTACAAAAAGTGCAGCATCAATAATGTTGCATACTGCCTCAACCGAAAATCGATCATGGCGCTAACAACTGTTCTCAACCCTTGTGGGAAAGAGACTTTTGATTGGCCGCTTCTCTACAAGAGTGATCCAAAATTAAGCCACACATACAAGACACTCTTGGAGGGTGTGCAAGTTCCAAATTTTCACCTCCAAGATGCACTGTTATTGTCACTTAGGACACCTTTGTGTTCCTTCAACCGAGCATGCCAAGATGATTTAGGAAGCACGCTACAGTCGAGTCATTGGCCATTTTGGGGTCAAGAAAATAGTGGCAGTGTTTCAGAAGTATTTCTATTGGTCGGACCTTCGACAGGATGTTGGGAAGTACATCAGATCCCGCACTGCTTGCATCATTTCCAAACCAACCATCAAGAAGCAAGGCCTCTATACTCTTCTACCTACCCCTAGTCGACCTTCGGAATCTATCTCCGTGGATTACATGTCGGTTCATCCTTCTACTAAGCATGGAAACGACTGTGTTTTCACGGTTGTCGACAGATTCTCGAAGATGGCCATTATGGCGTCCTACAAGAAGAATATCACAGCAGAAGCCACTGCTAAGCTCTTCTTTGAACGAGTGTGGGTGAACTTTGGGATCCCACAGTCTATCATCTCATATCATAACAACAGGTTCCTCAACACATTTATTTCCAGACTCTAGTCAATGCTAGACACCAAGCTCACCAAGTTTGCAGCTTTCCATCCCCAAACTGATGGCTAGATAGAGGTCGTCAACATGATGATTGTACACATTTTACGTATGTACAATTCAAAGCATCCACACACATGGGATGAGAGCCTCCCCTATGTACAACACAGTTATAACCGAGCTCTCCACAGCTCAACTGGACACAACCCCTTTCAGGTGGGCTTGGGATTCTAGCCACTATGTCCCATTGACGTAGCCATGCCATTTACAGCCACTCAGGCCGATTCGGCTCATGTCCAGTCTGAAGCTAACAAAGCGAACAGCTTCATCGAGCGCATTCAACACATTCGCCAATAGGTTCATGAAATATTGGATAGAGCCAATGCTAAGTACAAACAACAACATGATCAACATTGGGTGCCACACAACTTCCAGGTGGGAGACAAAGTGTGGTTACATTTGTAGAAGGAGCACCTCACTGGACCCCACAGCAAGCTTCGCCCGCTCCGATATGGGACGTACACCATCACCAATGCTATAGGGAACAATGCCTTTGAGCTAAGTATTCCACCATTCCTTGGCCTGCACCCAGTATTCAATGTGGATCGCCTTTGGCCCTACTTCCCACCTCTACTGGACACCTCTGACATTGTAGAACAACTCACACCAACAGATTTAAACCCAGACTGCGTGGAACAGGCTACCACATATTGTATCATAGACATGCAAATCAAGAAGACTTTCCAGTGGAAGATGCAAGTGTATCGGGTTGTCAAAGCTGGCCAACTCCTGCACAAAGGCAAGTGGTTCAACAGGGACCAAGTTCATGAGAAGTTTCCTCATCTCATGGAGGAACTCAATGCAATGGGGACCATTCCTTCCTAAGGGGGGAGGAATGATCCAGGTGGGTATTTGTGGCCACCCACCTATTCCACTTGGGTCCCCACCAATGTCTCCTTCATTTTTTTAGTTTCCTTAATTATAGCACAGTTTACTATTTTTAGCAGTTTTTCGAGTCCTGAACTTTCGGAGCCGTTCTAAGGACCTAAACGACACTTTTTTGGAAAATCGAGGGTATTATGGGTATATAACTTGATTTTCTCACTCAAACATTTTATTCCTCGGATAGATATTTCTAACGAGGTATCGAGTGCGTCAAATGAAGATCGTATGCCAAAGTTACGTTCCCGGGAAGTTGATGTACCAATAAACCCAAACAGGACCCATAGTTTTAGCGCTTCATCTCCTAGGGTTAGTTTCTTGGATTTTTATGGTTTTACATTGTTTCTAAATAATAAATAGGCCCTTGAGCCTCACTATAACATAGTTCATAGGTGGTGGCTACCAGCGCCCTAGCTATTTTATTTCCATTCTGTCTGTAAGCAAATTTCAGTTCTTCGATATTAATGAAATGAAGTTTTATTTCCACTGCACCTTTGAATTTATAGTTATATGTGTATTCTTTTACGTTCTTACATAAATCTAGATCAACATCCAGCAAGGTATTGCAGAATTAAAGGTATTGGCATAGACAACCAGACAACCGATGCAGATGGGACAACTAGTACAGCCAGAGTGATGGATCAAGATGACAATTGGGCTCAGGAATATGCAGATACCAACAGGAGCATTACATTTCGAATCCCCCGAGGAAAAATATCGAGTAAAAGGGTGGTATTGTCTCAATATTAACATCGCTGCACTATCCATTCAAATATTGCATGATTTCCATGAAGGTATAAAAACTGAGATGAAGGAGTGAGAACTACACACTTCGCTAATAAGCATTCAGGTGGAGAAGGAAAGAGCTTCGTTGAAAATGGATCTCGACCAGATGATCAAAGAAAGGGACAAAGCATGCTAGTAACAGAAGCAACAAGAGGACACCATCACATAAACTTGTAGTGAATATCCATACGTAAAGGTTCGCGAAGAAGACTTACCAACAGAGAAGTTTGCAAAACTTAGCCTCACAATCAAGGATTCAACGAATAAGCTTGTAGAGATGAAGTTTGAGTATTATTTGAAGAATTTTTAGGTGCAAATGAGGTTGCATCTAGTCATTCCACTGGAAGTACGTGACCGGAGGGAGATAGACCTAAAATCTGCAATAAAAGGTATCTCCGACATAGAGGCGGAGTGTGACAAACTACTATATGACACTATGAAAATTTGGACCTCACTACAGGAGGATCCAAATATTCATAGGATCGAAGAAGAGCTCCAGATGAAGCAGAAGTAGTTGGAAGAAATCTGGGCAACTATGAAGACCTTACCAGTCTCGCAGAGTCTCACCCCCATCACTGAAGGGAAGACTCTTCAAAATAATATTGAATACCTTTGCAGAAAAGAGAAAATTTTGACAAAGAGGACTCAGCCATGGAAGGATGAGGCCCTCCAGCTTTCACAGATAGTATAGGATAGGTTTAAGGAGCTACGATATATGCAGAAGGAAGTGCTACAAAAGAATTTTGGGCTAACAACAGAGGCACTATTGGAAGTAGTGCACAAAGAGGAAAAGCAGGTAGCATAAATACTTCAGCAGTATAATGCCACCTAGTGAGCATCCCAACAAATATTCGGGGCACAACATTTGAGTGACTCGGGACGAGTCACATGTGACTGTTGGGAACCTATTGGGTGCAACCCAAATTGGTCCAATTTTAGTCAAACACTCTGCATTTTAAGGAGTGAAGTGCGTGGTACCGCGAAGTCATATCTACCCACTACAAGGAAAAGACCCTCTAGCGGAGGTTATAACAGAGGTTTTTAGTGTTATAAAATTGGCCAAAATTGTCAAAAAAATATTTTCTACAACATTTTTTTTTGGTATTGGAGGTTTTGGCGGAGCTTCAAACAAAATTTCAACACAACTACAAAAAATTGGATGGCCGAAGGTTATTACGGGTGTTTTTCTCATCGGTGCGCTAATCAGACATCAACACACCAGTGCATTTTACAGTGAATGCACAGGTACTGTAAACCTACCAAGCACCAAGATGGAAAAAAAATTTAGGATGCCCCAGGGTGTTTAGCAATGTCCCGGTGCATGTCAGCCAGACAGTCGCCCTGAGGCAGTCAAAGGTGTATGCACCAAGCCATTAAGGTCTAAAACTGCACCGGGCGCACTGTAGGCGATACAACGCAATGGGTCGTTCTAATTGGTATAGGTATTTATGCAGTGCCCATAGGTCGTATCAACGCACCGGTGCGTAGTATTATACAAACGCACCAGTGCATAGTATTATACAAACGCACCGGTGCGTAGTATTATACAAACACAACGGCGTGCAGTATCACACAAACGCACCGATCGTTTTTATTGTTATTGGTATTTGTGCGGTGCCCATAGGTCGTAGAAACACACTGATGAGCAGTCTCACATAAAAGGCATCAGTGCGCATTATCACATAAACACACCAAGCGTTCTAATTGGTATTGGTATTTGTGCGGTGACCATAGGTTGTAGAAATGCATTGGTGCGCATTAGTATACAAACACACTGATGCACAACAACTAACACGCACCAGTGTTCATTTTGTATTTTTTAGAAACATCGACCTGTGACAGTCCAATTATTGTGATTTTTTAATATTCATTATTCATCAAAAGTCGGCACATATCTTATAACAGTATTCATATCAATTAAATTTTTATTAGTGCATTTGAATGTGATGTTTCGATTAATTTGTTATATCATATCATAATTACTATGATTTTTTTAAATTCATTATTTATCAAAAATAGACACATATCTTATAACAATATTCATATCAATTAAATTTTTATTAATGCATTTGAATGTGATGTTTGGATTGATTTGTTATATCATATTATCATATTTCACATCTCTTCATTATAATATTTAATCATTCATATATTTAATCAGTGGTGTTACATTTCACAACGACTATGGAGAATGCAATAGAATAAATTAAAACGTATTTTATTATATATATATATATAAGAAACTCTTTTTCATACAAAATGGGACAATCATTGGTATCCCTTTGTCTTTCAATTGGGACATTATGCCCATTACATTAAAAAAAATGTATGATTTCACAGATAAATATTTCAAAAAATACAATGCCTTGCTTTGATATCCAAACATAATGATCATCATTCTTCGCTTAAACTGTTGTCACTACTCGAGCTACTTCCATGACTTGGGTTATTTTGAGGAATGTTTTGTTCACGGTGTTGATTGTTTTCTTCTTCTTCACCTTCCATCTACAAACATAAAAATAAATTGTAATGAGTGTATATACATTGGTGAGAATAATGGAAAATTCAATATTAAATAATATACATCAATGTAAATCGAAAAGAAATGACATACCATAGAAACAATTGACTCATGAACTATACACATTCTTTCTAAACCAAATTTCATGCCATCTTTCAACATTTCATTTGTTGGCGCAATTCCATACTTTGTTTCCTGCAAGTTTTATACCCCATAACAACTCATATATTTAATACAAAAGTTTTTTTTGTTCTATTAATTATAGACAGAGCTAAGTAAAACAAGATCGATAAATGCTTACAAATTCCACAATTAATTTCTGATATGCCAACATATACTAACAACCGATATTTAACCCAATGTCAATCAATTCATCTGATGGTTCTTCTTTGTATGTTAGCACCTGTTTGAAGACATTCAATGATGATTGTTGTAAAACAACATAAAATATACAAAAATGAAATCTAGTTAAGTTGTTATAAGTAAGTAACAATTACTCACAAACTTAGATATCAACCCTTTTCTTCCTTGTCGTCCTGTTTTATGTGTTGAATGGGTTCCATTTTTTTTCTTTTCTGCAAGAAAATACTTGAAAAGTAATATTTAATTCTAAATTGTTTATTTATTGTACCTAATCGAAAAATGCAATGATTACATATTACATTTGAAGCACGTTGTTGTTGATATTGCTCCTCATGCGATGCAATTATGTCCAATTCTTTGACCATCTCCTTGTACACCATTTTGGACATTCCTACTGGCATATTTATGATATCAGCTTGTTCATACTTTGAGATTTTCATAATCTTCCTGAAAATGTAACTTGACAATAAACTATTTAATTTTTATATTCATATATGAAAAGTAAATATAACAAAAGTGATATTTATAAATAATTTCTTTCTAGTAATATATACATATAATTCTAGAAAAAACATTTAAAGGAATATTACTTTTTCATTCCTTCTTCTTCTTTTTTGTACGTTTTTGCTATTAAAAGTTTGACATGTCTCATTGACCAATTCTTTGGAAACTCATCCTGTAGTTTAGATAAAATTTGGTTATTGGAATCATTGGATTGATTTTTGTATTGTAAGTGGAAAGAACGTCTATAAATTCGTTCCACTAGATCTCTCAAATATTTGTAAAAGTTTATCCCCCTTTCATTAACCTCCAGCACCACTCCAGATGAGCTAAGGAGCAATTCATTTTCATTTTCATGTTCTATTTTTTTCTTTTCTTAAAACAACATTCCTTTTCTGAGTTGTTGGTCCTTGTAGAACATTAAACATATGCGAAATAATAGATTGTTTGAAATATGTTATCTAATATTTTTAAGTATATTATTAATGAAAACTAAAAAAAGAAACCTCTTATTGGATTGATAGTATTTTTTCATTCACCTGATTCATCCTTTTGCAATTTTTCCATCAAGCTTTTACGCTCTTCTGGTCCTAGATCATAAGTAATCCTATCGAGCTTCATCATTTTGTGGCTCTGCATAATACACAATAAACAATACATAATAGTTAAGCTTACATATAGTTCAAAAATAATAATTTTTGTAAAGAATTTACAAAGAACTTTCTCTTTTTGTTTTTCTTAATGTGCTATCAGTATTTTTGTTACTTGATCTCTTTTCAGCCATTTATTTATCAATATGAAACCTATACCATACCATTCATTAATATATTTTTATAAATAAATCATAAATTTTTCAAGTAAAAAAATTAAAATTAAAAATCAAGGAAATGGTGCGCCTTTAATGATGTGTGCACCAATGTTGGTGTGACGTGTTCTTATAAACGCACCGCCCAAATAGTAGAAACACCATACGGTGTTCTCTGTCAATAAGGAGAACCAGTGCATTATATGTTAACCAACACACCAATTAACACAGACAAATTAATAAAATCCTCTAGTGTTAGTTTTTCTAGCATATGATGTCGTGGAGGGGGCAGTATGGCATATTCTTATAAACGCACCGCGAAAACAAGGGACCACCATATGGTGCTCTCTGTCAACAAGGAGACCCTGTGCGTTATATGTTAAACAGTGCACCGATTAACATAGATCTAAAATAAAAAATTGTTTTTGTCAAACAGTACGTGCGATATAATAAAATAGCGAACCGGCACTCTATTTTACATATTGCGCACAGATTAAATATATATATATAATCTGTATGATGCTCTCTGTCAACAAGGAGACTTAGTGCGTTATATGTTAAATGGTGCACCGTTTAACATAGATATAAAATAAAAAATTGTTTTTGTCAAACAGTACGTGTGTTATAATGAAATAGTGCACCGGTGCTCTATTTTACATATTGCACACAAGTTGTGTGTGTGTGTGTGTGTGTGTGTATTTTTAAATTTTTTTTATCAAACAGTACGTGTGTGGTGCGCTATGATAAAACAGCGCACCGGTGCGCTATTTTACACAGGGCGCACCGATTTAAAAAAAAAAAAAAAAATTATGCAAGTGTCAACATGGATTGAGATCCGACTATGCAATTCGTCCCATGGGTTAGATGTCATAGGCCTATATATATATATCAATAAAAACCCTATAAATCTAAAATGAAAAGCCCTAATTCTGACATCACAGAAACAGGAAGAAGAAAGGGCAGAAACAAAAGAATCAAGGGTTTAGCGTAAGAATGGATTTATTTTTATTTTATTTTTCTTCTAAAAGTGAACAGTAAATTTAAATTTTTTACTTACTGCGTAAAAAATACTGTAGAAAATGTAAAAAAACAATAAAATTTAATCACCAGATGGTTTGAAATTATGTGCCACAGGGTTTGAATCACGAGAGGTTTGGAATTCTGATTGTCTGAATAGTTATGTTCGAAAGTATTTCGCTGCTCCACAGTGCTCTCGTACTCTCTTTCTCTAGGTATGTCTCGTGCAAATCTCTCCCTAAAATTTTTGCAAAAATAATGAAATAATGAAAAGTGTTTACTATTTAAAGAATTGTTTTATGAAATTAGATTTTCGAAAACATTTTGTCGCCCATTTTTCCATTTACCGTTTTTTTTTCACTTTAAAAAAATAAAGCTATGCTTTTTTAATTTGTGGCTATTCGGCACCGGTTCATCAATTAATAACACTGAACCAGTGCGCGGTAACTAAAACGCACTGGTGCGGTTATTTGTACATTAGCACCAATAACAATAAGTCCATTTTTAAAGCACTGAAATTGATTTTAGGTGTGTACACCAAAATTTATTGTTGATTTTGCTCAAATGCAGGGAGAAATATCATAATTATATCGAATGGACAATTCAAAATCCAGCTCGTTCCATAATATTTCTCGCAAAGTTCTCCCTATTCATCTCGAGATGTAATATTTACTTCATATTTTATTCATATTTCATTATCTAGTTGAATTTATGTTTTTTATCCATGTCAATCAGCTTAATAAAATTTATAATGTATACAAATTTGAAGGTTCATGCAGATTTATAATTGAGTTCGAATGCACAAAATATTCAAACAGCTCCAAAATGTCGGAAGCTCTTATTAGGAGGAGCATACCGCAAGGCGCATTTGGTAGATTAAAATGGATAGCCACTTCACCCTGCCAATTGTAACAATATTGCATCTTTTAGCCACAATCCAAGGACAATGATGATAATAATAATTGTTTGGTATATTAATGTAATTATTTCAACGTCAAACCAATTAATCATGCATTTTCAATGTGCTTACTAATTGATATCATAGATTTTGTACTAATCATGTTCAAATATATTTTTTAAAATTATTAGGATTCTAGTGATGATGAGAGACCTACCTACCATCTTTTGTTGCACGCCACAACAATGTCAAATCGAGAGAAGACTGAATTAAGAGAAAAAATCGGAGAGGAACAATATCAAGAATGGTTGAATCAACCACCTATTCAATTCCCACTACGTCCAAATTCACCAATTAGGAATGACTACTGAAATAGTAGTTCTTCACAAGCTGGAAATGGAGGCAATCAAATAGAGGTTGGTATGGATTATTACTTAAGGGATATGAATGCCATGGAGACAATGTTTTTAGATGCATTCCAGAATGATGATCAACTAGGGGATGATGCTCATATCTCTGACACATTTTTCGAAAACCTTAAATTTGCTGCCACCACCCCTCTCTTTGGACCTGGCGGTCAGTCAAAGTCTACCTAGTTGGGGACAACGATGTTAATATACAAATTGAAACAAAAGTTTGGCTTGTTGAACGCATGTTTCTCGGAAATTTTGAGGTAAGTTACCATAAAGTCCTCCCTTATATTTTGAGAAATATAATCACACAATGAACATTACAAATGGTCATTTCATGAACATTAATAACTATATTAGCATTAATCTACATTTAATATTGTCCATGATCACCAACTACAGGTTATTCAAAGATAAGGTTCTTCCGAATGATAATATCTTGCCCAGTAGTTGCGAAGAGGCAAAGAAATTGTTGAAAATTTTGGATGTTGAGTACATATCATATCATGCATGTACAAATGATTGTATTTTATATAGAGGAGAATATGCAGACAAAGAGATATGTCTGAAATTTGGGCATGATAGGTATGATAAATAAAAAAAGAAGGGTAAATCATGTGGTCCTCCTTTTAAGATATTGAGGCACATGCCTATAATCCTAAGGATTCAAAGGATCTTTCGTTGCAAATAATTAGCTATGTTGCAGGGATGGCATGCTTCACACAGAAGTGATTTGGGAGTTATGTGAATCCCAACAGATTCAATAGCCATGAAGCATATAGGGATACATGGCCCAAAAAATTCAAGGATGAAGTACGAAGTCTACGACTCAACATAGCCATGGATGGCGTCAACCCATATTCCCTCCATAACACCAACTATTATGTTTGGCCTATAGTAGTGATCAATAACAATATCCCCCATGGTTTTCCGTGAAGAATGAACATCTTATGTTGGCTCTCATAGTCTCTGGTAGAAGACAAGTGAATAATATGGATGTCTACATACAACCACTGGTAGATGAATTAAAGGAATTATGGGATGGGATAAATGTATTCGATGTATCAAGACCCATCACAGCAGAGAGGATTTTTACAATTTATGGCATATGTGCTTACACGACACATGATTATCCAGGCTTAGGAGTTTTCTTTGGTACATTACATGTTTATTGATTTTTATATACGTAACAATATTATTTCGCATATTAGTTATTTAATTGGCATTGTAATTGTTCTGATATTCATGATATTCTTTAATGTGTCATGCATATATATTGTATACAATAATCTCGCAGGTCTTGTAACAAAAGGGTATTTTGGATGTAAATTTTGTGGAACTTATCTAAAAGTTGGATGGTCCAACGACCTTATACGAAAGCCAATGTATGACTGCTCCAAGGTATTCCTCCCAAAAGAACACCCTTACAGAATAGAAGCATCTGCTTTCAATGGTAAACGAGAGAGAACCCAAAGGCCTCCAATAATGACATCAGTTGAATGGCTTCGAGCATATGAGAGAGAGAAGGAGAAGGAGTTAATAGAAATGTTTGATTTAAATGGGGAGACTATGTTCAATGATCCATAATTCTTCAACACATATGTTGATAAATTTCCCATTGGGTTGAAAAGGAAATCTATCTTTTATAACCTCTCATATTGGGAGCATCTTAATATTACCTACTTATTAGATCCCATGCATATATTTAAAAATGTTTCATCTTCTTTATGGAGGCACATATCATTGAAAAAAAGTTACACATTGGTTGTTAGGAAAGATATTATTACTTCAAAAACTAAAAAGAAACATTGGCCAAGGCGATTAGAAAGTACGAGATCAGAGGTAGGCGTCAGTCCCTCTAATTCATGGGATTTCAAAGAAGGTGATGTCCCATGGATTTTAAAAAAATATGATCTTTCTTTGGCAAAGGAAGTTATAATGGGTGTGTGTTATGCACAATTGTGATCTACGGATAAATCAAATTTCCTAAGTATGGTGCTAGGCACTTGGAAAAATAGAGGAAATACTTTGCTAACACTTTCTCTAAAATAAGCTGATAAACAGAATGATAGAAGAACCTACTTGTGATCCAAGAGCTTATTCTTATCCTTCTATCGTTGTTTTTTTCGCTCTCAATCCAACTCAGATCGTTGGATCGATTCCTGCAAACACAAACATAGAACAACAAACAACATGCATACAGATATCTACCTATCTTAATCACCTAAATCGATTAGATGTGAAACATATATATCATTCAAGAATACATTGCATGAGAAATAGAAACATAAAGAGATACATATATGGGAAAATGAAGAACAATCTTTATTAAAGAGTAGAAAGGGGAGGCTACAACCAATGATCGATTTGATGCCACTAGCTCCAGCTTCATCCCAGCCTCATCACATCCAACATCACACCAACAGCATATCAGTACTTTCACTCTCTCAAATGAGAATCTAACAACATTTCTTTACCGAAATTCTTCCCTCCCTAGCACTAGGATTTGTGCTCAATTTATAGGGAAAATGATGGTAGTTTCTCAATGAATGAATTTCTAAGAATAGGCAAGACATGTTCCCAAGTTCATAGGTGTTATATGGACACTTGGATTCAAATTTTGACACATATGGACTCTTCTAGAAGGAACTAGCCATGTGAATATTCCCGGAACAATGATAATTCCGCTCCCAGGTGACCAACGCACTCTTGAATGTCAGGAAGTGCATTGCAGAGCACCCTTGAATGGAGGATGTTGCATGTGCAATGCAATTATTCCCTTTAGGGGTTGCGTTGGTGAGTTCATAAGTGATATAGCATATACTTCAAACCTTGGAAATCTCACAATAGAAGCCATGAATGAATTTTTCTTCTCTTAGGGCATATCGCAACTAAAATTTAAGGGAATGATAGACGCTATTTAATTGGTTTTGGGGATGATGTCCAGTTTGACCAGGTCATGGGGGATGATGCCCAAATTGACCTATAACAGTTTCCCCCTAAAGCATAAAGTCAAAATAATAATAATAATATATTTGAATGAGATGATTTACGACGTGACGAGATGGAACTGAACTGGAGTGGCAACATGCATCAATATTACAATAAATTACATCATGGTATTTTCATCTTCATCACTGATTATTGAGGAAGGCATTCTTATGCTCAGGACATAAACTATCTATCAAGAATTTTTGAGGGAGGCATTCCTATGCTCAACACATAAACTATCTAATAACATGCACATAGTGCATAAATTCGTCTACATTGGAATGTTGCCCAATACAAACATGTCTACAGATATAGGCCCATGTTCGGATGACGATCTGTATGTAAGGTCACCGTACGATTGATGTGTACAACAATCCTGAAATCGCAGCCCAAATGGATAAAAATAGATTCTGGGTCTTCTTATCTCATTTACTCGATCGTTCGGGTACAAGTCTAGCCATGCGAATATATGATTTGCAGTCGAACATGGTAATACATCGTTTGATTACCAGCTAATGATGTGAGTTGTTAACAAAAGTGAGAGAACCACCATTGATGTTAATGGCTCTCAAAGTACTGTAGTACATTTTTCAAGGTGTGAATAGATGATTTGATGTTGAATGCAAAACAAAATATTTCGGTCAAAGGTATGGAAGTGAGGATCTTGTCGATGCTGTAACAAGCCTCATGGTAATAGAAGATGATGTTTCTAAGTAAACTTCCTAGATGATGAGCTGATGTTGATAGGAAGCCACTTTATCGCGAAATGGGAGTTATTGATACCGAAGACAAAATGTGACTTGATATAGCAATGTTCAGGGATGACTGTCATGAAAATGAAGGTTTATGAGTATTGCAGAAGGATGAGTATTCACTCGATGACTTTTCTTGAACATATCGGCGACACAAAGATGAGCTGGTAGCATTGACCCAAAACTAAAGTGAAGGTATGATGAACCATAAGTATGGATGAACCGCCAAGAAAATTACCCAACCCAAAAGTTACAATGATGGAGTGAAGTGTCATGTTCAAGAGCGACCTACTACCGTAAAAAAAATTGTTCACTTTCCCAAATTTTCCCTTGTCATTTGTCGACCAGTACCTCTTTATTTTTTAACAAGCTTGAGGAGTATAACATATGCTTGATCTATAATTCAACCCTTCGGGCGAATATGCATCGCTATTTAATAATTTAACGAGTCTAGTGATAAATGAAACTCGATTCTTGCCATGATCGACAATCCTGTCATTATTTTATGTTTTAACGAGCCTAACAACAGTGACAGCCCGATCCTTTTTCATATTTAGAGAGTCTGAAAAAGAGGACAAAAGAAAATTGCATGAGTCCTTTTTCATAAATTTGTCGCTCATATCTGAAAAAGTGTGAAATAATATCTGAGAGAACCTCTTAGCCATGTTTGACTAAGGTTTTCCTTTTTCATAAATAATCTATCTCAGTTCGGAAAAGGGTTAAACTTATACTGAGTATATGTCATCTCATTTACTTTTACGAGCTCAAAAAGACAAGTGCTCGGCAATCTTTTCATGTTATTGGAGTCTGTAAAGAGATAAAAGAAGACTCCAGGGGTTCCTTTTTTGCCATTATCGAAGCTTGAAAAAGAGATAAAAATGCACTACAAGTCATTTTTCATTTTTATCAAAGCTCAAAAAATAAGGATAAAAGTATGCTTTGTGGTCAAATCATTCTTGGATAAGTGTGCACGACTAATCTGCTATGTCAGCTATAAACCTGTTCAGAACAACATCAAATGGATTAAAAATACCTGTTTCATGGTAAATAATGAATAAAAACCATAGTCACAACAATAAATATGATTTGAAAATAATCAAATGACTAATTAAAAGAGTTTTAATGTTCATTTTTACCATTTGGAAGTTACCATTTGGATTTTGGAGCTTTGAACCTGTTTTTTGCCCACAAACTTCAACAGTTGATTATGATCGATTATATGGACGGTTTTCCTTGCTGTTTGATCCAGGTTGGAGCTATAAACCTCCTCTTTTCTTTAGTAGTCTTTATGTTTCATTTCATTGCAAATTTTTAGGGATTTGCGCCCCTTAGGGTAAATTTATTTTGCACATAGGGAACACACCATTGCATGTTGAAAGGTGCGCTACAATGCACTGGAATTGAACTCCAGGTGTACTTTCAACACATTTTCCCTTGACCAGGGGTGCGTTGGGCGCAATTTACATTTTTTTTCTTTGCAGTGTGCCCAAATTTTGCCTGGATTTTTGTATGAAATGGGTCCTTATGAGTCTTATGATTGTGTTTCAGGGATTCAACGGACCAAAATGATGACTACATGGAGGGAAAAAGAACATGAGGAACAAAACATGATCACCCTAAATTATCTGGGTACTGTAAGAGCCCTCAGAGACTATGGGTTTCTGAAGTACTTCAGACTATCGAGTATGAGGCAACAGATGGAACTATTGGAGTTCCTTATTCATTCATGGGATCCATCGATTGAGGCATTTCATATTGGGGACAAAGTGGTCCCAATTTTAGTGGAGGATATCTATTTTCTCACATGATTATCGAGGAGAGGCCTACCCATCTCTCTTTCAAGTTCTGCTCTAGGACGAGAGACGGTGAGAGAATATATAGTACAGTATTGCAATCCAGGGTTAGAACCTATCAAGGATGGGAAAATAAACATGCATGATGTTTGTGACTTTCCATTGAGAACCATATTATTCATGATCGCAAAGCTGCTGGTACCGCTACACTACACATAGCAAACAGATCTTACATGTAGTATGCACTAGAGTTCTTGGAACCAACAGTTTTCAACTAGGCTGAAGTTGTAATCTCTCAAATGAAAGAACAGCTGATCAAGACAAAGGGAGGAAGGAAGAAAATTTTCAACTATGGTTCGATCCTCATTTCTTTCACCTTAAAGCAGATTCCATTGATGCGGCCTCAGCATGTGATGCTAGGTATATCTAACCCTAGAGATCCAAGGATACTAATATGGGTAAAACTGATGGCAAGACATGCTAGTAAATCGACCATCTTGTTCTCGACTGCATTCTCTGCCTGGTTCAGGTGATAGATGATTTCCATCGATGATTATGCATATGCGAGTGTTGACTTCCGAGGAGATCCAGATTTAGCTTTACCAGAAGGTGCACAATGGGGTGAAATTGCTAAGAATGTTTTGACCATGTTTTTTATTTTTCTAAGGTTTATACGTGTTTTTTGTTTTGATGTTTTCCCAAGACTAAAATAAAGTTTTTTATGTATGCAGATGTAGGTCGAGTTCGACCAGTGGGACAGCCAGAGAAGGGAGCGGATGAGCCAGTAGAGAAAGTTTTCAGGAGAGTATTCCTTCAGGATTTGGATATGGTTGAGACTCTTGTTGAGCTTCAGCAACACATACACGGGTTGACCTTCAAGATTCTGGATTTATGAATCAAAGAGTTACCCATGCGACTGTAGCACCATACTATTAGTATTCCTAACTGTTGGATGTGGTTACTGCGTAGCTAGATTAGTAGCATGTTCTCATGAGCACCACTAGTTTATTTTTCACATGTTGCATACATTTTGATGTCAGATGACCAATGTGTCTTGGGCACAAATTTTGTAAAAACCTATAACTATCTATCTATTTGTTTTCAGTGTTTTCCTATGACAGTTTATTGTGCAATCCTATTCAATTATGTGAATGTATCTTTACATGTGTTGAAAATTTCTATCTATACCATAATTCGCTAAGGAATCTGTTAATGTGTTCAAGTTTATGGAAATGTGTTGATATTTAATGAAATCAAAATGTCTTTCCAAAAGTCGAACTCTTAGGAACATACGATGTAGTGTTGGATTTCTGACAGTATAAACACTAGTAAGTTCCAGTACCACAGGTTGTGAGTCTAACCTAATGATGATGCGGTTAATACCAAACGAAATGGCATCAAATAGAAGTTCGATCAATGCACTATAATTTGCAATATTGTTTGTAGATCGACCGATACAAATCCTTGAAAACTCACTAACTCGTCATTCGGAGCGAAAATGGCCCACGTTGTAGAGGATAGATTTTGCGTACTACGACTAGCACCATCAGCATATCCAACGAATGGTTCCAAAGATTCAGACATCTGCAATGAAATGTAAAGTGGATTACTAACTTCAAGAAAACTCTAGAAAAATAAACTAGGACAGTAAATTTAAATCAACAGCATATATACAATATAATACAATAGTTTACTACGATCATGTTTAAACATAGTAACGTTTCAGATACAACCCATTTCAGGGTTGTGCCAACGAAATTCCATTGTAATCTACCAACTTGTAGGAACCCTTAGCAAAAACTCTTTTGACAATATAGGGGTCATGCCATAACAATTAAAATTTGCCTGTACCTATTACATCAGCTTCCTGATCATAAAGAAGGATGAGGTCACCCTCTCAGAATATGCAAGGCTGGACATGCTTATCGTATTGTACCTTTATGCGTCTCTTATGTGCTTCGTTTTCCAATGCGGCTTCATGACATGTTTCATCAAGATGGATGAGGTTAAAAAGACGTGCTTCTTCAGAAGAGGTGTCAGTTAACAAGTCAATTGCGAGTTTTAACGACGATATTTCACATTGGATTGGCAAGATAGCTTCCAGACCATACACCAATTGAAAGGGGGTAAATCCGGTTGCGTTTCTCACCAAGGTTTGGTATGCCCACAAAGTTGATTACAGGATCAAATGCCAATTTTGTTTATGGACTCCTATCATTTGTTGAAGCATTCGTTTAAGAATCTTGTTAATAACCTCAACTTGTCCATTTTATTGTGGATAATAAGGAGTAGAACTATCATGGGACAGTCCTAATTTGGTAGTCAACTCATTCATTATATGATTGTGAAAAACTGAACCATGATCTGTGACTATAGCCTGTGGAACACCAAACCGTGAAATGACATGATTAAAGAAAAACATTACAGTTGTTTGTCTCATGTTATTAAATGTAGGCATCACTTTGGCCCACTTGGTAAAGTAGTCTACTGTGACAATAATATAACCATGCCCCCCCCCCAGACGAACGAGGGTTACATGTCATGAAGTCAATGCCCCATTTTACAAATGGTCCCACAAAGATAACAATATGCATTGGCACTGGTGGTTTGCAGATTTTATGATCAAATATCTGGCACACGTGACAACTTCTGACCATGAGGATGCAGTCATGAAATATGGTAGGCCAAAAGTACCCGATGTGGAATATCTTCTACGTGGTAGTGTATCTAGACATGTTTCCACCACAAGCCCTGGCATGAAAATCATTTAAAACCTTTTCGGCCTTCTCATGAGTGAGGCACCTTCTTAAAATTGTATCTAAACCATGACGATAAAGTGTATTGCCGATGATCAGATAATATTTGGCTTGGTATCGAATACGTCGTTGGTCAAAGCGAGAGGTATCAGGCCGAAAATTCTCAGTCTGGAGATAAATGATAAAATCCCCATACCAAGGATCAGATGATCTGATCAGAAACAAAGACTCATCAGTAATAGATGGTTCCGATGTAGTAGCAGTACTAGCAGACTGAAGGTCGCAGAGAAGCTCAGCCAAAACTAAAGACTTTTTTGACTTGGATTTGATGAATTCCAAATCAAAATCCTGCAAAATGACAATCCATTTTGAATACTTTCCCCCCAGCAATTGACTTGATAAAATGTAGGTCATGGATTTGCAATCCGAAATGAAAATGGTCTTTCAGAACAGGATATAGTGGAAAAATATTTGGACAGCTTGAATAGCCACCAAGGAAGGATTTTTTACGTATGAATACTTCACTTTCGTATCATTGAGATTATGACTCAAATAATAGATCAGATGTTCTATCCCATTTTTTACTTGGACCAATAGCATAGCAATGGTCATATCAACCTAGATGATATATAAGAAATAATCACTCTGATAATTGGGGGGATACATTAATGACAACTGGACAAGTGTATCCTTGACAGAATCAAAAGAAGCTTGCGCAACCTTATCCCAATGGAAGGGAATCCCCTTTTTCAAGAGCTGATTAAATCCTTTAGCCATTTTGGCGTAGTTGGGTATGAACCTCCTTAGGAAGTTAGCCTTTCCCTGAAGTTTCTGTAACTGAAGCAAATATAATGGCTCAAGCAAATCAAGAATGGCTTAGACCTTTAGTGGGTTGATTCGACCTCCTTCTTTTGAGACGATGAATCCTAGAAAACGACCAGAACCAACACAAAACACACATTTATGTGGATTGAGGTGTATTTTTTAATGTCGGCAGAGTGAAAAGATAGCTCTCAAATGCATCGAGTGATCAGTCTGGTTTCATGAATGCGTGGGTAAATCGCCTAGATAAGGTTGAACAATGTGCTTGATGTCGTTGAAAGCATAATCCATTGCTCTCTGAAAAGTTTCCCCAACGTTTTTTAAACCAAACGGGAGTTTCCGATAAGCGAATGTGCCCCAGGGACAAATAAATGTTGTCTTATATTGGTCCTCTAGACGGATATTGATTTGATTGTAGCCATAAAATCCATCCATGAATGAAAATATTTCGCATCCAGCACAATCGTCAATAATCTGGTCGATAAAGGGAGTAGGATAGTTATCTTTTGGACAAGCAAGATTAACATCCCAATAATCGACACACACTATGATTGTCCCTTGTTTCTTCATAACAGGAACAATGTTGGAAACCCACTCAGTTAGTAGAACTTGGTAAATGAAACCACCACGCAAAAAAATTTCAACTTCTGCTTTAATGGCAGAGGCCTTCCTCGGATGAACAGGACGAAGGCGTTGACATGCCGGTTTGACATCAGGGTACATATTAATGGTCTGTTCAACGATACTAGTATCTATGCCTGGCATTTCCTCGTAAGACTAAGCGAATACATCACGAAATTCATGAAAGAGAAAGTGATATGTTTCGAGTTCTGATGGAGAACAAGACACGTCGACATGAATGTTTTCTACAACACCGATTTTTGTCGAAATATCAATATAAATGGCTTCTTCAATATTTGATAAGTTTAGCTCGAATTCGATTGCATTAATGGGAAAAGAATTCGAAAATAATGTTTTGATCAATATTTGATTTAGTTTAATAAGATTATCTTCTTCATAATCCTGAAGATGTGAGCAATAATGATGATCTTCCCATGGTTTTCCTTCTAGAATCATGGATTCCACAATATTCTCATCTATCAAGAAATTGGATGAAAAAGGATCATATGGAGTACCAAAATCTAATGAATGATCAACCCAAATGATCGAAAATGATGATTTTAGATTCGTCGCCCAAGCCATGTAGATTGATTGCTATGCTAACTCAATTGGGTTGGGCAGTAGAAATTCATCCAACGTAACAACTTCATAATCACCTATAATCTTCCTTAAGCTAGAAGGAGTGGAAGATATCATGTAGCAAGTCTCTATGCTTGCAATTTATGCCGACGTCGCAGGCGGCAGTAATGCAAAGGTTCCCATGAGGGTGGAATATTTTAAGAGTCCTACACCAATGTCCTGAAGTGCGAGTTGGGGTGTGTGAACTAACGGAATGCTTCCAGTTACCTAGGAACTAGAGGCCAAGAAGGATAGTTGATTGATGACTGTGATAATACCATTATGTGGAAAGGTGATCATTATAAAATATGTAGAGATGGTCACAGTCATAACATATACCCATGGCCTTCCGAGTAAAATTTTGTAATCAAGGGGTCCATCAACAACCTCAACTTCAACATTTATTATTTTTCCCCCTATTTCAACATGCAGGTTATTGATAATACCGCAAGGCTTATATGTATGTACGTCGAAAGCTTTCAACGTCGTAGGCGATTGAGATAAGCGCAGTGAGCCAAGTGACTTCCAGCAGTTTAGAGACATAATGCAGGTAGATGCTCCTTCATCAATAATAGTACGATGAACAATTTGATTGAGAACATTTACTTGGATGGAGAATGCAAACTTTTTTGTTAATTGCGGCACATAGCCAATATGATCAAAGACTGCGAGATTGGAATATGTTGGATCAATTCCACCAATTTTCAACAACAAAGCCTGCTTCTGGGAGGGAAATTTTTGAAGCACCTCAAGCGCTGACATAGCTAAAGGGGATTGAGCCAAATCTTCAACTATATTATAATTTTGAGCATCTCGGGCTCGAGGATTAAATTTCAATTTATGAACGACTCCCTTTAAGCAGACGATTCCATAGACGGATTTGTGGGCCAAGGTAGTAGGTTGATCAAGTAGCTTTCGACTACCGTAATATTTATTACGCGTTGACACAAAAACATCAGTTTATGGCTTCGTGACAAACAACATAAGCACTTGGGAACTAGAAGTTGGATCTGTAGCAACCAAATTTGTGTTTGGATTCGGAAATGGATCTGTCAACACTGCCGATGCTTGCAAGGTCTTGACAAATTTTGAGGCTTCGGCATGGTGATGACAGTCTCAAAGAATTTTCTCCTCATTACATATTATAAAAGGGTAACAAGGTTTCTGATTTCCAGTAAATTGATCAGATAATCGTTCCTACAGGGTAGAAGTTTGATTTTTCTTTGATTTCCCCTTTTTATTACTTTCGGGTTGCTTCTCACTTTTGCCTTTGTCAGATGACATAGCATGGATTTTGGAAGAAGGCATAGGATCAGATGCAGTAGAGTGATGATGTGTGCTTACATTATTAATCATACTATCTCCAACATGAGAGTCCTTAGATGATGGAGGAACAGTAAAATTAGATCGCGACGCGTTGGGAATTTTCTCGTAGAGTGTGCAATACTGAGTATAAGTCAAGTCTAAATACAGGGCACGAGAAATGACCTACTCTTCAGTGACGATGCCACCTTTAGCCACATCCTCAGTTATAAATGGTAACAGGGACTTAATGAACCATTCAGCAAGGAGCTAATTAGGAACAAATGTCTTAACCATTCTACGATGACGATGCCACTCATGAATATGATCAGAAATGTGAGTAGCATTAGTTTTTTTAAAAATAGTAAAGAGTTCCATTCCAGTTTCATATAGTATGGGTAACTGGAAGTGTGTAAAAAACACAGTACCTAGGTCAATGAAATTATCAAAAGAAGCTCTCGGTAACTCAATGTACCATTTCACGGCCGGACTAGTGAGTGTACGCTGGAAAAGATGTAGTCAAATGAAGTCATCATTTAGGGAGTTAGATGAACACCACAAATGATAAGTCATAACATGCGTCAACGGGTCTTCCCCAGGGTTTCCATTGAACTTAGGAATATCCTAGGGCAATTTATGAGGTATCACTAGCCACCAAGGAGCATAGTTGATTGCATCATTGGTAAGCCAGTTTAAATCTGGTAACTCTAAACTTGCAACAAAGGGCAACTCTCGATTTAAGTCGGGTTGAGCATAGCTAGGGTATGATGGAATTGATTGGGAAACAAGCCTTTGAGCACCAGCATAAGGAATCTGTTGCTGGTAACCTAGATAGGGGTTGTTTTGAAAAGCAAACGCTTGAGGATTTTTTTGACAAAAACCTGGGTACGCTACTTGTTGAAATGAAGGTTGAGTCATTTGTGCTTGTGGCTGCCAAGGGGCTTGTCCACCAAGATTATAATCCAAACTAGGATAGCTTATATTTGGTTTTTGATAGTTATAACCTAGTTGCGGCTATGACGTCCCATAAGATGGTAATCCAGCTTGTGAATAAATAATTCCAGATACAGGTGGTTGTTGTAAACTAGCCGAAGGGGTTGGAGACTGAGGGCCCAATACTTGAGGGTATTGGGTTAAAAGACCCGCCTGAGACAGTTGAGGTACAACAGTTTGATTCTGTAACAGGGGTAAGGACGTATTAACAAGTGGAGTTGATGTGGGTGAAACAGGTTGAACTGGTCGATATGAGTTCACAATTGTTTGTGGTTGGATGGGTAGAGTGTGTTAGTATGAATCTTAATTCCAAGCGTACGAAAAAATACCACTTTATCTGTGCATAAAAAACAGCCCTAACAGCAGAAATGACTGCTAATATCTTCAGATCTGCAGTTAGTTGATCAAGGTAAATGCTGCAAAAATCTAGATCTATGCATTTGTAATGTTCCAAATTTTTCCTCAATAAATTGGAACATTAATGTTTGTCTAAATTCATTTAGGAGATGAATAATTGGGTAAGGAGGCCCAGTGATAATAAAAACATAAATAAAATCCCTCTAGTATGGAAAGGGATTAGCTATGGAACCAGATTTCACACCCTCATGTGTGAAAGGAGATATTTGCAAAGAGGTTTGACCAAGTTGACCAGCGCAGTATATGAGGTGGAAAGCACTACATGGAGCGAAGCTTATAGAGGAAGGGAAAACCTAATTCGAAGTAGGGCCCATGGAGAACCTTCATTTGCTATATATGGAGAGGAGGAGAGCCATTTCCGTTCATGCATATGTTTATGATTTCATGTCTATTCAGACATTGAGCATTCTTTGCTGCTTAGCAAGAATTTTCGGGAAACTCATGTTTAGGATTTCCTCACCTTCTTGAGAGGCCTCTTGAATTTTGGTTCTTCATTCTCCACATCTCTTGGCTGAAGGCCAAATCATCCTCCTCTAGGACAGCGTTATTGCTGCAGTAGCATAATACTGTGTTGTAGGGTGTTGCAGTGGAGACTCCACAACACCTCTTCCATTGCTTGTTTTTCAGAGGGAGAGTCTTTCTTGCCTTTGGAGGATCATTTTGGAAGCCTTGGAGCTTATTTTCAGATCTTGGCATCAGGCCAATCCATATTATTTCCCCTACTGTGCAGTTTGCTCCAGTGACTGCGTTATTTTCATAGTGCATTTGCTGCGAGGTTTTTGCATATTGATCGGAGGGTGAGATCTCAAGTGTAAGGATCAGCCTTCCACTTTGGAGATCCATTGGAGGAGGTTTACTTCAGATCTTTCATCATATTCAGCCTTCTCTATTGAGTTCCACATTTGAGTTGCAGTAGCTGCCCGACTACTCTGGCATTTTTTCCATTTTGTATATTTCAGCCAATCCTTTATTGGATTGATGTATTATTGTTTCTAAGGGTTTCAGCTTTGCTCCCCTATTGTATTTGAGCCATATATTTTCAATACATGTATTGACATCATTTTGCAGCAGTATTATATCATATATCTCGTCCTCATAGCCTGGGTTTATGCAGAAATAGCAGTGTTCTTTCATATTCATGTACATGTATTATTGAGGCTTGCATTGCCTTTCTTGAGAGGTTGTTTCCTCAAGACTTGTACTCTCTTTTGCTGCTATACATTATTCTTGGCTATTCAAACATATTTTTGTCTCACAACTCATTGAATAATGTTGTCTCTTCATGGTATGCTCATGTTTATGTTTGCATATTGTTGTAGCTCACTTTTGAGTGGGATTCTTCAAGCAGCACTATAGATAGAGTCTGAAAAGGGCCAGATAGCCTCAGGATCTCTCCCTTCTTTGGAAGGAGACATATCCTGTAAATTCCCCTTCAGTGAATCTCTGGAATAGATTGTTGATTGCTGACATTCCTGAAAAAGGAACATTACAATGGTGTCAAAGCGAATTTCTTGGCTCAACTTGTGAGTCTTCGCCAAGAATATCATAATGTTGAAGAAGATGAGTTTATTCTCATCTATGTTCAGATCCAGAGGAGACCTCTCCAAGGAGGTCAAGAAGATTGAAGAAGAAGAAGAGGAAGTACCATGCACTTCCTATTCTCGTTAAGAAGAATACATTGAGCATGGAAGACACTTGGATTATCAGATTCTAAGTGATTACCTTGTTGAGTATAGATTTCAAACTAGAGGCTTCAAGGAGGCTCTATATTTTCCTCATTTCATCCAACTGAAGGAAGAGAAGAGACCATGTAGCAGAAGAGAAATCAAAGGCAATAGATTTCTGTTGTCTACCTATGATGGGTCATCTACTGCAAGAACTTGGGTGAGGAAGTTGGAGGCATTTTTCCTACTACATCTTGTAGTGGGGAAAGAAGCTGTTGAAATCTCAGCGCTGCACTTGGAGGGTGAAGCCTATGTTTGGTGGTACAGCCACTTGAGCCATGCAAGGGTGAATACTTTTGAAGAGTTCACTCAAGGGTTGATCAAAACCTTTGATGATGAAGGGGCAAAGAAAGAAAAGATCACATCACCACTTGAGGAGCCTTGTGATAACGTTGTCACACTCATAGAGGAGCAGCCACATGCATCAACAGTTGGGGCAGCCAACACTTTTGAGGAACTCACTCTTGTAGCCTTACAAGAAGTTCCAAATGCACATCAAGGTATGAAAGAATTTCCATAATCTATTGTTGCAGCAACTTCTTTTGAAAATTGTGGAAATTTACTTTTGGATGACCAAGGGTCAAATCCCATTGCTATCATAGAGCAACTTGGTTGCACTGCGCTGCGCAACATGGAAACATTCAAGGAAGAAGCAAACTATCACTCTTATGAGTCATTGTTGGATTGTACATCACATTGGAGGTTGGGGTTTGAAGCCTTGAATATTGATAGTAGACATCTTGGAGTAAGAAACTCTTTCTCCCTTCAAGATGACATTTTCTCAATGAGCTCCTCTCAGCTCAAAGAGGAGCTTCTACTTTCAGATCCGAGACCTCATTGGTTTTGGAATACTATTAATAAGAAGGATATCTCTGGGAGAGATCTCATTGGAGGTGCACTTCAACACACCATGGAGTGCAATGTTTTTCTTCCTTTCTCACAAGAACAGATAGAAGATGGAGGACATCTTAGGATGGATAACATCTCTCATGCTTGTGTTGGACATCCCTTGAGCCATACACATCATGATGGGAGGTTTTTTCCTACCACCTATTTGGATCTTGATAGGATCTCATTGATCCTTGAGAAAACTGCATTTCAAAATCCCATGAAGTGCAAAGATAGGAGTATGATTTGGGAGGATGGTAGCCCTCATGGGAGGAGTACCAAGGCGAAGAGAAGAAGAAATAATTCACAAGTGGTTGAGTGGATGTGGTTGATGAGCAAGGAGCTAGGAGGCTACTTGAAGATTTGTGATACCGAGCAACAGGAGGCTTGGCTGCGCTGGTTGCTCTTGAAAGAGTTTGGCCATCACTTGGCAAACACTCTTCTTAAGAGTAAGAGGATGGATACTTGCATCATTGAGCAGCATAGAGTATGGATGCATGGTGTTGATATGATACTCATATCATTCATTATTTCTTCATCACATGATCAGTATGAAGGAGGTATTGGGAGGCAGCAAAATGTCTTGTTGCTTTGCTTGTTTCTGGGAGAGCAAGAGTAGATTTGCTCTCACACTTTGCATGATGTTGCAGGAGGAGGAGATGGCATTATCTCCTTGATCTTTGATGATGGCTTCGAAGAACTTCCAACTTGGGAGGTATTCCACATTTTTTGCAGCATTATTAGAGGAGTCTTTGACAAGGAGCATGTTAAAGAACAGAGCTTTGTATTGACAGGAGCTTATCTGCATGAGCTCACAGCGATGTCACTTTGGAGCAGAAATTTATGGATGAAATGTGCCCAGCGGAAGTGTGGATGATCCATAACCCACAGGTCCTAAGATCATTTCATATTTGTTGCTCTTGATGAACAAAGAGGAGGTAATGATGATAGAGACATCTACCACTTTGGCATATTCTTCTTAACTTGGGGGTCCAAGCATGAGGAGGATTATCTTCTGGCAGCACATGGTTCATTCTTCTTCATAGCATGCCAAAACACTATGGAGGACTCATTTATGGACCCATGTACCATCTTACTTCCAGCATATGGTTAGGATTTTGTTTATACATTCATTGATTTGCACACTCTTACCATTCTTATGCAGTGCATTTCTTCACAAGAGGGCAAGCTTGTCACATTGCTCCATGAGTTGTATTGGGCCAATCTACATGATGGATGAAACCATCTCTTTTGTGGCCTTGGGAAAATGTTTTATCATCACATGTATGTTCATTTTCTGCACTATAACATGTATCATATAAAGATATGCATGATTCACCATGTAAAAACAAACATTTTGCCTTGTATTTTCTTCAAGCAGCAACTTGTAAAACTGCGTTGTACTTGTCTGGGAAGCTGTTGGTACCTTCTTGCACCACATGAAACCATCAGCATTCTCTCCATTATATTGTTGATCATGACTTCATTTGTTGATATAGATCATATTTGTATGAGAAGCATGATTATGAGAGAGGCACATGAGTTGGATGTGTCTTTGAGTGGAAAAAATTCTCACAAATTCTACACTACATGTTCTAATGGGAGCATGAGAGGAGATATGGCCACCACAACCACATGTTTATTCTCTTTTGAGGTGGACCATGAGATTGATATTCATCCATTGTACAGCCATGGGAAAGTGCTTGATCATGTATTGTTGTTACATTCAACCATTTACTATCCTTTAGTATATGTGATGAATCTTGTGCATTGCTTGCCATGTAACTTTCTGAGATTGCAGTGGGTGAAACTGTGTTGTATCCTTGTGATCCATTGTTTGTATCATGTATCATCATGGATAACTTGTAGCAAACTTCTCATTGGGATACTCTATGATGATCTTGTCCTAATCAACATGGATGGATTGTTTTGGGCCAACTTGTTCTTCATTGTTGGAGCTGCACTCCTTCGAGAATTGCTCTTCACTTTTCCATTTGAGGGCAATACTTTTGCAGCCCAGGATCAGCACACACTCTACACTTATCATGATTGGAGAGAAGGACAGCATGGGGTAAGCTATAAGGCTAGCCAAGTTCATATTTTTAGCCCACCTTCATTTCCAGAGCTTGAGGTGGAAGGAGATTTTCAGGAGTTGCCTTGTTGGGAGGTGGCTCATTTTGTTTGGAGGATTGCTTGGGGATGGAGGATCCACATGAGGAAGATGTTCCTCATCATATTTCAGACTCCATGCCTTAAATGGATACCTTCCAGTTCTGTCCTTGCAGTTGCTTGGGGATAAGCAACATTTGGGAGGGGAGGACTGTAATGTTCCAAATTTTTCCTCAATAAATTGGAACATTAATTTTTGTCTAAATTCATTTAGGAGATGAATAATTGGGTAAGGAGACCCAATTATATTAAAAACATAAATAAAATCTCTCTAGTATGGAAAGGGATCAGCTATGGAACCAGATTTCACACCCTCATGTGTGAAAGGAGATATTTGCAAAGAGGTTTGACCAAGTCAACCAACGCAAGATATGAGGTGGAAAGCACTACATGCAGGGAAGCTTCTAGAGGAAGGGAAACCCTAATTCGAAGTAGGGCCCATGGAGAACCTTCATTTTCTATATATGGAGAGGAGGAGAGCCATTGCCATTCATGCATATGTTTATGATTTCATGTTTATTCAGACATTGAGCATTCTTTGCTACTTAGCAAGAATTGCCGAGAAACTCCTGTTTAGGATTTCCTCACCTTCTTGAGAGGCCTCTTGAAGGTTGGTTCTTCATTCTCTACATCTCTTGGCTGAAGGCCAAAGCATCCTCCTCCAAGACAGTGTTATTGCTGCAGTAGCATAATACTGTGTTGTAGGGTGTTGCAGTGGAGACTCCACAACACCTCTTCCATTGCTTGTTTTTCAGAGGGAGAGTCTTTCTTTCCTTTGGAGGATCATTTTGGAAGACTTGGAGATTATTTTCAGATCTTGGCATCAGTCCAACCCATATTCTTTCCCCTACTACGCAGTTTTCTCCAGTGGCTGCGTTATTTTCATAGTGCATTTGCTGCGGGGTTTTTGCATATTGATCGGAGGGTGAGATCTCAAGTGTAAGGATCAACCTTCCACTTTGGAGATACTTTGGAGGAGGTTTACTTCAGATCTTTCATCATATTCAGCCTTCTCTATTGAGTTCCATATTTGAGTTGCAGTAGCTGCCCAGCTACTCCGGCATTTTTTCCATTTTGTATATTTCAGCCAATCCTGTAGAGGATTGATGTATTATTGTTTCTAAGGGTTAGAGATTTGCTCCTCTATTGTATTTGAGCCATATATTTCCATATACATGTATTGACATAATTTTGCAGCAGTATTATGTTGGGAAAAATACTGAGAGGTGGGGGTGAATCATTATTTAGTGCAAACTGAAAACTTTTTACTTTTTCTTTATCTAAAACCCATACGCTACTTTACTGAACCCAAGTCGCGTATACACGCGGATATCCTTAATAAAACTTGCGTATGACCAGAGATCTTATTATGCATTTAATTCTTTACTTAGATCTTTGCATCATTCATTCATCAGATGTTTAGTTAGAAGTAAGCATGTGCAGTAATAACAGAATAAACCATCACACATAAGCAACACACATGAACACCAGGATTTAAGGTGGAAACCAAATTCGGGAGAAAACCACCGTTGTCGTCGTATCTGATTTCAATATTTATTATAAAGAAAACTTCTTACGTCCATGTACTGGTGCAGACTCATACCAGCACGCAGGCACCCACCTGCAAAAGGCTACAACCTTCTCTCGTTTACCAGCCTCTCCTGGAAGGGAGCTACAACCCCCTGCTCTCGTTTACCAGCCTCTCCTGGAAGGGAGCTACAACCCCCTGCTCTCGTTTACCAGCCTCTCCTGGAAGGGAGCTACTACCCCCTGCTCTCGTTTACCAGCCACCACTAGAAGGGAGCTACAACCCCCTCACTGAAGGCTTCGACCCTCAGCACTATTGTGGACCACGTTTCATCAATTTTCATACTGGATCCAACAGCTTCCATACAACACAACTTGTAGGCCTCTTTTCATCAGATTTACAGACTGGACCCACTCCACACATTTAAGCTCATCATATATCAAACTAAAACTTATAACCTCATCAATTCATTCATTGAATCATCAACCAATCAACCAACAACTTGATCTTCATTTAACATAATCAGAAGCATATTCATTATTCAAACAACCCAGTTCTGTATGAATACATCATTGACAGATAGCATTAAAGTAGCAAAACAGATCAGATAGTTCATTCCACTTACTTCAGCAAACCCTAGATTCCATACGCGCTTTTACTTCACTGAACCTGCGTATGTATGCGCTTTTATGCACACCAACCCGCATATACTTCTGTGCGACGGATCTCCTTCAAAAAAACCCTACTGCCCATACACGCTTTTCTTTAAGCAGACCCGCGTATACGCGCGCTTTTAATGAAGCGAACCTGCGTATAGATCTGTAACTTTTCAGGACTGTGCAGCTCTTCAGATCAGATAAACAACTCAGATTTCATCCTTTACTTCAGAAATTATTTCGCCTCATCTCAAATCTAAACATTCCATAAACAGATCTAGAAAATACATATACATTTCAGATCTAGAGATCCCTCTTCATCATTTTCTTCATAGGTGCATTAGTAATTCAGATCAATCAATTCATTCCATGAAGATATACTTCAGAGTGAAGTATTCATTCAATACACAGACTTGCACACCCTTGCACTATGATTTTCTTCTCCTTATATATATTTATCTTTTGTCAATACCATGAGCCAAAACCACACAACTTCCGATGGTATTTCTGGACGGGATCAAATATATAATCTAGCGCTCAATAATGTGGGCCAATACCATGGTAATGTCCCCTGGTTTTATAAATTTAGAGCGCAAATTGGAATACGTGACTTGGCACGTACTTTTCCGCGTGCATACGCTACTTCTCCTTAACAAACCCGCGTATGCTTTGTGACATGTCTTATTTATCATTTCTCTGGCACTTACTGGAATTCCTTTCTTCTGTTACTTCTGAGCTGATCTGTAGATACATCATCCTTCCTTTTAACACATAGATACATCTTCCTTACATAGGTTGCTTATCATAGGCAACTCATCAAGTAGGTTGCCATATCGAGGACAACACATTGCATCATATTGCCAACAATCTTGCTTCATCAAATAGGTTGCCATCAAGGACAACACATCAAATCAATTTCCATCAAGGACAACTTCATCAAGTAGGTTGCCATCAAGGACAACACATGCCAACATATTCTATCATATACTGCGTCCTCATAGCTTAGGTTTATGCAGAAATAGCAGTGTTCTTTCATATTCATGTACATGTATTGTTGAGGCTTGCATTGCCTTTCTTGAGAGGTTGTTTCCTCAAGACTTGTACTCTCTTTTGTTGTTATACATTATTCTTGGCTATTCATACATCTTCTTGTCTCACAGCTCATTGAATAATGTTGTCTCTTCATGGTATGCTCATGTTTATGTTTTCATATTGTTGTAGCTCACTTTTGAGTGGGATTCTTCAAGCAACTCTATAGACAGAGTCTGAAAAGGGCCAGACAGCCTCAGGATCTCTCCCTTCTTTGGAAGGAGACATATCCCGTAAATGCCCCTTCAGTCAATCTCTGGAATATATTTCTGATTGCTGACATTCCTGAAAAAGGAACATGACAGCATTAGAAGACATTAGACAGTAGAAAAAACAAGATTTAATCCATGCATCCTATAAACAAGACAAGAATATATCAAATGAATTTTGTATTAATGGCACCTGGGAGGAAAACACAAGAGGGTGTTCCCTATTCTCCTTAATGGGATGGGTTCTTGTAAGTCCTCAGCACTTAAAATCTAGAATTCCTCTCTCTTAATGGTGTAGAAAACCCAGACAAAAATGGAAAAATATGGCTATGATGGTAGATCAATAGCCAGACCAAAAGTTTAGATCTAGAGTGATCTTTAGGCAACAAAAGGTGGTAAATGAATAGGAAAACCCTTCTATTTATAACAAAATATTGAGTTAGTCTAGATATTGGTGCATAATTAAAATGTTATTAACTAAATCAAGATCCAACTTTTATGGAATATTTTATTATATTTGTTGGAGGGAAAAGGAATTTGACTTGGGTCAAATCCCTTTATTTGTAAATAATAAACAAATAAATGATTCATTTATCATTTTAAGGATGTGGTTGAGTAATAATCAAATAAATAATAATTTATTTAATTATTTAAGGGTGAATAAGTCATATTTAACAAAGAATATTATTGAAATAAGTTTTAAATAATTATTCTTAGAAAATAATAAGATAAATAATGATTTATCTAATTAATTTCTTTGTTTTGGGTTAAATATAACCAGGAATATTAATTAAATTATTGTTTAACTAATTATTCCTTGTGGAAAATCAAACAAATGTATATTTATTTAATATTTTCCCATGGGGTTTCCTGTTTAGACCATAAACAACTTAATAAAGGTGGTTTACTAAGTTATTTTCATAGTGAAAGCAATTTTACTTGGGGTAAAATTGGTCTTACCTGGTGTACTTGGGTCCATCTAACAATAATAGGTTAGATGACCAAAAAATGGTGTAATAGAGTGGGTTGCCACTTACAAACATTCATTCTGACATTAGGATGACCAAATAACGACGAATTACTATCAAAATGGGTGACCATAGGTTGCCCCCATCATTAGGAGTATAATAAGATGGAAAATATTGTTCTCCAAATGTCGGGAGTCCAATGGAAATTGTACTGGATGAAATATACCTAGATGGACTAGCTTGATATTGCCCTGATGATGTATATAAAGGATCGAGCCGTTTAGTACTCACTATAGATTTACTAGTTAGAATACTAGACGATGACATTGGTAAATTCCATGGGTTTGAGGATGCACCAGAGAAGGTTCTAGATAAATATTGGTAACCAGGTGGGACGGAAGGGCCACCATATATATGTGACTCTGGTGATGTTGTGAACATCGACAGGGTAGCAAGAGCAGGTGTTGTCACAACTGGAATAAATGGTCCAGTCGAAGATGTTAGCTCAAGCATGGTTATTCGACCAAATGTATACTTTAATGGATCTATGGGAACTCGAAGTGAAAACAGGATCAACAAATGCAGAGGAAGGTGCTTGAGGAAAAGATTCATACATGTAAATCTCTGCCCCAAAATGAGTTGGAATTAAAGGTGTTTCGTCTTATCGTATTTCTTCAATCGAAATTAAACCAGGTGGAAGGATTTCACTGTCAGGCCCGAAGTATATTTCAGGAGGTTAACTACGCAATATGGGAGACTCAATGGCTACAATAGATTATGGGGCAACCGATACAGGAACAACTTCTGTTCATTCGACTTCGGGATTTAGATGTTCTCGCAAAAAAGTGACAGGATCCGGATCAACTTCCAGTTGAACAGCGTCGGGTTCGGGAGGTATGGTCTCACTAATTAGATGGATTGTGACCACAAGTAGCTGTGAGGACTCCGTCTCGACAACAGTAGATGAACCAGGATTTGCAGAAAAAACTTGAGCCGACTCTGGTATATGTGAGGATAATGTCGCACCAAAGGTACTGATAGTACTAGATTCAATAGAGCGATGTTGCCTTCGCTGACCAGAAATGGCTTTCGATGGTAAAGGTGGTTTCAGTGCCATTCTACATGAACGACGGGGAAAGGGATGTTATTATTCCACGATGACTGATTTATTTTATGACCAAAAATAAATAAACAAAATAAAAGGGTAATTCTAGGCAAAAGGCTTACCAAGTAATTGTGAACTGCAAAATACCTCCTAGCGAACCAAGAAGTACGGGAAGGTGATCTCCCCGAATGTTGTGTTCGGTGTATCACAAGTTACAAGACAGCCAACTTGATTCACTATGAATGGATAGAAACCTAAATTTTTCCTCCCAAATAGACCCTAAGGTACGTGGAGGCCCAAGTCTGTATTAGCATTGTCTAATGCGAAACCGCATAGTGAGAGCACCCCTTTATACTTTTCGTACTAGAACACCACCCGATATACCCAAAGGTACGTGGATGAGCTCCAATATACTTACATACTTGGAGTGAGGTATAACACTCGGAATGTATCACATAAAAGTTAGCGACAGCTGCTATGTTTAACGACGTCATAACACCTCTCTAGCCTAGACCTTATAAATGTTATCGTTATGGTTCTAATGCTTTATTAGGTAAATTGATGTAAAATTTATGTTGATCTTGTTTAGAAAGTTTGTCTTTGAGGTTCACCGCGTGATGTGATGGAAATTCCTAAAAATGCAAACTAAAATGATAAACAAACTTTTCAATTTTATCTTTTTTTAATGAAAATCCTAGCTACAAAGGGAAAGAGCAAACAGTTTTTAGAGCAAACAACAAAGAGCACAAACTAAAATGCAGCTTTCCTAACTTGTTCCTATGCAACACACACAGTTCACTATATGCACATGCATGTTTTTCTTTTCAGCTCCCTTAATGTGAATGCAAGAAAGGAATGACCCATACTTTAGACAAGTAGGATAACCGATACAATCACTGGCTTGTTTGAACGAATCAAAAGACAAAAATAAGATAATTAAGGCAAATTAATTAATATTATAATCAAACAAAAGTCATCACACCCATTCCTCATTTTTAAAACAAAATAATTTAATCAATCTTATCTCGACTTTAATGTACCCTTAAATGAAGATAAGGTCGCCTTAAATGGTGGCAGACCCTCATAAATATAATAAAAGATCTTCGGGAGTGAAGGCGGTGGGGAGATAGATATAAGGGGGAGGATGTGCAGGAGTAAGGGGTCGGTTGGAGGAGAAGAAAAATCCTATATTCTGGAGCATTTGGATTGAGGATACGCAGAGTTTTGAAAAGAGAGTTTCACCGTTCTGGGATTTTGGGCACGGGGGCAGAAGAGTAATCTTCTGGGTCTAGGATTGTTCCTAGATCGGCTGGGAGGATTGTTGTTTTGGTGATCTGTCCATATTCGCCTACTGCATCCCAGGTATTTCCCATATAGCATAAATTGAATTTTTATTTCTGAACTGCATGAAATCGTACTTCTATTTGATTTCTGTTTGTATATGCTTGGATATATATATGAAAATGATCTCTTATACTGTACAAAAGGGAAAGATGATAAATTGTAACTGTTGCCTGAATTAAATTACATAAATTTGGAATAATTTTTAGAACCAACAGTAATTCCCTGTTAAATGATTTAGCTAAAGTCTGAAACTGTCTAAAACTAATTGAAGAATTGTGAAGAATTTAGAAAACCAATATTTAGGTTCTTACATTTGGTATCAGAGGTTTCGTTCAAAACCTTTTGACCTAGTAGGCCCTGAAACTTCTGGGAAACTGCAGTCTATAGCAGGATAATTATCTGTATAGCAGCTGATTGTTGTGACAATGGAACAACTATAATGCTCAAATGGAAATTCACAAAACACTGCACTTTTAATTCTGTTCAAACATGACTGTGATAGCATCAAAAATAAAAATAAAGACAAAAAAAAAATCAGGACCTAAATTCGTCAGCCCTGCGCCAGAAATGCAATTCTAAATTCGAAACTATATCCATCATCGAGTACCGATAACGGTATGCGATTCGGCGGGAGCATAAGGCCAAAACTTTCTCCTTGTTACGAAAGACCAGGGGTCCTTTCTCATTGATTCCAGCTTTTAGTGGCGATTTCCAGAGTTCGATAGGGACGTTGCAGGGGCCTCTTCTGAGAGTTCCGATGGTGTTCCGATGGCCAACCACGTAGGTGGGACGGACCATGGTAAAAACCAAAAGCTAACTCACAGGAAAACACTGAGTCAACCTGGACATCGGGAAGCGGAAATTAATGCATCTCCCTTGTTTTTCATTCAATACAGGCTTTTCTCATCCAACTGAAACACTTTGCAGCATCTACAGAAGCTCTTGCGTGTGGCTGTCCGTGTGAAAAATGAAAACTGACCTGATCTCGGTCCTGTTCGAAAGTAAATGAAATGAAGAATGCGAAGATACAGATGCAAACAGATACAGATACAGATTGCCTATGCGCCGTTTCTTCCAACGGACACCCACTTCACATTTGAATTGCATATATCCAAGAAATTTGACCCAGAAAACAGCTTATCGGTTTGAGACATTTGGTTACTACTTCGAAACCCATTTCATTGCAAATGTCTTCTTCACTTCCAACGTAAAGACTGTTTTGTAAATGCCCTGTAGAATATCAAGAGATCTTTAAAAAATAAAAATAAAATAAAAACGACCTAGTTAGTTTACAACTAATTAGGGGAAGAAAACTGATATGATGCTGTGAAGATATTCCTTGCAATCTGCTAAAAAAAAAAAGCATATAATAAATGTATGCCAAATATAAATCACAACCGCCGGAAGGTTGGAGAAAGGTCGAGCGTGGGTTTTGACCCGCCGACCTCCAAACGTATATATGCCAACATCTTCACACAAGAGCGCAGACCAGTTGCGTTGCTGCTAACCGCCGATGCAAACAAATCCCAGCTAACCCGAAAGCTCCGTTTTCATGCTATTTATCACCGCTCGACCGGGCCTGCGGGAGCAAATTCGAGGAAAACACATGATGTGATCCGTCAGAACGCTCTTAGGCCTTCACCACCTGGAGCTGGAAATGTCACAGGCGGGACGTTCATCGAGAGATGGGTAGGAGTGGTACTCCAAACCACCACTGTATTCGCGCTCTGGCCTGAGAGCCATTTCCGGATATTTGTGCTTGTCTGTATAGAAACCTACGCAGACTTTGACGTACAACCTATAGAACATGGTATGATTCGTTGTCGAAAGCTCAAAAACCATGTATATTTGGAAGCCACGCTAAACGCCACTGATATGTCACCGCATATTCTTTAATCTATCGTGTCGCCCGAGTAAGGATAATCCATTCTATAGTTTTATATTTATATTTAATATATATATATATATATATATATATATATATATATATATATATATATATATATATATATATATATATATATATATATATATATATATATATATATATATAAAGAAATTAATAAATTAATAATGCGATATGGTTTCTCTCATTCACATCGAAAAAGGAAAATTTTATTCCTATAAGATAATATATATGAATTTGTTTAAATAAAAATTGTGCTGTTAGTATCGACCGTTTGTATGTTCGTATAATAAGAAGCAGTGATTTATTAATGGTAGAGAGATAGTATATGATTTTAGTGTAAGTGGTTTTATTGATATTTGTAAATATATCCAAATTTAAATATGCGTTTAAATTTTATTCATAGTATATAACCGTCATGGTAGGGACGGAGGAATGTTTTGAAGGTATGCCCAAGAGTCCAAGCTGATTTGGACACGCACATGCCAAAAGAATTCTGACCCGCTCTTCACGTCGCCTGTATGTTTTATATGAATATTTTATTCGGCCAAACTGCCAGATATGAACATAACTTTTGGCCAATTTGTTGGCAAATTCTTTAGCTACATATTTTTCTCTGAATGGACCCCCTGTATCGTTGGAGTCTCGTAGCATTAAAATGGGAGAGACCAATAGCGTGTCGAACGCTCATTTATAAAGTTGGATGTTTCTAACAAAAGTCTAAGCAGTAAGTCTTGGTATATGGCATGGAATGAGCATTAATTATCTAGTGTAGTTGTATATGAAAATGAATCACTTGGTTAGTAAATGTTGAGAATTATTAATCTGGGTATATGGGATGGTATAATTATTAATTAAGGTTGTTCTTTATAAATCAATTTTGGTATATGGGATTGTATGTTTATTAATTAGTGTAATTTAATTGGTTGGTAAATATTTATAATTATTAATTTTATAGTTAAATTTATGTAATTTTTAAATTATAAAAAAAAAATATATATATATATATATAAACAAATAAATCGTATGGCATATTAGAGGGTGATATCTAAGTAATGGTGGCAAACCTGATGATGTAGCATATTATTAAACACGGTCCGAATGGTGGCATTTATATATTATGATCATATTCATATGTGCGTGGTAGTACATTAAACTATAGTTAAGTTGGGAAAATAGTTAAATTACCTAATTAGATGATTCACTTCAAAGAGGGATTTAGATTAAATAGCTTTTGCATATAGAAAGTTTAGAGTTAAGCTATTGTATATAATGTAAAAGTTTAAATGCTTGTACCTATAGTTTAAAAGTTATAGTGTGTATTTTGTTTATATACATTATTAAAACTAGTAATTATTAAATAATTAAGCTAACAGAGCAATGCATAAACATTTACCAATATATTTATATGATAACAAATAAATTTGTTTGGGAAGTCGATTTTATATCAAATAAATTTAAAAATTGTATTTTAACTCGCATGTATTTGTTACAAAAGCAGGGAAAGAAAATCAACATTCATGTATTAGTTATGTCATAAGTAGCTGAAAATCAATTATCCCTTCTATAGCTGCATCTAGGAATAAAACATTCTAGACAAGTTTATAAACTAACACTTTGATCGATAAAACCTTGCATTCCACTCTAGATGTAGTAAGCATACATTACCCTGCATAGGACAAGGAGGTCGCGTTGCCACCCTCCTTGACCTCGGTACCAATAAGACCTGCATGCAGGTAAAATAGCAAAAGAACTATACCCGTATGCCAGCTCTAATCTTACGAATATTATATTTTGTCAGTCTAAAAATTTATCCACTCATGAATTTATTATTATGTATTTCAGGAAAATTACCATGTTAAATACATACCAAAGGCGGCAGCGCCAGCGACATGCAGCGCCGCCACCTCCACCTTCACCATCGCCTTCACCACCATCAAGATCGCCGTCAGCACCTGTTGCTCCGCCTGATCTCACTACTGTGATGAGCTCATTAGAAGCCATTATGGAAACCTTGAAAGGGTCGCAGTCGACCAGGAACAAGGAGGAGCGACGTCAGTCAGAGGAAAGACACTCAGAACGGCCGAAAGATTTTGATGACAAACCCCACAGGGAAGATATCTCACGGGAACTGCAAAAGATTAAACTCCCGGAATTCTCTGGAGGACGAGGTGGAGAGCATGCCGAAGCATGGTTGGAAGGGATGATCAGATGCTTTGCATTAAGAGAATATTCTTCAACTTCTAAAACAAAGATCGTTGTTTTCCAACTCAGGGGGAATGCTCTGATTTGGTGGGGGAATATGGAAAAACAACTGCATCTGACATCAGATACCGTTCCTTGGGAATTGTTTGTGGACCGATTCCGTGCGAAATACTTACCGCCTTTCTTTCAAGAGCAGCAAGCCGGAGCCTTCCATACTCTAACCCAAGGGGGTAAAACCGTGGAAGAATACGAGACAAAGTTCATGGAACTTGTGAAGTATGTCCCTTATCTAGACACGGATGAATGCCAAGCCGAGCGTTTCATATTTGGGTTAAATCCTCGGATCAGAGCCATGGTAAGAATGTGGAAGCCACCAACGGTGGCGGAGGCAGTAGAATGTGCTCATTATGCAGAAGAGCATCTGGGAATTAAAAGGGATTTCAGGCCAGCTGAATCAATACCGCAGGCATTTACAGGAAAGACTCCCCGAAATTTCTTCCGAGGAAATAACTCGAGACCACCTCCTTATGGTAACAGGTTTACCCCAAGAGGAGCGGGGGCAGGAGCTCCCAGGACCATAAATGCACTAGCTTCCGGGTCCTCAAACACCAGTACTTGGAGGTCTCGAGGGACCGGTAATCGAGGAAGGAATGGGAGGGGAAGCAGCACCAGGGGACAGAGTTCTTGGTCGGGGATTTCTTAGTCAAACGAAAGAGGACCAACCCGAGTGGACTGTTGGGGATGTGGAGGACCCCATCTTCGACGGGATTGTCCGGAGAACTCGCGGCGAACACGAAAAGAATCGTCATCAGATGCTCAAAGCGATCACAGAATCCATGTTGTCGTCAACAACAACCAAGCAGTGCATCAGTCCACAGTAGTGGAATCTTCGGGTACAATCAATGGAATAAAACTCAAAATCTTGTTTGACACTGGAGCTACTGATAGTTTTATTTCATCATATGCATTGAATAAATGTGGGTTGGCAGCCTGCAAACAAGACGATTTTAGACAGGTAGAAATGGCTTCAGGAGACCTTCAATCGGTAGAATTAAGTGTGGAGGATTGCAAAGTTGATCTAGGAGCCTGTGTGACCAAACTAAAAGTATATGTCACAGCCCTAGGTACTTACGACCTGGTGATAGGAATGGATTGGTTAGAATCGCATCGAGCATGGGTAGATTGTTCCGGGAAAACAATACTTTGCGTAAATGATATGGGTGAGACAATCCAAATTCAAGGTATTAAGAGAAAGGTATCCTTGCGTTTCATCTCAGCCATGCAGATGAAGCGGTGCTTGAGGAAGGGCTGTCAAGTGTATGCCGTTCAAATGGTAAGCAAAGAAAAAGGGCCTTCCTTAGATCAGTATCCGATTTTATCAGAATTTTCGGATGTCTTTCCAAAAGAACTACCTGGACTGCCTCCTCAGAGAGAACTAGACCTCACCATTGAGTTGAAACCTGGTACGGAACCTATATCCAAAACTCCTTACCGAATGACTGCCCCGGAACTTCAAGAGTTGCAAATACAGCGAAAAGAACTATTAGATGTAGGGCACATTCGACCCAGTGTTTCACCATGGGGTGCTCCAGTAATCTTTGTCAAGAAGAAAGATGGTTCATTACGACTGTGCGTGGACTATAGAGATTTAAACCGGGCCACGGTAAAGAATAGGTATCCAATGCCCCGCATTGACGACCTTTTCGATCAAATGAAAGGAGCTACAATATTTTCAAAGATCGATCTGCGATCAGGTTATCATCAACTCAGGATTAGCGAGAGCAACGTTTCTAAGACTGCATTCCGAACTCGCTTCGGGTATTATGAATTCATCGTGGTGCCATTTGGGTTGACCAATGCACCTGCAGTCTTCATGAACCTTATGAATAGCGTTCTCCGCAAATATCTCGACAAATTTGTACAAGTTTTCCTGGACGATATCCTCATTTACTCTAAGAATGAAAAGGAGCATGAAGAGCATCTTCGGATAGTGTTATCTTGTCTCAGAGAGCACAAGTTATATGGAAAATTATCCAAATGCGCTTTCTTCCAGAAAGAAATCCATTACTTAGGTCATATCATATCAGACGAAGGAATCTCTGTAGATCCTGAAAAGGTAAATACAATCAGGGAGTGGCCGATACCTAAGAATGCACATGAAGTGCGTAGTTTTATGGGTTTAGTAGGTTACTACCGAAGATTTGTGGAGGGATTCTCCAAGATTGCAAAACCAATCACAAACCTTCAGCGTAAGGGTGTTAAGTATGAATGGACTGAGGAATGTGATAAAGCTTTTTCTGAGCTTAAGCGATTATTGACTAGTGCACCGATTTTGCGAGTGCCGGATATGGATAAAGATTTTACTGTATGTACCGACGCATCTAAGCAAGGGTTAGGTGCAGTTTTAATGCAGGAAGGAGGCGTAATAGCATACGCTTCGAGAAAATTAAAAACACATGAACTTTATGCTACGCATGATTTGGAGTTAGCTGCGGTGGTCTTAGCCTTAAAGATGTGGAGACATTACTTGGTGGGGAGAAACTTTGTGCTTAAAAGTGACCACCAAAGTTTGCAGTATTTATTCACCCAGAGAGACTTAAATGCAAGACAAAGACGATGGAGTGAACTCCTAAACGAATACGATTTTGCAATTTCCTATATAAAAGGAAAGGAAAATGTGGTAGCAGATGCCTTAAGTAGAAGACCCCGAATATTCTCCCTCATACCTATCAAGGTGAACTTGAGAAATCAAGTGCTTGAACATCTGGTAAGAGACAGTTGGTACTTAAAAGTAAGGTCAGGGCTCGAAAGCGACCACTCGAAGGAACCTAAGTTCGATGGGTATGATTTAGAAGAGGACGGAATTCTACGATTTCACGGAAGGATGTATATACCAGATAGTGGGGATCTCCGAAACACCATCTTGAAGGAAGCACACCGAGCAGTATATTGTGCACATCCTGGGGTAAAGAAGATGTATGCTGACACCAAGAGACTTTTCTTCTGGTCAGGCATGAAAAATGACATTGTCCAATTTGTTGCTAGATGCCTTGAGTGTCAACAGGTAAAAGCCGATCATCGCCACCCAGCAGGTCTCTTACAATCTCATGACATCCCTATGACCAAATGGGAGATAATTTCTATGGATTTTATCGTTGGGCTGCCTCTTACCCAACAAAAGCATAATGCCATTCTGGTCGTGGTGGATCGATTAACAAAAAGCGCCCATTTCATCCCAGTAAGAGATACTTATGAAGTAGTTGATGTAGCTCGAGTATTCATAAATGAAATCATCAGATTTCATGGAGTACCTAAGAAAATTATATCCGACAGAGATCCTCGGTTCACATCAAGGTTCTGGAACTGTATGCAGTCGGCCTTGGGAACCCAGTTAAATTTGAGTACACCCTATCACCCTGAGACCGATGGACAGACAGAAAGGGTAAATCAAGTACTCGAGGATATGCTAAGGATGTATGTTATGGACCAACAGTCACGCTGGGAAAAGTACTTACCCTTGGTAGAATTTGCTTACAACAATAGCTATCATAGTTCAATCAGGATGCCGCCATTCGAAGCTTTATACGGAAGACCTTGCAGAACGCCGTTGAGTTGGGACAGGTTAGAAGACCGAATAATCGTCGGACCCGACTTGATCCAAGAAATGGAGGATCAGGTAAAACTGATTAGACAACGGTTAAAAGAGGCTCAGGATAGACAGAAAAGCTATGCGGACACTCGCAGGACAGATAGAAGCTATGTGGTAGGAGATCAGGTTTTCATCCGAATCAGACCTAATAAGAGCACCATCCGGTTTGGGAGGGGGACAAAATTATCCCCCCGGTTTATAGGACCGTTTGAAGTCCTGGAAAAAGTTGGACCTGTCGCTTATCGTCTTGCACTGCCACCCCACCTGCACAAAATTCATAATGTATTTCACGTGTCTGCCTTACGACATTATATTGCTGATAAATCTCATAACCTTCAATGGAAGGAACTGCATGTATCGGACGAGGGAACCCTAACAGTCGAACCATTACGTATTCTGGAACGTAGGGTTCGACAGCTCACGAACCGCCGGATAGACCAAGTAAAAGTCCAGTGGGACAAGTATAGTCCTGGATCAGCGACTTGGGAGGATGCTGAGACTTTTTGCCAGAATTACCCCAGCTTGTGCTAAATTTTGAGGACTGAAAACTTTTTTTATATAACTGCTCTATTTGATACTTGACATTTTGAAACATTATGTAAAGATGAGTTTTACTTTACTGGTACATGGATACCCATAAAGATAAAATGCTACTTCACTTTACTGATACAAGATATATGCTATTGGTTTAGAATTTACTGGTGCATGAACACCGATATGCAAAATGTCATTTAAATTAACATTGCAAGAATATGAAATCCTAGATTAAATATTATAGAGGAAACTATCTGTTGATGAATTTCATTTACATTTCAAATATGATCAAAAGAAAGGAAATAGAAGAGTAACTACATTTTAAAAATGAAAAGTGAAACACATTGGTATACAGATTGAAAGGGGTGAAGCAATGCATCAAAAAAAAAAAAAAAACATGTATGAACTAAATAGAAGCAGTGTCGGAAATGAGAAATTTTATTGGACATATTAATACCTATTTAAACAAATTTTCTTTTTATATAAGTTCTAGGAGTAATATCATAGATATCAAAGTATTTTGAATATGTAAAGGTTGTTATATGGGTAACAATTGGTTATGAGCAATATAGATGCATATGCTGTAATATGTGTACGAGTGTTTACATTGCAAATTGTGTACCAGAGATTACTTCGCAGAACACAAGTTACCGAAACAATAGACGTGATGACAGAATCCCAGAACGTTGAAACTCCATGTGATTCCATGATAGGGTGTTGACCCTGGTTCTACTGAGAGGGGTGGAGGTGTTGCCCACTGTTTATCCTCCAATGCCTGGAGTCATGGGAGGACTGTGCGAGTCACGCTCCCCTAGACGTGTGATGATGACTGCCGAATGCCTACAAGCATATCAGGTCGATATAATCAACGCTGATATCCTTAAGGTCTATGAATGGATCAGTAAAAACTGATGCCAGGTCATATTCCGGTAGAGGACGGATAGGAAGGGAATGGAAGAGATTAGGAAGGACAGGATGATTTTAGAATAGTCTGCAGAGACGGTTGAGATGTGAAGTATCAAATAAATTACAAAGAAAAAGAAACATGCATATACAAACGAAATTCAATCTTAAAAAAAAATATATATATATATATATATATAAACCTTTTCACTTATGCCCTAATCTCTAAAAACATAATTATCAATATGAGTATATGAAGCCCTAACTTCGGGACGAAGTTTTCTGAAGGGAGGAAGTATGTAATGACCCATACCTAAGTGACAAATAGGATAACCGATACAATTATGTTTGGATGAACCAATCAAATAATAATATAAGTTAATTAAGGCAAATTAATTAATATTATAAAACAAACATAAAGTCATCACACCCATTCCTCATTTTTTTAATAAAAAAATTTAATCAAGCTTATCTCGACATTAATGTACCCTTAAATGAAGATAAGGTCGCCTTAAATGGTGGCAGACCCTCATAAATGTAATAAAAGATCTTCGGGAATGAAAGGCGATGGGGAGATAGTTATAAGGGGGAGGATGTGAAGGAGTAAAGGGGGGGTTTTTTGTTGCAGAGAAGAAAAATTCTACATTCGGGAACAAATGGATTGAAGGATACGCAGAGTTCTAAAAAGAGAGTTTCACTGTTCTGGGATTTTGGGCACGGGGGCAGAAGATCACTCTTCTGGGTCTAGGATTGCTCCTAGATCGGCTGGGAGGATTGTTGTTTTGGTAATCTGTTCTGTTCACAACATCACCAGCATCAACATCCTTGGGAGGAGAGCTATCATCACAGTCCTCAAAATCATCAACAGCATTCCAGGTATTTCTTTTAGGTATAGATTTGTTTTAATTTCACTGCAAATGTTCATTGAAATACAGCACTGCTGAATATCTTTTCTCTGCAATTAAATCTCTGTGTGGAACCTTACATTTCACTGATTTATGTTACTGCTGAATATGCATTTAGTTAATATTGATTTTAAATTAAATCTCTGCGTATGGGATCTTACAGAGAGCGACAGAGAAATCCAATTTCTCCATATCGAGGATTACCAAAGGTATAAGGAGCAGCCAGTATTTTCTTGCAGAGCAGATCTCTATCTGGACGCAGTTATTTTGCAGTAGTTTGCTAGAGAAAAATAACGTCAAGTGGAAGGAAGAGCACACACTAAGGAAAAAATTTCCTCGGGGAACTTCTAGTCTCAGAAGTAAAATTTCCCTTGAAGATCAGTAGTGGCTGTAAGCAGAGTTACTAACTCCAATAGAGAGTGCGTAGAGCCTAGCAGTAGCTGAGCAAAAGGGAAGAGGAGGTTTTCGGCATATTTTATTGAGATGGCAACAATCGGGTTGCGAGATCAGGATAGGTTGGACGGAGCCTCCAACTATGTGATCTAGAAGGAAAGAATTTCCTTCCTTCTAGATGAGTACGATCGCAAAGCATATATTGATAACGTGGTGGCTATTCCCACGGATGCAAATCAGCGAAAATAGTACAAGAAGGAGATAGCGAAGGCAAAGAGATTGATTCTTGATGAAGTTCGGGATCATGTAGTTTCACACATAGCGGCTTGGGAACGGCCAAAGAGATGTGGGACTCTCTTTCCACGCTATATCAGGGATATTCCGAGCAGCGGAAGATGTACTTAGAAGAAAAGTTGAGGTGCACCTGTATGCAGAAGGGGGAATGCATAGATCCTTTCCTTACTAGGATTAAGTAGATATGAGATGAGCTGGCAGCCGTAGGGTCAGCACCTCAACCTACAGTTTTGGTACGAGTAGCCCTCAACAATGTTTCTAAAGAGTAGCAGGTTTTTTCCAAAGTATTTTGGGCAGAAAAACCTTGCCAAGATGGGACAGAATGTGGGCAGACTTGCAGCAGGAGCAGTTGAGGCGAGATTTGATGAAGAGCACCATCAGTGGCAGCAGCAGGAGAAGTGGATCGAAACCAATAAACAAGGAGGAGAATGTGGCCCTCGCATCAAAGGGTCCCAGTCAGGGACAAGGGGAGCAGCGTAAAAAGAAGAAGGACCTATCGAGTGCTTTAGGTGTGGCGAGCTAGGCCACTACAATTCCCAGTGTCCTCTCAGGAAGAAGGACAAGGACGAGAAGCAGGACCAGCAGGCAGCTTCTGCCAAGATTGATAGGTTGTCCTCTAGGTTGGAGGAAGATTTCGCCATGATTGTATACATGCCTCCACAAGTGAGGTGGGGTGACTTGGTTTTGTAGCCCCAGAGTGATACAAGATGGGCAGGATTCTTGAGGAGGTCCACCTCTTGAATCAGTACCTTGCTACGAGAGCCCACAATACGCAGTAGCAGGATGGACCAGTGGCAGTTGGTGCAGTCAGATGCCAGAGTGACAGATGCAGTACCTAGTAGCGGTCAGATACTGGGCAGCGCAGTGCAGAGTTGGCAGTAGTGCAGCTGGCACAGTGCAGAGTCAGCAGTAGCAAAGGCTTTTGTGACAGCGCAAAGGCTAGTAGCAGTCAAGACTTGAGTGACAGATGCATCATACTGAACACAGTTGATTCAGTATTTTGGATGTTTTTCAGTTGCAGATGTTGCAGCAACAGCAAATGAGAGGGATTTGCAATGCAGATGCAGTGTTGGCAGCAGTTCAGCAGGGTCAGCAGCAACACAGATGCAACTCATATCAAAGTTGCATAGTGGTTGGTGGGTAGCAGTAGCTAGATTTCAGCAGCGTGACAGGAGATGATGAAGAGATATGGTGTTGTTTTAGTGGGTTGCAGCACTAGAACACTTTCCTCGCTAAGAGGGAGTGTTAGTTTTTGTAGCATCAGATGTGTTCTAGCCACGAGATTTGGTAGAGAGGCTAGAATACATGTATTCTCCCATACCCAGAAATCGTTTCTGGAAATTCCGCCTAGAGACGACTTAATTAGATTTGTTAGACAGTATTTAATATTTCCTAAGACTTAGGGAATATGATTAATTAATCAGAATTAATTAAGTCATGATGAGAATGTTCTAGAAAAGTACATGAATCGATTTCTAGTTAATCCTAGACATCGATTAAGATTTAATCATGGTCGTTGAAGTCCCAACGAAAGATTATAAGAAGAAGTCGAGGGAGCTTGGAGAAAAGACACCAAATCAGTTGAGCATTCGATTTTACAGAGAAATCGATTTCCAAAGTAACAGTTGTGTTGCAGGAAGTGATTCAATGAGATCAAAGCAGTGAGAGAGGGGCAGAGATAGTGAAGTCGGAGGAGGCATTCCAGATCTGGCTAGTACAATTATAGAGAGGCAGTGCAGTGCCCTCTAGAGGAAATTTTGCTGGGGAGAAGGCAAGATTTAGTGCCAAAAGTTGGGCAGAGGTTCCAAAGGGCAGGAGAATCAGTTTCCCAGACAGCAACTGACGAGACTGCTTGAGGTGATGCAATTCCGAGCTGTAGTGACGTGGTGACTGCGTAAGGTGACGCAGAGACTGCGCAAAGGCAGTTTGGACGACTCAATTTCGAGCTGAGGTCAGTGTCGAATAGCCTGTGGAGTGAGGAATTTTCCTCACTACATATTTATGCCAGAATTTTCTCTGTTTGGATTGCCAGTTTGGGCATCCATAGTTGGTACTCAGATTTCACTACTGCATAATAATAAAACCCTCAATTGTTGCACCGATTTCCCCAGTTGGGTTTTTCTGGGGACATTGGTCCAAAAAGAACGATGTTATTTGTGTGTGTGCATATATTTCTTCCTGCGTTTATTTTTCTTCTGCGGTTTATTTGTGAAGGTTGCAGTGTATTTAATTTGATATTTATTGTAGGTAACAACAAATAGATTGTTAAGAATTAATTTAACAATTAGGAGAATTAACATCAGTTGCTGCAACAGGATTCGGGGTTAGCTGAATTTTCACACTAATGTCTCCAAGCTCCAAAGGGGTTAGCCAGGTACATTATTAGGTGGTTTCTACCTTTAGAGGGGATAATATGTCCAAGGTACATCCCTCAAATGATGGTGGCATGTGATAAAGAGGTGAAATGGAATAGGGAATGAGAGGGGCAATCCTAGGCCACATATCGGGGCACAAGGGTGGCGAGAGAAAGGGAAGCCCACACCTGGGTGTATAATGTGTAGGAGAGAGCAATTGTGGTGCATGAGGTGCCTCGGCCTTGATTTTTCCACCCTTTTTTATATGCCTTTTGCCTTTTATGATTTTTCTTTAATTAACTGCTCAAGGCTCAAAGGACAAGAGCATGATGTGTAAGATATAGCAATGATTACCCCCTTCTAGATAGGGCGGTTCATTGCCCTCCAGCGGTTGAGACAATCATCAGTTCCTGAATGATAAAGGAGTATCATCTAGGGCCTAGAGAACTAGGGTGATGACCATGGGTATGGGGTAGAGCTCATGTATTAGCTTTTGCCCACATGCTAATTATGTTTGTCTCGACTCTTGACCATCTTTTGCATTTTGTTGTACAATTTCCTGTTGAATGTGGCCATTTATGCTTTTACTTTTCTTTTTAGTTGCTTCAACCTTCGAGGCATCGTTCCAGGCCTGACCCAAGGTGGGGGTAAGGGAATGAGAAGGCCAACCCAATATGGACCCAAAGAGGAAATGTGGACCCAGGTGGGAGAGATGATGAATGGGGATATAATGAATGGAAGGGGAGTAGTATATGTGGATAAGGGAGCGGGACCACACAACCAAAGTCAGGGTTTCCCAAGTAGTACCACCCTAGAACCAAATGGTCAATAAAGGAGATCCCACGGGACTAAGATCCAAGGTAACATCCAGAGGAGATCAAGGGGACAGGAGTACAAACTAAGCAGACTCTTTCCGCCAAATCCCCCCATGAATCCATGCCCATAAGTGTCCATGATAAGTAAACCCAATACTCAATTACCAAATGACAAGACAACGCTTTAGATTCGGGAGGCCCATCTTCAAACATACGATCAATACAGATGGGTGAGGGACCACATGGTTGGCTCAAGTGGCGCAGAAATGGCACAATGAGCTAGTTGAGGGCTGAAAGGGGCTGTTGGTTGTCGGTTGAGGTCCATATTGGGGATATTACGAAGTGGTGGGTAACGGGCCCTAAGACATTATGTCAAAAACCTAAACATCATTCAACTTTTTTTCATAAAGAATTGTCATAATACTACAAGCCCTAGACATTAAGAGTTAGGCACAAGAGTATTAAGGTAAGGGTTTCCATATCTTCTAAAGAAAACTTGGAAACCCTAGAAGCAACTAAACCCTAAAAATTTTCATACTAGACTTTTAACAAATAATCATGCTATACATACCTCAAGATTACATAATTTTGTCTTCAAGGATTGATGTTCCATGTAATGCCTTTTCTTGCAAACTGATTAAAACACGTTGTTAGATTATTAAAACATAAAGAACAAAAACAACATGTAGTTGACTTTTAATGAGGACTGTAAAGTGGTCCAAAATGTTAGATGCTTTCTCTTAACTATAGTAAAGGCTTCTAATAATGAGTTGCTATAGGTCTTCAGACTTCTCCTTATATTGATATAGACTGCTCCCTTTTGTGATAGAGATAATGCATAAGGTTTTTCTTTCAGTATGCAAGACATTTATTACACAAAGAATGGAGACCTTGATCCTTTTCAATGTTCCAGAATTGCAAGATTACCGAACTTCAAAAGATTGAGATTATCTCCCATTGAATTAGTCTTCTCAAGACAGATCAAGTATTGTGATTTTTCTAGGTTGGTTTAATGTCATTATTGAGGGAGTTCGGATCCTTTATATAGGTGCACTTTACTTCGTCTTTCTTGAGAATCTCGACTCTTTAATATAGTATTATAATAGATCTTTCAAACAGACTTATGAAGCTTCTACATAAATTTGTCTTGGCTTCTTTCTTTTGTTAACTTGATAGACTATTTGCCCAAAAATTTGAATGATTTCAAACTTTAGTATTCTTACACAAGACTTTGAACCCTTTATTTCAGACCTTAATTTGTACTAGTGTTATCGGAATTGAACTAGTCCTACAAAACCAGCTAGTCCGACCAGTTTGCCTCTGAACCGGAATCGACCGGTTCGGTACCGAACCGGCCAAAACCAGTCGATCTAACCGGTTTGGAGGCAAAACCAGTCTGAACCGGCCCTCTGAACTGAAATTGGCCGGTTCGGTACCGAACCGGCCAAAACTGGTCGGTCCAACCGGTTTGGAGGCAAAATCGGTCTGAACCAGCCGGTTCGATAACTAGACGGTTCGATACCAAACCGGTCGGTTCGATATCAGGGTCGGCTTTGTTCTGTTTGTCCCTTCCCAGATCAGCGTAAAATTTTATTTTATTTTCAATTGGTTGGCCCCCATCTAATTCTCCCCTAGGCCAACCTAATATTCAAACCTATGGTCCTACTATTGCTATGCATTTTGTAATATTCCAAGTAGAAATAAACAGCAATATAAAGCGACATAAACATGAAACTATAGCAAATAGAGAGACATCATACATAGACTGCAAAATATGGAGAACGTTGAGCCATGTTATTATATACTGAAAGTAAAATGAGTACAAAGGTGATCAAAATGATAGCACCTTGGCCTGCACAAGGCACGCTAGAGATACTCTCAGAAATGCTCGCGGAATGGCTGCTCTAACAATGACTACATTATCTCTCAAAGGCTGCTATTGCTACTGCCAGACTGCTGCTGCTACTGGAATAAGATGATACTTTGGGGTTGTTCCCCTGCTCAGAAAAATGCGGGACTTTGGGAATGAGCTCCTCACTCAATACCCAAAAAAGCCCAGAAGGGGTTTCCGGAAAGGATGACCCTAGAAAATCACCTCCCAAGACAAATCACAATGTCCCTGTGAAATACGCTAGCCCTAAAGATGTCACTGCAAATGATGGCCTCCTCCTTTGACAAAATGCTAGAATAGCTAAGGGTTGATCCCTTCTCACTATCCCGAGCTGAATCCCCTGATAAATCTCAACTCCCAGCACTACCTCCTCCAAGAACTGCGTTGTCCCTCCTCAAGACTGCGCTGCCCAAGCAAGTGCGTAATCCTTGTTGTAGATGCTATGGCTCCCACCTGAAAAATCACTGTAGAACTCCTCACCCGAGCAGGCACTCAAAGTCCCTTGGGGCTGAGGTTGGGATCTCCACTCGGAGACACATGGTGTGCTAAACAACACTTGCAGACTTTGCTCAACAACAGAAGCGTGCTCAATGTCAATAGAAAAAACAAGATGCATAATCGAATGAGCAAATGAAAGGCCTCTCTCCCTCTTTATGCTTGGAGTGCCTCTCTCTACCCTAGGCCCCACCAAAACTGTGTTGTCCCTCTTGGCCACGCTGTCCATCCACCTCTGCGTTGCCTAGGACCCACACTGCCCACGCTACCACTATTCCCACGCAGTCACTTCGACCCCTTGGGCCCCACGCTGTTAAGTAAAGATGCTTAAGTGACTTTTAGGAAGTGTTTTATTTCCGTAAGCGTGAGTTGAGTGTCTCCTAACCCACTTTATTTTCTGACTTTAACTTCATAAAGTAAAATGGCCAAAAATTAATATTACCAATTAGCTGCTGCCAATTGGGAATATTACAGTCCTCCCTGCCAAAACGTTGCTTGTCCTCAAGCAACTGCAATGATGGAAGCTGCAAAATCTTCTCACTCTTCTAAGTGGCATCCTCATCCGGTAAGTTCCTCCACCTGACCAAATACTCCCTAAATCTCCTGCTCCGCAACTGTCTCTCCCGGTTATCTGTGATGGCCTCGGGCTATAGTACCAAATGCCCCTCATCATCTGTGGATGGAATCTCCTCGGTGGCGGTCACTTGTTGTCCCAATGCCTTCTTCAGGCAAGATAAATGGAAGATATTATGGATCCTGCTACCCGTGGGCAACTCCAACTCGTATGCAACCTCCACGATCCTGCGTATCACCCTGTAGGGTCCATAGAAGCGGGGCTTGAGCTTCTCGGCCCCCTTCTGCTTTAGTGTGGACTGTCGGTATGGTTGAAGCCATAGGTAGACCAAGTCCCCTACCTCAAACTGCCTCTCAACCCGTCCTCTATCATCATACAGTTTTTGTTGATTTTGTGTTGTAGCTAAGTTGTCCTTGAGGGCCCGGAGTATATCTTGGCTCTCTTGGATCCAATCCTTGGCCCTGGGGGCCTTACTAGCACCAAACATCACATCAGCAAAAGACAAAGCATGGTATCCATATAAAGCATAAAATGGAGACATACCAATGGACATATGATACGTCGTGTTGTAGCAGTACTCCCCCAAGTGCAACCATCGTAGCCATGCCTTCTGTTGCCCTATCACATAGTTTCATAAGTAGCCCTCCAGCTACTTGTTCACTGTCTCCATCTTCCCATCCGTCTGGGGGTGGTAACTGGTGCTTGGAGTCAACTTTGTACCCACCAACCGAAAGAGCTCCTGCCAAAAGCCGCCCATGAAACAGTTGTCCCGATCACTGACAATGGTCTTTGGGAGACCATGCAACCTGAAAACGTCCCTGAAAAACAACTCTGCCACCTGAGCTGCTGTGTACCGTGCTGATATGGCAAAGAAGTGTGCATACTTTGTCAGCCAATCAACGACTACAAAGATACAGGCCTTGCCCTGTACCGCAGGCAACCCTGTGATGAAATCCATCGATATGCTCTCCCACTTCCCCTCTGGAATGGGAAGAAGTTGTAGTAACCCTGCGGGATGGCTCATCTTCCCCTTGTTCCGTTGTCATACTTCGCACTCCCTAACATGCCTGAGTACGTCCTCCTTGAGGCCCTTCCAAGAGAACCTCTCTCTGATGGCCCTGTAGGTTTTGGTGAACCCCTGGTGGCCTGATAGTGGTGAGTCATGTGAGGCATGCAACACCTTCTCCTTGAGCTGAGAACCCCAGTCAAGAAGATCCAATCTCTGAAGTATATCACCTCATCCATCACCCTGTACGTGTCATCTGTAACCTGTTAGTCCAATATCTCACAGGCAAAACGGTCTTTGGAGTACTCTACCAACAATTGAGCCCTCCAATCCGTGTTAAAACTCATCAAGGACAACGTTGTCGGTCAGAGTGAGAGAGCATCGGCCACCACGTAGTTCTTCCCCTTGACATACTCAATGTCAAAATCATATGCCTGGATCTTGCTGACCCACTTCTGTTGTCTCTCCTGCAACTACTTCTGCTCTAAAAAGAACCGAAGGCTGTTGTGGTCAATCCTCACCCTGAATCTGTTCCCCACCAAGTACTGCCTAAACTTGGCCAGGGCATGCATAATAGCCAGCATCTCCTTGTCGTATATGGGATACAACCTCTCATGCGGCAATAGCTTTCTGCTCTCGAAAGCTATGGGGTGGCCTCCCTGCATCAAAATTGTGCCTACCCCCTCTCCTGATGCATCACACTCAAGGACAAAAGGCTGCGTGAAATTCGGCAACACAAGAACTGGGCAGCTACTCATCACCTCCTTGAGCCTGTCAAAGGGCCCTCTGCGTTGTGTCTGTCCAACTGAATGCCCCCTTCTTTGTAAGATCTATAAGGGGTGCAGCAAGTTGGGAAAATCCCTTGATGAACTTCCAGTAGTAGGTGTAGATGCCTACAAACCCCCGAAGCTCTGTCACGTTCTTCAGCTTTGGCCAATCCCGGATGGCCCTGATCCTCTCCTCGTGGACTCTCACTCCATCCACACCAATGATATGCCCTAGATAGAGCATCTTTGTCAACCCAAACTCGCACTTGGAGAGCTTAGCATAGAAATGTTTCTCCTCCAATATGTGCAACATAGCCTCAATGTGCTGCAAGTGCTCCTCCCATGTCTGGCTGTATATCAAGATGTCGTCAAATAATACCAGCACAAACTTCCTCAGTTGACCATGGAAGATGTGGTTCATGCAGGACTGAAAAGTCGCTGGTGCATTGGTTAGCCCAAAGGGCATCACCAAGAACTCGAAGTGGCCATAATGACATTTGAAAGCGGTCTTCGGAACATCCTGATCCCTCACGCGAATCTGGTGGTACTGGGATCTCAAATCAATCTTCGAAAAGAACTTTGATCCCCTCAACTCATCTATCAACTCATCAATCCATGGAATGGGGTATCGGTTCTTCATGGTCTTTTTATTGAGAGCCCAATAGTCAATGCCCATCCTCAGTGTGCCATCCTTCTTCTTCACCAGTACAACAGAAGAAGAAAATGGGCTAGTGCTAGGACGGATGTGCCCTAGTGCTAAGAGCTCATGAATGACCCTCTCAATCTCATCCTGGTAGGCCTTAGGATGCCTATAGGGTGTAGTGATCACTGCATGGATGCCTTGCTCAAACTCAATGGTGTGCTCAAACCCCTGATCTAGCAGCTGCCCTAGTGGTATATCTCCAAAAACCATAGCATATCTATCTAAGATAGACTGCACATCTGGGTGTATGCCCTGCCCTGTAGACCTTGCCTCCGAAACACAGCTCCACTACCCACTCTATATCTCCCTTCCGGAAGTCTGCCTCCATCCAGTGTGTTGAAACTGTCTGTGGCGGATAAGTGTGCATGCCCCGAATCATCTCGTGCTTCCCAATCTTCTTGTCCATCCACTCCATCTCCAAGGTCTCCCAATCTGTGGTGACCTTCCCCAGCGTGATCAACCACTGCACTCCCAGTATCACGTTGGTGTCCGGAATGTCCACCACAAAGAAATGATCTGTCAGAGTGTAAGTCCCCATAGTCACTGCCAAGGCTGGCACATACTTGGCACACTACATGGTTTCTGGCACCTGGAACCAGTACCAAAAACCCATCAAAGCTCTCTATTGGTATGCTCCTTCGCTCTACCAATTGTGCATCAATAAAATTGTGGGTAGCCCCACTGTCCACTAATACCGAAACACGTTGTCCCTGCACAGTACCTCAGAGACGTAGTGTCAAGTATTTGGGAACCCCTCACAAAGAAGCAAGGACTCCCCCAGTGGGTGCAGATGCTGCACCTCCCGCTCCTAGTGGTGGAGGTGGCGGATGATCTCCTCTATGTACTGCACTGCTGCCTCCTGCCTCCATGTCCTCATACCCATCCTCTTCTCCATCATTGTTGGAGAAAACCTCGATATAGTGTGCCTTCCCCGCGACACAACAATGTCCTGGTGCCCATGGCTCCTGGCATGTGAAGCATAGCTTCTACCGCCTCAGATCTCTCCTGGTCTCATCATCAAAAGGCCCTCGGCTCTGGTTCCCCTTTGGAGGCGAAACCCTCGTGTCCTTCCCCTTCGGCTGAAATGCCGATCTCTGGGGGAAAGGAGCTCTAGTCCTGGGTAGGGCATCCTGCAAATCCCGGGTCCTCCAAACCGTGTCATGAAGTGTAGCCAGCCTCGTCGATCTAACTAACCCCCGAATAGGCTCTGCCAATCCATTGATGAACATGTAAATCATCTTGGCTGAAGACAAGTCAGGCACCATCATGGAGAGTCTCAAAAACTCAGAAATGTATGTGTCCGGACTCCCGGTCTGCTTGAGCTTAGTCAGCTCAACAAAGTGCTCCTCCAGATCCCTCCGATCAAACCGCTCTACCAGCCTCCGTGTAAACTCATCATATGTTGTCACCCCTAAGTGCCCCAGCATGGCCATCCCATGGAACCACCAATCATGGGCCTCACCCTCCAGGTGCAGCGCTACCACCTTGACGGCCTCTGCCTCTGCCATCTGATTCAGTTGGAAGTAGCTATCCAACTTCTCCACCCAAGCCTTTGCCGAACACTTGGAGGATCCATCAAATGTCAGCAGGTAAAATCTGCCCACTGTACGTTGTAAATCCCCATCCTGATGTATTTGTCCCGTCTGTTCTGGTTGCGGGGTCTGCTGTCCTCCTTGAGCTACACAAAGTCATGGAAAATGAGAGCCTCACCAAACTCTCGCCCGTAGGACTGATACTCAGCAAAATAATCCCCCATGTGAACCAGCTCCGGTTCCTGAGGTGCTCCTGCCCCCGTGCCTGTAGCAAGAAATGTGAGCATTGTGAAACGTGGGGGAGTCAGTGATGCCATCTGTTGCGCTGTGAGGTGCTCCTGCAAGTGATGGGATGTGTCGGATCCTTCTCCAGTGTGGAAACCCCTTAGGGTTTCACGCCGTCTCTGGTCTTCGTTGAACTTCTGTCCCATCTCCTCTATCCTCCTCGACAAATCCTACACAGACTTTAGGAGAAGTTCCCCAAACTCCTTCCCTTCATCTTTCTGCTCTACCATGGGCTCTTCCTCTTCTGTATCCACTACCGGAATGCAGTCACCTTCTCCAAAAGTGGCCTCAAGTTGCCTCTCTTGGTCCTTATACCTCCTTCCCCAGTAAGTGAAGTATGTTTTACCTACGGGTGTCATAGACAATCTGCTCCATAGTCTGAGCCAAGTCTATGAGCTCTAATATCACTGTAATATTCCAAGTAGAAATAAACAACAATATGAAGCAACATAAACATGAAACTATAGCAAATAGAGAGACATCATACATAGACTGCAAAATAGGGAGAACACTGGGCCATTTTATTATATAACTGAAAGTGAAATGAGTACAAAGGTGATCAGAATGATAACACCTTGGCCTGCACAAGGCAAGCTAGAGAAACTCTCATAAATGCTCTCGGAATGGCTGCTCTATCAATGACTGCATTATCTCCAAAAGGTTGTTGCTGCTACTACCGCACTACTGCTGCTACTACTGGAATAAGATGACTCTTTGGGGTTGTTCTCCTGCTCAAAAAAATATGGGACTTGGGGAATGAGCTCCTCACTCAATACCCTTAAAAGCCCAAAAATGGTTTCCGGAATGGATGACCCAAGAAAATCACCTCTCTAGAGAAATCACGTTGTCCCTATGAAATATGTTGGCCCTGAAGATGTCTTTGCAAATGATGGCCTCCTCCTCTAACAAAATGATGGAATAGCTAAGGGTAATCCCTCCTCACTATTCCGGGCTGAATCCCTAGATAAATCTCAGCTCCCGACACTACCTCCTCCAAGAACTACGTGGTCCCTCCTCAAGACTACGCTGCCCAAGCAACTGCGTAATCCCTGCTGTAGATGCTATGGCTCCCACCTGAAAATCCAATGGTAGAACTCCTCACCCGAGCAGGCACTCGAAGTCCCTCAGGGCTGAGGTTGGGATCTCCGCTCAGAGACGCCCGGTGTGCTAAACAGCACTTGCAGACTTTGCTCAATAGCAAAAGCGTGCTCAATGTCAATAGACAAAACAAAGATGCATAATCGAATGAACAAATGAAGGGCCTCTCTCCCTCTTTATGCTTGGAGTCCCTTTCTCTCCCCTAGGCCCCACCAAAACTGCATTGTCCCACTTGGCCATGTTGTTCATCCACCTCCACGCTGCCCACGCTGCCACTATTCCCACGTAGTCACTTCGACCCTTTGGGCCCCACGATGTTAAATAATGATGCTCAAGTGACTTTTAGGAAGTGTTTTATTTCCCTAAGTTTGGGTTGAGTGTCTCCTAACCCACTTTATTTACTGAATTTAACTTTATAAAGTAAAATGGCCAAAAATTAATATTAACCAATTAGCTGCTACTAATTGGGGATATTACATGTTCACTATCTCTGCTTTTCCCATCCGTCCGAGGGTGATAACTCGGTGCTTGGAGTCAACTCAAAGACCCACCAAATGAAAGATCTCTTGCCAAAAGCTTCCCCCTGCCCGACTCCGTCCCGATCACTAGTCCAGGTCTTTGGGAGACCATGCAACCCGAAAACATCCCTGAAAACAACTCCACTACCTATGCCGCTATGTACCGTGCCCGATATGGAAGCTAAGAAGTGTGCTGTACTTTAGCCGATCAACAACTACCAAGATACACCTCTTGCCCTACACCGTGGGAAACCTTGTGATGAAATCCATCGAAATTCTCTCCCATTTCCCCTCCGGAATGGGAAGAGGCTGTAGTAATCCTATTGGATTGCTCATCTCCCCCTTGTTCTACTGGCATACTTCGCAATCCCTGGCATGGCAGAGTACGTCCTCCTTGAGGCCCTTCCAAGAGAACCTCTCCCTGATGGCCCTACAGGTTTTGGTGAACCCCTGGTGGCCTGATAGTGGTGAGTCATGTGAGGCACGTAGTACCTTCTCTTTGAGCTGAGAACTCCCAATCAAGAAGATCCAATCCCTGAAGTATATCACCTCATCCATCACCCTGTATCTGTTATCCGTGACCTGTCTGTCCAAGATCTCGCAGGCAAAACGGTCTTTGGAGTACTCCACCAGCAATTGAGCCCTCCAATCCGTGTTTAAACTCATCAGAGAACGTTTCTGGTTTGTGTGAAAGAGCATCGGCCACCACGATGTTCTTCCCCTTGACATACTCGATGTCAAAATCGTATGCTTGGATCTTGCTAACCCACTTCTGCTGCCTCTCCTGCAACTGCTTCTGCTCTAAAAATAACCGAAGGCTGTTGTGGTCAATCCTCACCCTGAATCTATTCCCCACTAAGTACTTCCGAAACTTGGCTAGTGCATGCATGATAGCCAACGTTTCCTTGTCGTATATGGGATAAAACCTCTCATGCGGCAATAGCTTCTTTCTTTCGAAAGCTATGGGGTGGCCCCCTTGCATCAAAACTGCGCCTACCCCCTCTTCAGATGCATCACACTCAAGGACAAAAGACTGCGTGAAATCCGACAACACTAGAACTGGACAATTGCTCATCACCTCCTTGAGCCTGTCAAAAGCCCTCTGCGTTGTGTCTATCCAACACAATGCCCCCTTCTTCGTAAGATCTGTGAGGGGTGCAGCAAGTTGGGAAAATCCCTTGATGAACTTCCGGTAGTAGGTGCAGATGCCTACAAACCCTCGAAGTTTAGTCATGTTCTTCGGCTCTGGCCAATCTCGGATGGCCCTGTTCTTCTCCTCGTAGACTCTCACTCTGTCCACATCAATGATATGCCCCAAATAGAGCATCTCCGTCAATCCAAACTCGCACTTGGAGAGCTTAGCATAGAAATGTTGCTCCCCCAATATGTGCAATAGAGCCTCAATGCACTGCAGTTGCACCTCCCACGTCCGGCTATATATCAAGATGTCATCGAAAAATACCAGCACAAACTTCCTCAGTTGATTACGAAAGATGTGGTTCATGCAGGACTGGAAGGTGGCTGGTGTATTGGTTAACCCAAAGGGCATCACCAGAAACTTGAAGTGGCCATAGTGACATCTGAAAGCGGTCTTGGGAACATCCTGGTCCCTCACGCAGATTTGATGGTAACCCGATCTCCGATCAATCTTCGAGAAGAACTTTGATCCCTTCAACTCATCCATCAACTCATCAATCCGTGGGATGGGGTATCTGTTCTTCATGGTCTTCTTGTTGAGAGCCTGATAGTCGATGCACATCCTCAGTGTGCCATCCTTCTTCTTCACTAGTACAAAAGAAGAAGCAAACGGGCTAGTGCTGGGTCGAATGTGTCCCAGCGCTAGGAGCTCATGGATAGCTCTCTCAATCTCATCCTTGTAGGCTTTAGGATGGTTATAGGGTGTAGTAATCACAGCCTGGATGCCCTACTCCATCTCGATGGTGTGCTCAAACCCCCAATCCGGTGGCTGCCCTGGTGGTATATCTCTGAAAACTGTGGCATATCTGTCCAAAATCGACTCCACATCTGGGTGTATGGCCTGCCCTGTAGACCCTGCCTCCGAAACACGCAACTCTATTGCCCACTCTATATCTCCCTTCCGGAAGTCTGCCTCCATCCGGTGTGCTGAAACTGTCTGTGGCGGATAAGTGTGCATGCCTCGAATCATCTCATGCTTCTCAATCTTCTTGTCTGTCCACTCCATCTCCAAGGTCTCCCAATTTGTAGTGACCTTCCCTAGCGTGATCAACCACTACACTCCCAGTATGACGTTGGTGTCCGGAATGTCCACCACAAAGAAATGATCCGTCAGAGTGTAAGTCCCCATAGTCACTGCCAATGTTGGCACATACCTGGCACACTGCACGGTTCTGGCACGTGGTACCAATACTAAAAACCCATCAAAGCTCTTTGTCGGTATGCTCCTCCGCTCTACCAACTGTGCATCAATAAAATTGTGGGTAGCCCCACTGTCCACTAATACTGAAACACGCTGTCCCTGCACAGTACCCCGGACACGCAGTGTCAAGTATTTGGGAACTGCTCGCAGAGAAGCAAGGACTCCCTCGGTAGGTGCAAACGCTACCCCTCCTGCTCCTGGTGGTGGAGGTGGTGGATGATCCCTTCTCTATACCTCACCGCTACCTCCTGCGTCCATCTCCTCATATGCATCCTCTTCCCCGTCACTGTCGAAGAAGACCTTTATGTAGTGTGCCTTCCCAGAGGCACAACGATGTCCTGGTGCCCACGACTCCCGACATGTGAAGCATAGCTTCTTCTATCTCAAGTCTCTCCGGGTCTCATCGTCCAAAGGCCCCTAACCTTGGTTCCCCTTCAGAGGTGGAACCCTTGTGTCCTTCCCCTTCGGCTGAAATGTGGGTCTCTGGGGGAAAGGAGCTCTAGTCCTGGGCAGGGCATCCTGTAAATTTCTGGTCCTCCCAACTACATCGTGAAGTGTATCCATCCTTGTAGATCTAACTAACCCCCGTAAAGGTTCTACCAACCCATCAATGAACATGTATATCATCTTGGCCAAAGACAAGTCGGGTACCATCACAGAGAGTCTCAAAAAATCGGAAATGTAGGTGTCCGGGCTCCCGGTCTGTTTGAGCTTGGTCAGCTCAACAAAGTGCTCCTCCGGATCCCTCCGATCAAACTGCTCTACCACCTTCGTGTAAACTCTGCATATGTTGTCACCGTTGAGTGACCCAGCGTGGCCATCCCATGGAACCACCAATCATGGGCCTCTCCCTCTAGGTGCAGCTCTACCACCTTGATGGTCTCTCCCTCTACCATCTGATTGAGCTAGAAATACATATCCAGCTTCTCTACCCAAGCCTTTGCCGAACACTTGGAGGATCCGTCAAATGTCAGCAGGAAATATTTTCCCATTGTACATTGTACATCCCCATCCTGTGTGTATCTGCCCCCTTTGTTCTGGTTGTGGGGTCTGTTGTCCTTCTTGAGCTGCACAAAGTCATGGAAAGTGAGAGCCTCACCAAACTCTCGCCCGTAGGACTGATACTCGGCAAAATAATCTCCCATGTGAACTGATTTCGGTTCCCGAGGTGCTCATGCTCCCGTGCTCGTAGCTAGAAATGTGGGGGAGTCAATGATGTCATCTGTTGTGCTGTGAGCTTCTCCTGCAAGTGATGGGAGGTGCCGGACCCTTCTCCGGTGTGGAAACCCTTTGGGGTTTCATGCTATCTCTGGTCTGCGATAAACTTCTATCCCATCTCTTCTATCCTCCTCGACAACTCCTGCACAGACTTTATGAGAAGTTCCCCGAACTCCTTCCCTTCATATTTTTCCTCTGTCATTGGTTCCTCTTCTTCTGCATCCACTACCATAATGCAGTCACCCTCTCCAAAAGTGGCCTCAAGCCTCCTCTCTTGGTCCTTATACCTCCTTCCTCGGTAAGTGATGTATGGTTTTCCTGCTGGTGTCATAGACAATATTCTCCATAGGTTGAGCCGCTGTAATATTCCGAGTATAAATAAACAGCAATATAAAGCAACGTAAACATGAAACTACAACAAATAGAGAGATATCACATACATAATGAAAAATATGGAGAAAGCTGAGCCATTTTATTATATATCTGAAAGATACAATGAGTACAAAGGTGATCAGAATGATGGCACCTTGCCCTGCACAAGGCAAGCTGGAAATACTCTTAGAAATACTCCCGGAATGGCTGCTCTATCAGTGACTATGTTATCTCCAAACTCCTGCTACTGTTGCTACTACTGGAATAGGATGGATCTTTAGAGATCTCCCCTGCTCAGAAAAATACGAAACTCTGGGAATGAGATCTCCTAATACCCAGAAAGGGTTTCCTGAATGGATGACCCCGGAAAATCACCTCCCTTGAGGAATAACGTTATCCTAGTGGAATACGCTGGCCCTGAATGTATCTATGCAAATGGTGGCCTCCTCCTCTACCAAAATGAAGGAATAGCTAAGGGTTGATCCCTTCCTACTATTCCGGGTTGAATCCCCTGATAAATATCCACCCCTGGCACTACCTCCTCCAAGAACTGCGTGATCTCTCCTCAAGATTGCGTTGTCCAAGAAAGTGCGTAATCCTTGGTTGAAGATGCTATGGCTCCCACCTAAAAATAAATGGATATAACTCCTCACCCGAGTAGGCACTCAAAGTCCCCTGGGGCTGAGGTTGGGATCTCCACTTGGAGACACCTGGTGTGCTGAACAACACTTGCAGACTTTGCTCAATAGCAAAAGCATGCTCAATGTCAAGAGACAAAACATAGATGCATAATCAAATTAATGAATGAGGAGCCTCTTCCTCTCTTTATGCTTGGAGATCCTTGCTCTCACCTAGGCCCCACTAAAACTGCATTGTCCCTCTTGGCCACGATGTCCCTCTCTCTCTGCGCTGTCATGGGCCCACGCTGCCACCTCCCTCACGCTGCCACTTCGACCCCTGGGCCCCACGCTGTCAAATAATAATGTGCTCAAGAGACTTTAGGGAATGTTTATTTCCTAAGTGTAGTCTAAGTGTCTTCTCACCCACTTTATTAATCGACTCTTAACTTTATAAGAGTAAACTTTCCAAAAATTAATATTGTCAATTAGGTGCCGTAATTGGGAATATTACGTATACCATGTGAAAATTCCAACACTGGAATCCTATTGCAACAAGTGGAAATTATTCTCCTAATTGTTAATTTAATTTAACAATTTATTTGTTGTTTGCTACGAAAAATACTAAATAAATCACACTACAACCTACATAAAAAAAAAAAATACGATAGAATAAAATGCTAGAAGATGAGAAGTGATAGCACAGACATAAAATAAACACAATTATTTTTGGGCAAAAGTTCCCGGAAAAACCCAATGCAGGAAAACCGGTGCAACAACTAAGGATTTTATTATTATGCAACAGTGAGAAATTATGAGTACAACTGGTTGTCGAAATATGGCTATCCTACAGATAAAACTATTGGAAACTCGGCCCTCAGACCCCCTGCATCAGCCTCAACGCTACGTTGTGCAGCTTTTTTAACGTCAAGCCTCTGACTGATCTCTGATGAAGTCGTTCTACCTTCTACTCACTGGGAAAACTCTTCTCCGACACTTTGGGACCGCTTCCCGACCTCTGGAACTGAAAATGTATTTCCCTCTCAGTAATTCGAAATTGCCTCTAGAATCTGCTACGTAGTCCCTGCATCAACTTCTCCGTGGCTCTTTTGCCTCCTTGCAAATGCACTCGCTAGATCTATAATACTTCCTCTAGCTTCATTGTCTCTGTCGCTCTATCATTGCTTCGATCTCTGGCTCTCTCCGTTAGCTGACTTCTGCTACTTTGGAAATCGATCTGCCAAGAAAATCGAACTATTGAAGTGCTTTCTCCACCACCACATCGACCTCCTCTTATAATCCTCTGTTGGAGCACCAATGACCAAGATTAAAATGTAATTGATGGTTAGGATCATCTCTGGATTGATCCGTGTGAGTTTCTAGACTATTCTCACCTTGAATTAATTAATACTATTAATTAACCTATTTTCCTAAGTTTAGACTTGGGAAACAATAAAAAATTTGTTAATAATCTAATAAAGTCACTTCTAGGTGGAATTCCCAAAAACAATTTCTGGGTTCTGGAGACCTCATGTATTCTAGCCTCTCGACAATGTTTCGTGTCTAGAAAAACATCTGATCTACAAAAACTAACAAACCTGTCATTCCTTTAGAGGTTGAAACCACCTAATAGGTTCCTTCATTAACCTCTCTTGTCGAGGAAGGTAACACTAGTACATGTTCAAATCCCATTTGGAAGGGAAAGCTACTATGAAATTTCCACTTTTTGCCCTGATTAGCGAGCTTACTTATTCAATTGCACTAATGGATTATTGTATGGGAGGGTGAGGAGACACACCAAATCTTATACAGGATTGTAGGTGGGTTTTCATCTTGGACTTGGCCTCCCTATATGGGATCCAAGCCCTCCAGTGGGTCATAATGGCATTTTTAGGATGAGCGTTGAGAGCCATGGGCCTCCAACCATGAAGAGCATTGATTGCCATGCCACGGGCTTCATCACCACCACCACATTGCTTTTTTGTGCCCTAGTTATACATAGATGATGATGTACTTGGACCGTGTTGCCCAGTCGGCTACACATTGCACCCGACACTTGGCAGCTAATCCAGGGCCCAGAGGAGGTTATGTCTTTCCTAGGGAGACATGATGACATGTGTCATCTTCTATCCCTCATTGATGGAGCATTGACTTGATTATGAGCCATTTGGAGACCCATTTGGAGCCCACAAAACCCAAATAGGGGGTTTGGTTATGTTTTACAGCATTTGGAGGGCATGACCATCTTCATCATCATTTTTGAGGCCCTCTCCCTCACTTTGAGAAAAAGAGGCCTCAATGCTAGCCTTGGAGAGCACTTCGCATTGATAACGTTGTCCCTGTGTGAGAAAAAAAGAGAAATAAAATAATGATTAATGTTTAAGCTATCTTGGTTGGCGTGTAACCAAGGGTTTGTTACCTTATTTTGATACCTTACGGGCTTATTCTTTTGGAATTTGAATTGATAAGTTATGTATAAATAGGAGAGTCTCTCTCTCATTCGAATCATCACTTCTTGGATTAACTGTCTTGGAAGAATTTTACACTTTTTTCTTGGTTGTCTATTGGAGATATTTTGATGCATTTCAATATTTTTGGAGATGAAATATTGTTCTCTCTTAGAGCCATCTTCTTGATCTTGGATTGGATATATCTATTGTTATCTTGTAAGTAAAGCTTGTTGAAGATTTGTTTTACATGAAAAATGTCTAATGTGTGGAAATCTTGTAACTAGCTATTTCTTTATGCCCTCAATATTGAATATCATTGTAAAATATGGTTAGATTTCAAATTTGTGCATGTTACTCATTGATAACAAGTAGATGAATGTTCCAAGTGGAGTAAAACATGTCTTCCTTCCATAAAATTCCATTGATTTTGGGTGGGTAAATGTTAAAGAGTGCTTGATAGAGCATCACTTTTTAGCTTCCTTGAAGACAATTTCGGCCAAATTTCGAATCACATAGACTCCATAGACCAAGGATAAGGCACTAATCAATGAAAATTTGGTGATCACCCTTTTTTCCCTTCTCTTTTATCCTCTTTCTAAATTTCGGCCCTAAACCTAAACGACTTGCGAGGGCTTGATGAAAATTGCATTATGTGAAAATTCGGTGACCCGAATCCTATTGTAGCAACTGATATTATTTCTTCTAATTGATTATTTAACCAAACAATTTATTTGTTGTTTCCTACAACAAATATCAAAATAAATACACTGCAACCTTCACAAATAAACTGTGGAAGAAATAAAATGCTGGAAGAAAATGCTAGCACACACACATAAAATAACACAGTTATTTTTGGACAATTTCCCCAAAAAAACCCAACTTGGGAAAATCGGTGCAGCAGCTGAGGTTTTTAATATTATGCAACAGTGAAATAATCTGAGTACAATTGAATGCCCAAACTGGCAATCCTACAGACAAAAAATGGCAAGAAAAACTAGTGAGGAAATACCTCACAACACAGGCGAATCCGAGCACTGACCTCAGCTCAAAAATGTGCCATCCAAACTGACTCTGTGCAGTCACTACATCACCCTCACGCGGTATCTATGTCACCCAGCATGGAACAACTTCTCCTCAATCTATTTGATCAGCTACTTTCTGGGAAACTGAATCTTCTGCCCTCTGGAACCTTTGCCCAACTTCTGACACTGAATCACTTCTTCTCCCCAGCAAATACGAATTTGCCTCTAGAGGCTACTTCGCTGCCACTACGTCAGCCTCACTATGCCACTTCTGCCTCTCTACAAATGCACTCACTGGAACTGGAATGCATCCTCTAGCTTCACTGTCTCTGCCCCTCTCTCACTGAATCTCTCTCCGGCAACAAACAACTGCTACTCTGAAAATTGATTTTGCAGTCATTAGAGAAATTTTGAGGTCTAAAATGGGCCTCCTAAGAAAAATGTACAACCAAAATAAAATTTATAAGAACCAATAGGATCAAGATGATGATGTCAACCATGGGGGATGATTCATCATTTTTGGGGTAAAAAGGTGAAAAGATTAAAAAATAATAAAATAATAAAACTACTTTTTCAACTTGTATTTTCAATTTATCTCCCTAAGATTTTACTCAAATTTCGAGCGGGAGTAGTCATTGGATGCAAAATTTAATTCCTCATCCAAGGAGTACCTATGTTTCATACTTTTGATGGACCTTGGTATATGAAAAATAATAAATACATGAAAAAACGTGTTTGCAATCACGATTTTCATGTATTTCTCATTTTTTGTGTAGAAGAGTCCATCGAAAGTATGCAACATGGGAACTCCTTGGATGAGGAATCAAATTCAGCATCCACCGAGTGTTCCTGCTCAAAATTTGAGTAAATCCATAGGGAGATGAGTTGAAAATACGAGTTGAAAAAGTAGTTTTTCCTTTTTTCCCTCTAAAATTTGATGATGTAATCTAATATTATTTTATTATTTCCACTATTATTTTATAATTTCCTTAGGAGGCCCATTTTAGACCTCAAAATTCCCCTAATGAAAATCGAACTACTCAAGTGTATTCTCTAAGTGCCCATCGACTTCTTCTTATAATCCTCTGTTGAGACTTCAACAACCAAGATTAGATCTTAATCAATGGATAGGATTAACTTCAAATCGATCCATGTGAGTCTCTAGAAAATTCACACCTTGACTTAATTAATTATGATTAATTAATCATATTCCCTAATTTTATACTTAGGAAATATTTAAAAACTGACTAATAATCTAATTAAGACATCTCTAGGTGGAATTTCCAGAAATGACTTCTGGGTTTTGGAGATATCACGTATTCTAGCCTCTCCACAAAATGTTAAGGCTAGAACACGTCCGATGCTACAAAAACTAACACTCTCTCTTAGCAAGGAATGTGTTCTAGTACTGCTACACCTCTAGTAGTAATACTTTGCTTTTGCACCATCTCCTGTCAGGCTGCTGATGTCTGGCTACTGCTGCCCACCAACCACTGCGCAAATCTGATATGCGTTGCATTTGTGTTGTTGTTGACCCTGCAAAATTACTGCCAACACTTCATCTGCGCTGCAACTCCCTCTCATCTGTTGCTACTGCAACTACAACATCTACAACAACAAAAAATTCCAAAGTACAGAACCAACTGTGTTTAATATGATGCATTTGTCACCTGAGTCCTGACTGCTACTAGTATCTGCATTGTCATTGAAGGGTTTGTGCTACTACTGACTCTACACTGTGCCAACTCTGCACTGCGCTCCCCAGCATCTGACTGCTACTAGACCTGCATCTATTACTCTGGCATATGACTGCACCAATTATCACTGGTCCATCCTTCTACTAAATACTTTGGGCCCTTGTACCAAAGTATTGATTCAAGAGGTGGACCTCCTCAAGAATCATGCCCATCTGTAGCGCTCTAGGGCTACAAAACCAAGTCACCCCACCTCACTCCTGGAGGGTTGTCTACAAACATGGCGAAGTATTCCTCTTGCCTAGAGGACAACCTATCAATCTTTGCAGAAGCTTCCCCGTTAGTCATCAGTATTTCTTACTTGTTAGTGATGACTTGTTGTAACAGCCTAGTTTTCCAACAGCCGATCTAAAATTTGTCAAATTTTCCAGCTGGGAAAACACCCATAAAATTTTTTCCCCCTAACTTTCCAGTCTGCCCATGACGAGATGAAACCTCATTATCAAATCCTACCTAGCCTCAGCCATACTAGTCTTCCTATCAGCTCTAAAGAGACGATCCAAATCTGTTCAAAGAACCTCCCCTAAGTTAGGAAGTGGCGCTCTAAGGCATTTCACCCTTGGCAAGCTATCCAGGAGCCAAAAAAACTCCATCTGCTATAGACCAGTCATAACAGACCTCCCACTCTACTAATGAAGTCAGTTATAGCCCTAAGTCGCGCCACTTATACACCCTTAAGTCTCAGCGATACATTGACCATATTCTCAAGCTGATTTTTGGTGTTTTATAGTGTTTAATAGATCTTTCAAGGATAGGAAACATATCAGCATCTCAGAAGACAATTCTTGGCTCCACATGAGAATACTGCTGCTTCTCAATGTGATCTTGAGCCTGAGATGAAGCACAGAGCCAAGAGCTTCTCATCAAGTTCTCGCGACCTCATTCAAGGCCTGAAAGGATAGTAGTAGAAAAAACAACACTGTCAAGGGCTGATTGATCTGTCATGGCTAAAAACCTCCTTCATCTATAAGCAGAGGGTTAAAGGCGCCTCCTTCATCTATAAGCAGAGGGCGATGTCCAATGTTTGACTTTAGGAATTGCAACTGACTGTGAGACAGATTTTTTTTTAGCAAACAATGAGACAATGACTAGGGTTTTTCTGAAGTAAGGTTATGTTTGAAGGCAGAGGTGAAAGTAGTGTTTTTTGAAAGTTTGTTTGCCTGCCATCATCCATAAAAGAAACCCTTATCAAACATATTCATCAAACTTTCTACACTGATTAAGACAGGGGTTAAAGAGCATCAGACACTTTGCCAAGTGAATATCCTCCTTCGTTCATAAGCAGATGGCCAGGGCATTGATTGATTTCAAGATATGATTGATCAAATATTGAGTGGTAGAACAATAAGAAATAGTTGAAATAGAGAAACAAGGTAAGAGACCAAGAAGGAAAGAAGAGGTACCCACTTTGCAATTCAGGAGGTCAAAACTTGTCTTATAACAAGGTCTTTCAAAATGATGCAAACTCAAACGAAACAAGATTGAAGAATGGTTGATGAGATGGAAATTCATAACATTGACAAAGGACATAATAATGATTATATTTCAAGGAAACTAATTCCCATACTCATAAAAATGTGTCTTTCAAATATAATTATCATAGTTGACAAGGAAATCTGAAGCTTATTTCGAGCGATACAAGCTGAACACGATTGTTCATAATATGAAAAAAACGACTTTGACATACTTTTAGATTACGGAGAAGATGTTAAAAAAATGTAGGCATGTTCATTATTAAAAGGCCGGAGGGGTACCATATCGGTAAAATGTGAGTAAAGACATAGGATGATTAAACCTAAGATCAATGCAAGCTGCATTTTTGCATCTACGATCAAGCGACCCCTACCAATGATTATGTTACACACTATAAATAGACTATACTCATAACATCCAGGAAGAAAAAATGTTAGTTTATGTTGCAAAAGGGAAAAGGGACCTACTGTCACAATGCAAAGAAAACCTCTGCCAATATAAAATATCCTCTACGAGTGTCCTCTTTTCGAACTGACAAAGACGGATCAAAGTATAAAAGGGATATTGAGGTGACAGTTCAGCTTCTTCCTCAGCAAAAATGGCATTGCAAATAGGTTTAGAAGTTCTTAAATATGCACAAAGATCATGACATGTTTTTAGGTCTTGGAACCTAGTCAAAGCAATGTGAGCGTGCCACTGTAAAAAGGGAAGGACCCTTCCCTATGAAAAATATGTCAAAGATACCAAAGGGCAGATCTTTTCTCTCTATGAAGAAAACAAGTCAAGGTGCTCTACTATTACATTTTGAATAGAGGTAAAGCAGTGGGTTCTGAAAGGTTTGCAGGATTTTTCATTACCTTTGAATGACAGGGCAAAACCTATAAACTGACAGGTTCATTATCATTGGAGAAAAGTGAAGGCAGATAGTCAAAAGAGTAAAAAGAGGCCATGGCATATGGCAAAGGCTCTGAATAGGCTGCTCTTCAAAAAGAGGGTTGGATGACCTTTTGTAACACAAGGTTTGCACTTACAGTGACCAACAAAGTTCTTATCCACAGTCAAAAGGGAGCTCCCATAACACAAGTTACAACAGATGAGGAATACAAAAATAATAGGTGGGAAAGAAATTTGAAATTACAATATCAAAAAGGAGGACCCTTTTACTCTCTAAATTAGAAGCAGTCAAAATTTCAATTTCTCATAAGGGTTAAGGGGGGTCTCGCTTATTAACAAGTGGTTTTTACCACTATGATACATATCCAAACAAAGGACATCAGTTTGTGTGTTGAGAGATTTGAAAGAAAAGGTTTCAAATTTTGATTTAAAACAAAGTCCTTTTCAAAATTTTTGAAAAAACCCTCTCCAAATCAAATCTGAAAGGACCGTTGGATTGTTGCTCTCTAAAGGGTCAAGGACCGTGGCACATTCATTTTTGCAAACTCAAAATAACGAGCAATACATCCTCTTGCTGCCCTTGAGACCAGAGAAAGGAGTTTCAAGTAGAAAAATAGAGTTTTCAAAGGTAAAAAAATTGCATGGCGCGTTTGAGCGCGAAAATTGCAAAGGGTTACAAGGCTGCGCGGCGCACCTGTAGGTGCGTGCGGCGCGCTTGTAGCCTTTGGTCTTGTCGGCCCGACAATGACCCGACATCTACCTCCACGCGGCGTTCTTCTTCATGAAAGTGCCGCGCATCTGTTGACGGCTCAAGCACCTCCAAAACAAGTTAAAAACGGCCCAAAGTCCTTAAAGGAGTGCCATCATCAAGTCTCGAGTATTTCTACGCACTCCCTTAAGTTTTTTAAAAAACTGTTAAGTGGTGCAAAGGTTCAAAAACCACGAGTTTCGAGTTTGGTGTGAAAATGAAAAATGTTGTGTTTCCACTAGCTATTGATGAAACATTAAAATATTATGAGTGTAGTTGATAAGAAAAGGCCATGTTGCCCTCGAGAACTATGTAGGCTTCGAGGGGAGAGACGAGGTGCTTAAAGGGTGAAGCAGTAGGTGTTGTTAAACTGAAATTAAGGAAGTGTGGAGTATAAAGAACAATATTTTGTTGAAAAAGAGTTAATTGTTGATTGAATGCTACAAAACTCCATCCTCTTATCCTATTACACAGTAACTGTTGACTATGTAGATGCCTTCTTTGACCAACTATCTTCATATTGTTGAAAATATTTGTTAGAAGAGCACACGAAAAGGAGCGGTGTTTTGTTTAAGAAATTGATTTATTGGATTAAATGCCTACGAGGCTACATCACGATCTGTGACACGGTATGCCTTTTACGTAGCAGAGACTTGTTGATTGGCATTGTGTTTATATTATTAAATATATTTTGTGAAATTTTGAATACGAAAAGGGTAGTGCTTTGTTTGAGAGGAAGTTTATTGGTAGTGCTACAAGACCTTTTATAACTACATCAAAACACAACGAAATTTCTTGTCACCTTGTCCTTTAAACACGGTGAATTTTGGTACTGAGGTTGCACTTTGGTGGTGTGTTTGTATTGATTGAATCCTTTGGTGGAGGTAGCCTGCTACAAAGAAAGAAGCGAGTGTCTTAGAATAAGAAGATTGTGGTTTGCTTTTATACGAAATACAAGGTTATATTGTTTTAAACATACCAAAAGGCACGGCGGCCTAACACGAAACACGAGAAAAAATCACTGAAAATTTGTGTATCCTGATTGACTGTGTTTTTGTTCTTCAAGTTTATTTGTTGAGTTGTATTTCCAGGGGAAAGACAACATTCTGAAGGAACATGGGTCTCATATCAAAAAGGGGACTTTTTACACAGCATTCAAAAACATTGTTGCCTTATCAAAAAGTGAGTTGATAGGTTGGGACAGGGTTTGGTTTGAAGAACACATTTCAAAGACTGTAAGGCAGTTTGGTGTTTCAAGAGCGCATCTAGCCCAAGATGCCGCCCAGGCAAGATAGCAGTAGTGGTTTGCACAAGAGATATGAGCCAATTTCGACTGAGGAAGTCAATGCACACCCATCTATCCTCACTACAAGAAAAAGCCACATTGGTGAGGGACATTGGTGAGGTCATGCTTATGACGGAACTTTAAGGTCCATCACCTATGTGTCCGTCATCATTGATAATTAAAAAACCGTCACTGTAAGTGTATATAGTGATGGTCCTTTATGGTCCATCACCAAAGACATTTTCAATGACACTTTTGGTGAGGGTCATTAAAGTCTCATCACTAATTCTCTCTTGGGTGAAACTTCTAGTGACGAACTTTTAATGACCCTCACCAATGCTCTTTTTGTTACTTTTGGTGACGGTCAAAAAATGTTTGTCATCATTGATCATTCAAATAAGATTTTGATGACGCTATGTGCCTATTAATATAGTTTTTGTCAAAAGATAACGATTGAATGCCATTATTGTGGAGTATTTTTTATAGTATGTCCAAGGCCATAGTGGTTAGGGTCAGTCAATTTTTTAAGAAGTAATTAGTGTGTATTATTTCCCTCAAGTAATGACTAGTCAAATAGAGATTTCCTATGAGTCAACACATGATTCATATCTATTATGTTTATTATCTAGAAAATTCCCTTTAGATAAATTTCCACTATTGTATGTAGGAAATATATTATTTAATACATAATCAAGCTCTGACAATTCTATTAATGAGAAAGACCTAACACTCCTCAACAATCTGGGCACACCTTAAATTAATGCTTTGGCACACACTAACATTTCTTAGCACCCCACATGTCTTGGAACATCTTTGTACCTAGAAAATCTTGTGATGACACTGGCGCCCAAGCACATGGTGGCATGCACTAGCACAACATGGAACTCTCTTAGCATGTGTTGGCATGCTGCATATAGTCCCTAGCATGCCCTGGAACACCTTGGTTGAATGCATTGACATACATTAGCACTTGGCACACAATGCCACTTGACATGTACCCAAATAGAATATTTGGATTCCTTGCGAAAATCTACCCAAATGGAAGAAAAAAAAACCGGTCGAATCAGAGCTTGGATGAGGGAGATATCATTGATTTAAAATTAAATCTTTTTTAGAAACTTTTTGTAATGTCAGGACAATTACAATGTGCACGAGTCAAGAACCTATATGCATGCAAATCTTTGAGGAGAAAGGAAGAAGTTATAGACTTGGTGGTTTAGAGGGAGCATACATTACCTCTCAACATGCATCCTCATGAGAAGCAGTCTCAGAAGGTTGTGGAGTAGCTGCCACAATTGGAGAAGTAGAGAGGATACCGAGTGGAAGCGTCCACTCAAGCAGAGACCTCCATGAGGGGGGAATTTCGAGCCAGATGGGAAGAGGGAGCAGCCATACCTCGAGGTGTAAGGTGGGGTGATTTGTAGACATAATCCCAAGATAAGAAATTTGGGCAAGGTCCATTGAGATGGCGTGTCTCATGGATCGAACCTGGCTGTGAGGAGACCACAATACAACAGTAGTAGGAAGGATCAGTTAGATTGAGGTAGTCAGATGTCAGCAAGATAGAAATTAGAGTGAAAGATGTCAAATACTGGAGCAGAAATCAGAGTTAGCAACAGTTCAAAGGGCACGGATGCAGATGTCAGCAGTAGCACAGAGAATCCAATACTAGACAGGTGCAGTAGCTAGCAGCAGTCAAAAGAATCTGATGACAGATGCATTATACTGATTCAGTTGTTCGGAGGCTATTCAGTTTCAGGATTTGCAGGTGCAAACAACACTAGAGAAGTGTAGCATGCAGAAAATTCCAAAGGTACCAGATGGGGATAGATTGAATTCATTTCTTGTTGAGAGGGACTGTTGAAATTTGCAACAAGAAATAGTGAAATTGGAAACTAGAAAGGACAAAAGAAAATGCACCCACACTGGTGAGGAATTTTGATGTACCAGGAGTGAGGAATGTGAGGCGTCTAATTTATTTTTCCCTTAAATAAATTGGACAATAAATAGTAATTTCATCTCATAACAACTTGTGTCAGTTAACCAAGTCATGATGATTGAGTTAGCTCAAGAAATTCAATTTAAGGTGATCGAGGTGGATATTGGTGGCCACCCACCTATTCCACTTGGGACCCCGCCATTGTCTCTTTCAGTTTTTCAGTTTCCTTATTTATAGCACAATTTACTATTTTTGTCAATTTTTCGGGTCCTAAACTTTCGGAGCCATTTTGAGGCCCTAAACGACATTTTTTGGGCATGAAAGGTTTAGCTATTTCATAGAAATCACATTAGCAGTTGTATTCCTCGGAGAGATCTTTCTAACGAGGTATCATGTGCGTCAAATGAAGATCATATGACCAAGTTACGACCTCGGGAAGTTGGCTTCCCAACTAACCCCAACGGGGCCATAAACCCTTGGTGTTACATCTCCTCGGGTTAGGGTTTTGGTTGTTTAGGGTTTTCTCTTATTTTAAATAATAAAAAGGCCCCTGATCCTTATTGTAACGCAGTTTAGAGGAACATAACTATCAGTTGTATTTATAGAAAATTTCCCATGTGCAATTATAAAGTGATTAGGATGCCATGATGGATTGCACAATCAAGGAAGGTCGATTTTCCTAATTAATATGGAGATAATTCCATAGGAATTGTGTGAGCAAGGCAGGCTGAAGGAAGACTGAGAATTGGCTAAGTACTAGACCGATTTTGCCTAGATTAGGAGGAGACAATTGGCAGAGTGTTGGAGAATCTCAAGAGAGATTAAGCATTGTATTGTTTCGTGATTCCTTGACTTAATAAAAAATAGAGACAGAGGGTTTTGAGTAGTTGCTTCCCCAGATACATCTTGCGTTGTGCGATTGATAACTTGTTTCTCATACTTACATGTGATTCATGTGCGATCGTGTTTTGTTTCCACAAATTGTAGGAAGGATTCAGTATCTTGTTTTAGTACATTACAAGATTAGATTGAATCCCATTGGTTAGATTTTCTACATGAAACAGAAGAGAGGGTTGATACCATCTTTCCTTGTGGTGGTTAGTAGGCCACAAGGTCTGTGATAAAGACCAACATAAATGGAGGAGGGCTTGCACTGTAATTTAGAGCCATAACAGAAGTCGACGTAGGTGTAATATTAACTGAGTTAACCCTAGTTTGAGGGTTGACATTGAAATCTGAAGTTCATGTCAAGATTCAGTCAAAGAAATGCCCATAATCTATGGATCCATATGAGTTAGGTCGAGTCCCTTATGGAGGAAAGAGTCGTGTTTTTTCTAAGGTTGGATATGGTTTTTTCTACAACAATTAGAAGTACATAAGTTTAATGCCCTAGTTAGGACAATTTCCTAGCATGTTTAGTTCATAAGGTATGCCCTTAAGGTTGTGACAAATTTGTGTAGAAGAAGACGTGTTATGACCCTTAGAGCGAGGTTTATTTCTGCAATACAGACCGCAAATCTGGAAGATGGTTTGCAAATTCAGTATGTGTGGAGACAACAGATCCAAAGGAGGGTGGAACCTAAGCAGAAGATTAAGCATGCAGAAGAAATGTGCCATATGAATAATGGATTGATATGCAAAGGACTTGATTTTGGTGGATTGTCCATAGAGTTTTAGACAAATATCTGAAGCAACCTATAAAAAAGTATCCATTGGATTGTTAGTGGTTTATTTGTGACCCTAGTTCAGTCATCAACAGATTGTTAGAAGGATGATAATAGGAGTAGTTCATATTTGTTCATAGATTTGACAAAAAAGATCAAATTATCGATACACAAGAACATTGACTTTGAGAGGACTCAAACCATTGTTAAGTGGCAGATTTGAAGAGCCTTGGATGAAGACAATATTGTGGGCCCTAGATCAGTAAAAAGAATTTATTGTGGTTGGGAAGATTGATGGTAGTCCAAGTACAGTTGGAGGGTTGTTAGGTGACTGTCATAGAAGAGCCCTAACTCTTGTTCTTGTGAAGGACAACAAGATTGGTAGAAAGGCAGGTGTGTGCTCCTTAGATCACCTATAAATCACTCACACATCTTATCACAATCTCTTAATTGTTCATTTCAATGCATTATTTTCACCTAGTGCTCCCTTGTGTGTCTCTAGGACTACCTAATGCTTCCTAGCATGTGTTGGCACACCATGGCACCTAGCACATCTTGGCCACATGCCACTCTGGCACACTAGCATGAATTAATGCTACCTAGCATACAATGTCACTCCCTCCTCAGAATACCTGGAACTCGCTGACACTCCATGTCACACACTCTTATTCATTCATTTCCATGCATTTTTACGTAATTCTCCCTTGTGTTTCCCTGGAACTAGCTAACACTCAACACACATTGGCACTTGGCACATCTTGGTATGCTTCCCTAGCACTCTAGAATGCCTTGGAAATATCTAACATATCTTTTCAGTCCCTCCTTAGAAAACTTGGAACTCCATATAATTCCCTATAACTCACTGGCACATATTGGCTCTTGGCACTTAGTGGCACTTAAAAACTATTGGCATGTGTTTGGATGCCTTGGAATTCCTTGGCATGGTTAAAGATAAAATTTATTTGAGATCAATTATTCACAATTAAGAGAGAAGTAATAGAGGATGATTTGGCACTTAATACAAGCTAAAATATGGCCCTTGGCATGTATTGGCACTAGTGTTGGTATGCCTAGCATTCCCCTCTTGAAAAGGTAAGGTCTTGAATTACTAACCCTCATATGTGTTCACTTCTTTTCATTTCAACTTGGTATTCCCTTTTGGCACCTGAAACTCCTTGACACATGTTCGCATACCCTAACACATGGCACATTTCTTCATGCCTTAACACATGGCATGTCTTGGCATGCCTGGCATTTATTGACACTACCTGGCACGTATCAGCACACCCTGGAACTTGTTTAAATTCCATAGAATTTCCTAGCATGCCTTGTCACTCCCCCTTTGGCACGCTTGACACTCGCTGACACCCCCAACACACCCTCTTATTCATTCATTTTCACTTGATGATTTATGTTTGATGAGGTGCATGTCTAGAAATAGTTCCTTTAGGAGAATAAAAAAATGAACGCACCATTGGTAGAGGAAGATTGAGTTCAATAACCTAAAGGAGTTGAGTTCATTGGTAGAGGAAGATTGAGGAGTTGCATAATGGAGGCCAGGAGGACCTTCCAGATGTGTTCAAGACATGTGGATTGAAAGGGATATGTGTGTCCACCATCAAAAAGTGGGTTAATTGTTGTCTTGTTCAAGGTAGATTGGTTGTCAAAGGAGTAACACCAAGCCCTAGTTGTATTCCTTGTATCAGTGTGATTGTAAAGGGCCATGATCCCTGGTACGAGAGCTCTAGCCTATTCTATTATAGTTTGTAATTTAATGAAGAATGGTTTGAAAAATTTAAAATATTTCATCTGAACTAATTGATTCCCTCATGTTTGTAGATTTCTTTGTGCAAAGTAGATGTGTTGTGGCACATGAGTGTGTTTTCATCAAAGATTCTAAGACCAAACCCAAATTCTCACGTGTCATGGAAATTCAACATATGCGTTGTTCACCTAAGAACTACATGTAACTCATCTTAGACTACTCATGTCCAATCTTAACTGGTCCCACTTAACAAGTTACCAAGACAAGGCTCATCACATCCAACTGTGGTCGTAAAACAATTAAGCAACATGGTTTACATCTTGACATGCCATAACACCTGACATGTCTTAAATTCCTTGGCATTATGTGGCATGTGTTAGCATCCCCTACATTTCTTGACATGCTTTTACACTCTCTAACACAGCCTAGCACTTCTTGACTCACCTTGGTAGTTTAACATACCTTGGCATTTCATAGCATATAACCTTGTCACTCCCTCCTTAACACACCTAGAACTCATTGAAACTCCCTATCACCCACTCTTATTCATTTATTTGCATGCATTTTTATCTAGTGCTACCTTGTGTTTACCTGACACTCCCTAACACTCCCTAGCACACATTGGCACACCCTAACACTTGGAACATCGTGGCATGCCTCCCTAGCACTCTATCATTCCTTGGAACTACCTACCATACCTTGTCTCTCTCTTCTTAGCACACTTATAGCTCATTGAAACTCCCAGTAAAAAACTCTTATTCATTCATTTCCATGCATTTTTAAATAGTGCTCCCTTGTCTTTCCATAAGATTCATTAACACTCCTTGGCACGTGTTGGTACACCCTAGCACCTAAGACATTTTGGCATGTGGCCCTGGCCTCTAGCATGCCTTAACACTTCCTAGCATACCTTGTCACTCCCTCCTTAGCACATGTAAAACTCACTGACACTTCCAATCACAAACTCTTATTTGTTAATTTCCATGCATTTTGATGTAGTGATCCCTTGTGTTTCCTTGCAACTCCTAGTTAACATTCCTTGCACGCGTTGGCACATCCTGACCGCATGCCTCCCTAACACTCTAGCATTCATTAGCATTGTTGCTAACACGTCTAAAATTATCTCTATTCTACTAGGGTCGGAATATATCTATTATAATAGAAGGACCAAGGGTCTTGTTTTATTACTACAAGCGTAGAACATGTCGAGATTAGGAAAATCTCAATTCTGAGCACAAATATGAATGTAAGCCAATATGATTGAGGTTATTGTAAGCTGAATTACGATACAAGCTAATAACAACCTGACTCTCCATGATGATGATCTAAGTTATATTTGATGAAAAATCAGGGAAGAAGCATAAATTTTAGAGTTTTTTTTTGTCTACTGAAGGAAGAATAACATAGACCAAGCCTCATAAATCCAAAAAAAATCTTACTTGATGGAGTTAACATAAGCACTAATATGAAATTTTGGAAAAGGTAACACATGAGACGTGGTATGTTGGGTCACCACTTTAATGGGAGACACTTTGAATAGGAACCCCCTTTTGGGGGATTGTTGTGTCTCCCTTGCAGGTGCTTCCTCTCTATGCAATTTTGATGATTTTTCATCCGAGTTTCTTGCTAGTTCGGTTTTGTTAGTTGGAAATTAGTTGGAATGTTGTGAAGAGTCACAACCACATTTTTTCAATGGTGATGGAAATTGGTTGTGTGTGCAAAGAGTGTGACTCTATAATGAGCTAGAAGTTGGGTTCACCTCAAAATTGGTCATGGGTCAATTATAGGGTGGTCGATTGTTAGTTTTCTTGGTTTTCACACCTGGTAACACATGAGTATTATGTTGGATCAAGAACACCTTAGTGGGAGGAAATTTGAACGAAAAATTGTTTTGGGGATCAATGTGGCTCCCTCGTAGGGGCTTTGCCTTTGTATGGTTTCGAGGATGTTGGATCCATGGTGGATGGGTGGAATTGTTAGTTTGTGTGAAGGGTAATGCAGTATAAGATTAGTTTTTTAGACCCATTTGAAGATTGACTAAGGGCCATTTGTAGGGTGATCAACTCCTATTTTGAATATACTAGGCCCAAGTCTCTTTGAATGGGGAACTTGATAGGGTGACTAACCTATCAGAGCAAGACCATGCGACACTGTCGATGAGTTAAGTTGTTTGGGAATGTAACCCTAATTGGGTGGTAAATTCAGTCCAAGGCTAAATATGGACAAGATACTGATAACGAACAAGTATTGTGAGGAAAAGATGAAAAGGACTTTGAAAAGAGAGTTATAGTGCTTGATTGTTGGCATTGGTATTGTATGTAGAATTTCAGTGCCAATTCTCTAGAATAACGTTATCTATAATGATAATTTTCCTTGCTAAGAGGGTTCTGAGACAAATTTAAAACACAACACATAAAGGGCCACTATTCAAAGCCCAATTTGCACCCCATGTTTGTTGCATTGGTTTCCATGTATTGAGGTTTCCCTAAAGAGATGTGAAACACAAACCTGTTATATAAAATTGTAACCCTTGCATAATATAATTGCAGTAATCAATGTAGTCTATACAATGGGAAATTAATTAACTTTGTAAAGCACCCACCTAGTTTAGGTTGCATCTCCATTTTCGTATTCAATAAGGAGCTTCCTCTAGTAAGTACTTGAGCCCGCATTAACGTGGAAGGAAATATTCACAAGGCACCCTGTATTGCGCAAAATGGTCATATATAAAAAGAAGCATTACAAAATAAAATAAAAGACTACAAACCATTTTTGAAATTCATCTATTTTTCTCATCTTCAATCGAGAGAAGATAAATTCCTTCGAAATAATGTAGACATGACTCTAACATTGAGCATATCTATACCTCTACGAGGATCAGATGCCATACCTTTCAAGGTAGTTCTTCTAAGAACAAACTATGCTTTCCTAGATGATTCGACAGTGACCAAAATAGTAACGTAGCCCATAGTTAATTTCCTAATCCAATTAGAGTTGGAAAATAAAGGAAATACAAATTTTCATCTCATTGTTCAAGAAATGTTGAATGTTAATAGAGCTTTAAAAAATCACCACCAAAAATATAAAATATATTCATGAAATGGTCTCTGCACTTGTCTACATATTGAATTGCAACCATACACTGGCTTGACATCATTAAAACCTAGACTAAATTAAAATTATTGTGCTCGAAATGACATTTTTTTTTTATTGTGGAGGAAATGCATTTATTTTTTCTTAAGTTCATTCTTTTTAAATATTTTTTTTGAAAGTAAAGTTCATCTTTAAATAACAAGTGGTCATTTCTTTCTTTCGTTTTCCAAGTTTGGGATGCAATAGGAACTAAACATTGAGGTCCTAGTGGGTCCCTTATTGAAGAAGTTGCTCTAGCTACAACAAAAATTGTAAGACATTGCTTTGAATATTTCAATGGTTATGGTGAGGACTTATGTATGAGGAAATTAATTGTTTTTGTAATCATCTAAGAAGTAGAAACAATATTTTCTATGCTTAAAATAATGAATGTCAAATGGTTATGGTTATTGTCTAGAAAAAGATAGTTTCCATAGCACTTTTTTCTAGATTGTTTCTTGTCACACAATTTGTCTAATCAAATCCACACGAAATCATAGAAACATACATTTTAACAACATCCCTTGCGCCAACAAGGAAAATTGTTAGTGTATTCCTTTTCCATCCACTATTAGGATGGATCTCGTTCATATCTCCATCTCCTAAAGAAATGATCAATGTAAGACTAGGGCATATTAATGTTTTTGTTGTACGAATGGAATATTGCGGGGGAAAATCACACAAAAGACCTGCGTTTCATCCCTACCAGGTACACCTTCAAATATTCTTTGCCCTCCAAGAAATGATTTATCTCAATTAGAACACACGATTTAAACTCATTGAAGATTCACTCAAGAACTATACTCTACCCAACAATGTCATCAATTGTTCTAATATCAAACTTAGTCTAGTACTTTTGTAATTGTAAGTTCTTTGGCTTACAACACCACCTTCATCCCAAATAAAACGTCAAGCTTAGTAATGGGAGCTTAATACCCGAATATAGCTAAATATACCATATCCTCCTCTATCCACTTAGATAATACTTGAGTAGTATTTAACTACTCCAATTGCCATAATGCCTTAGTCACAAATTCATCTATCCCGAGATAGAAATTATACATTAACATAAAAAACAAAGTCCTAAAAGCAATATTTCTTTTACATTTTTCCCAAGAGCCAATAAAATGACTTTTTTTCCTCAAGCACCTCTTCCCAATGCCACCTTCTACCTTTCCCAATGCATTTACAAGGATAACTTGCATCCTAAATAAGCTTAGGAGAAATTTAGGGTCATGGTTAAAAACAATCAAGTCGCTTGAAGAAATTTTGTAGGTTAAACCGAACACCCTCGGTAATTGAACCCTAATTTAACTCATCTATCATATTTGAAAGATTTTAGACGATTATTTCCCATTATTGAGTGTTGGATTTACCATAGACTCAAGGTTAATGGAATGCTTCTAAATATGGCCTATTGTTGTCTAATGTCCTATTATATTCCACCTAATAGGGGCCAGAAGGTCTCACTTGAGACACATATAATAATTCCCAATAAGTAACGTGAAAAATGTTAAATATTTGAGTGGGGATCACATTCATTATGATATTATTAGCATCCATTTAAACCACTATAACAAACATCATTATGAATAAAAACTAACATAGATCACCCAAATATAGTACAAATACAAACACATAGGTAGAATAGTAATCCATTATACTAATAACATGCATAGTATTACCTAACTCTAATGTAGGAGTGAACACCAAAAACTAATAACAAATGCAACCCCATTACAACTTCTCGCTAATATTGAATATATTTATGTATGTTATAGACCTTGCATATATAGGAAACTAGAGTGACCTCAAAAAACTCGAAATTATAATAGAGAATTTACCAACTATAAGCCACTCACCACACAAATAGACTACAAAAAGTCTATTTCTTTAGAGAAATATGCAAATTATCTAGAAAACTAGGTGCAAAAAACATATGCGCTGACTCTTTAACCTTATATACTCAACCTTTTACATATTTACTTCTATAATTTCATATTTTTTTTTAAATTGAATTTTTCTCCGTACTAAAACTTTGTAAAAAATGATCTGCCTTCCTACTCACCCCTAAGTTGGATTCTATCCTTCATATATGTCTTCTTTGTGACCCCAAAAAAAGAAAAAAAAACACGCATTCCATATCAAAATATCAAAATATTTCAAATATCCAATTTTTTCATTTCCCTTTTATTGGAGAGTCAAAATATAAAAAAAAATTCAAATATCATTTTTTTTTTCATTTCCCGCTGCTTTGTCCAGGGAAAGAGGAGGGCTGCCTCAATTGCGGTGATTTCTTTCATCAGAACGAATCTGAACAATATTCCCCAGCCTGGGGGCACTGGCCCATCCGTAACCTCCATCTCTCTTCGCAACTTGATAATACTTCTGGACAAGCGCTTGAATTGCCGTAATCAAGGTTATCCACTCGCTCACCAGAGGCCAAAGATTTGATCGAGGGTCTCCCAAGAAGTTCAAGGAAGGCACCGGTAACGAAGAGGCCGAGGTATAATTCTTTTCGAGGTTTAGTCTGCTGACAGAAATTCCTTTTCACTCTTAAACCCTTGTTGTCTGTTGAAAAAATGTAATACTTAGGTGAGATGCCCGATAGGCTATTGTTCTTCAATTTTTTTCCAGAGAAATGTCAAACTCTCTTCTTCCCTTATGTGTTATTAGAGTTTACCCTGGGTTTAATGTTGGTGATACAGTTGTTACAATATTTGAGAAAACGATACCCCCCTTAACAACATTTACTCTGTCATGCCTGAAATTGTCCTGCATTCTGTCTGGTCTGTTTAGTTGTTGAACATCCAGACCACAGGATGCCAGAGCTGTGGCAGATTCTGTTCCTTGATACTCGAAATTGTGGCATGTAAAAGCAATCCTTGCTGAATTAAGACCTTGAGGGGCATAGATATCCCAATACATCGGTGCAACAAATGCAGTTTTCCAATCGTGGCAATGAATTATGTCTGGTTTCTTTCGAGATTGTAGAAGAAACTCCAATGCAGCTCGACTAAAGAATGTAAAACGTCTGAAATCGTCACCCTCTCCATAGAACTGTCCTCGCCAAAAGAACTTTGCTGGATGGTGAGGCTCAATGAAGTACACAGGAAGACCTTCAACTTTCCCTAACCAAACTTTGCTTTTGAACAACTGACCATCAAAATATGAATCAATCTGCATGTCCAGAACCTTTAATTTTTTTACCCGGCTGTAATCCATGCAATCATATTTTGGAAGTATGATTTCCACAAGATGCCCCTTTTTCTGTAGTGCTTTGCCAAGGCTAGTCACAACATCTCCTAAGCCTCCGACCTTGGCAACAGGAGCCATTTCTGCTGCAATATGCACCACGTGCAATCCTGGCCTTGTACTTGCTTTTATGAGTTTCGGAAGGTCGGAAATTATATCCTTCTCATTCTTATCCTTGCACTGTGCATAAGCGTCCCGAATGCGTGATTCCCTGCGCCAAGCCATATCCCTTAATATTTTTGCATCATCAAAAGCCATCTTCTTCTCAAGCATCCAGCCATCTAGAGAAAGAAGTAGATTGCTCCAAAAATCCCAAGGCAAGTCTTGAACAGGTCCATCTAAAAATCGTTTGTTGTTTTCATGCTTCAGCTGTTCAAGACTCCTTTGAAATGCCTGTACTTCTTCTTGATATATTTGAAGCTGTGCTTTTATATCATTGTCTGATTCAAGAAGCCGTTGCTCTAGAATTTTAATCTGCTCATTTAAAAGTAAATTTTCTTCCTGTGTCTGTTATAATAAACTTTTATCCACTTGAGCTTGAGCCAGAGCTTCTTCTAGTCTGTCAATATTCTCCTGAAGAGCTTGGTTTTTTCTTGTAATATCATCTGGAAAAAGCATTCTCTCAGTCGATTTCTCTAGCTCTGCTTGTAAGTGTTCGACCTTTCTCTGTAAGACCTGGCACTCAGACTTCACTTTTGCAAGGTCACTTGCATTTGCCTCAGCAATCACAAGCTTGGACTGTAATTGTTTAGTACTTTCCTCCAGAGCTAACCTGTCTTTCTCCATCTCTGCAATATATTGACCATTTTTGCGGATTTCAATTAGTTTTGATTTTAAGACTTTTACCTCTTCCTTAAGTGACTCATTTTCAGCCTCTAAGGCCTTTAGCTCACTAGCAATAATAGGGGACTGACTAACATGTTCCTTGATAGTTGTGTTGTTAACCTTTAAATCTTTTCCATCTTTCCAAATGCTTTCTCTTTCAGCAATCTCTTTTTTCAAAATCTCAACTTCATCTGCAAGAAGCTCAGTTTTTATCTTTTCCTGTGCAGCATACTTTAGTTTTGCATCTGTTTCTGCTAAGCGTGTCGATAAGAGATCAATTTCCCCTTGTAAAGATTCTTTCTCAGCATGAACCTGATCAAGCTCTTTCAAAGCGCGGGCATGTGCTTGGTTGAGTAGCAGAATATCTTTTTCTGCATCCTTTATCATGCTGATCAAGTCCTCAACTTGGATCCCAGAATGCCCTTTTTGGTTATCATTCTGCCTCCTTTTCACAATCTGGATGTCTTCTCCAACCTCATCCATATTTGACTGCTCCATGACTTCTACACCTCCAAAGAGTTTCGTGTTACCATTGAATGTGGCCAACTCTGGATCATGTGTGATGTCATTTGGTGAAGCACTTGGAAGTTCAAGGTTGTTTTCTGGCACACTTTTTGTATTGTCCATGGATGACCTATCTAAGCCAGCAGTTGGACTCTTCCGAGAAATCTTCCTTGTTTGTGCTCGCTTTTGATGGGGACTGCTTTGACCAGGATCGGTAGTATTGTGATTGTGACCTCCTAACTATAGGCAGCTCATCATCCTGAGAACTGCCCTATGTTCATAACCCCATATCCAAATGGGTGCAACAAGGTAGTCTGCCTATTCTCGTGGTAGACAACAACGATTTGAGTGTGTCCTATTCTCGTGGTAGACAACAACGATTTGAGTGTGTCCTATTCTTGTGGTAGACAGCAACGATTTGAGTGAACACGCGCCAAATCTCTGGTTTTTTGTGAGGTTAGGTGAGTTCTCATAATAGATGAAGTAATACTCACTCCAATTTCACTCACATGCTGATGAACTAGTCACACGCATAATGGAGACTATCTGATTTAAAATTCAATAATAGAAACTTGAACTAGGGCCTTTTCTGTTGGTTGAGAAAACATGCTGATGAACTAAGCACATGCATAATGGAAACGGTCTGATATAAAATTTAATAATAGAAACTTGAACTAAGGTTTTTTCTGTTGGTTGTTCTCACAGGTCATAAACCCGCAAAAAATACATAGCAGAAAATCTGACTAATTTTCGATAAACAGATTTTCCATCCAGAGATGGGTTTCTGTTGTGGGTTAATATATGGGTTTTGTATTTTATGGATTGTGTTTTGTTTGTTCCAGTTTTCTATGGATTCATGTTTTTTATTATTTAATAGGAAGAGTCGAATGTATTGAATCAGAAGTCACATATCTTGTTTTTATGGATCTTTGAGAAAATCAATAGCTTGGCCATATAGAATAAGATACTCACACAGAACAACATACTTAATTTGAATGGCAATGGACCCTCCTGACGATTTCGGGATAAATTATCCTTTTTATTATCCACTGCACAACACGAGTAGAAGTGGAAGTAGCAACAACAGTAGCAAGAGTGAGAGAAGATGCAGGTAGAACAAGAAGAGTTCACATTTAGATATATTTAGATATTGATGGAGAATGTTAACTGCCATATTTAAAGGAAGCATCTCTTGATACAGTGCTGATCTACAGCCCTAATTTATGTAGGAATGGTGAATTATCAATTGAAAATATGTATCATATGCTCAATAACACTCCTTCTGAATAAAATATTGGAAGATGCAGCCCTAGACCCAGAGTAGTGGGAATCCACCAAGGAAAACGGTGAATATTCCGAATGGCCATGAAAAATGAGAGGTGGAGGAAGATTATAGATCAGGGCGTGGAGAAATGTATCCTGAGAAATGAAGAGTCATATCCACCTGAAGGATTTAGGCTCTGCAAGCCTGTGCACCAGTCTTACACCTCAACTTTGCAATCGTAGCTCGAATCTTAGCAGCCCCATCACATTACTCTTTAGCTTAGCGCACCTCACCAAAACAATTCTTCAGCCACGCCATTTTTCTGCTCCTCAAAACGGCGGCTCCTGCAACAAATTTTATCAAATAAGCGATTCCATATCGTTATTTAATTCTTTTTCGTAACTGCAATGAAACTGGTAAGAAAAGGGAGATAGCCAGTTCTGCAGGTATGTCCATGATGCTTAGTTATGATATGGGAGCTAAGCACAAACGTTCGCGTTTGAATCTGGGCGAAGTAGTTTCCGGCCTGTGCAGAGGTTTGGGCTTGTTCGAATTAGGAGAACAATCACAACTGGCCTTGCCGATGAAATAGAATGTTGTAAAAAAAAAATACTTTGTATCATATATTGGGTATGATGGAGCTTTGTTGGACATGAAAGTTAGACTGCACAATATGTGTATTGATTCCTCTGGACAACTCAAACACTGTTCTTTCAACTCCAGCAAGGTTATTGCCAAGTCTGAAACAAATAGGGGACCTATTCTATGATTTCCAGCCAAAATACCAAGATGTTGATTTTTCTATGATGCCCAGAACAGAGAATAGCAGTGTTACTTGCATACCAAGCAGCATAACCATGCTTGCCAACAAAAGAGACTGAAACAGTAAAACAAATTGGTTAAACCAGCGTTAACAGAGTAACCGCAAAACATAATGTTGAACTTAGTTTCCCTTCTTATTATCTTGCATGTGTTTTATAGCAAACCCTGCACTTTCAACAATAAACAATACTTCATTTTATGGCTAACCTGAACGTATTCACTTGGTATTAGATGAATTGGAGCAAGCTCATTAACAAGCTAATTTCCCCATAACTAACATACTTCAAAAACATGAATGATATGTGCGTTGTTCCTAGTTGAATTCTAAGTGGAGGCATTGTTGCTATTTTTGGTTTGTATATTGTATTTCAGTTGGTGAAATGTGGGAGTATTTCCTTCTAAGCATTTGTATTTTGGACTAAAACTCATTTAACTAGGTAGTTTTCAAGACATGCCTGGTTGTGAGATTGCTTAAACATTTCAGCACACAAAAATAGGGGTGTTATCTTGGAAATTAAAAAATGGAATGGAATCTGAAGTTGTCCAGCACCATGCCCTCATTGCCTATGAATAGTGTGCTTTATTAATTGAAACTGGGCTTCCTTTATATTGCATAAAACTGCAGCAACATTTTTATATACTTTATTGTAGTTGGTGATGTTTGGAAGTATTTCCTTCCCGCACAAAAAGGTGAATTATTGTAAGTCCACAAGATCTAGTCTTGGTTAATGAGGTCACTATATTTACCTTTAAAATTTTATATACTAGCAATTGCACTGAAATGGTACTATAGAGGAAAAAATCTTAAAATTTCAACCAAAGTTAGACTGAGAAGATCCGTCTGCCATGATCAATATTTATTGCCTCCCTTCCCCTTTCATCTACTATGTTCTCCTTTTTTTTCAATACCTTGATTGTGGTTGTTTTCCTTAAATTTCCTCCATTGTGCCCCCTTAATGCATTGACAGGGATTTCTGTAATATCCTCTATATATGGCTCATGTTCTTAAGGTTCTGATATGACCAAGCCTTTAATTTCGACTTCTGTAGGGAATAGCAGCAAAGATTCTGGTAAGCCCTAATCTTTGGAAGTGCTTCTTTTCAGTCGATTAATCAATCGGGATAACATCTAATTTTCTTCGAGAGCCACAAAAAAGTGTCTTTTTAAGGTTCCCACAGAGACCTCATGCTTGCTATTTGCAGTACCCAAATGAAACACCTGAATCAGATTCCAACACCTAAACTTTTCTTTAGAACAAGCCTCCCATGCAGCATTTATCCAAACATGTAAGTCTTCCCATAACTCTATCAATAACTATCTTCAAGTATCTCATGCGGCATTTTTCCAAACCTGCAAGTTTTCCCATAATTGTATCAATCAATAACTACCTTCAACTCAAACGACCATTTACTCATATAGATTTAGTAATTTGATAAACTTCCTGCTAAAAGACAGCTCCTCAGTGAAGCTGCGAAAATTCCTGTGTTATTTTGCAAGCAGTGACTGATTACAAGGGAACGAATTTGTAATTTATGCATCCTTCTTAACTGTGCAGGAATAAAAGACCTTCAAATTCTCTCTATAGATTTTAATTTAAGTGAAACTTTAAATATAAATCATGTGAAAAAGGAGAAAATATATTTGAATTTACGTTAAATGCATGAATGATTTAGGGTATAAAGGGGAGCGTGCCTAATCTATATGCTATGCATTTTGATTGAACCTTTTGGTGCTTATCAAAGAGCTACTTATGCAATATATTATTTTATTTTTATTCCAATTTTAATGAAACGTATTTGTTGATTTTTTTACCTAAATTAATTTATAGTGTCTATTTTCAAAATAGGAAGATATTAAAGAGTTCATTAACTTTATGAAATTAAAAAAATTGGGGTGGTAAAACACATTGTATAATATTACAAAATATATATACAAATTAATTAATCAATAACTATCTTCAACTCAGACGACCATTTACTCATATAGATTTAGTAATTTGATAAACTTTGTGCTAAAAGACAGCTCCTCAGTGAAGCTGCGAAAATTCCTGTGTTATTTACGGCTTTGGCTTCTAGTTATGCCCAGGTTAAAGAGAGTTCCTAAGCGAAGCTATGAACATTATTTTGTGTTTATTTATGACTTTGGCTTCTAGCTATGCCCAGGTTAAGGAGACATCTATTCATAAGTTCCCACTTAAAGTGAGTCATAAAGTTTTTTGAGCACTTTTATTTCAATCCTGTACATAGCAACTGCTAGCTAGAAAATATTGGAGGTAGCAAGTTACACTTTCACATTGATCAAAAACAGCATGTCAGTTGGGGTTTTGTTGTGAGTTCAACCCCCTGGTCAAGATGATTGAGCCAAAGAGTGGCTTAAGGGGAAATTACAATTCCACAACTTCAAACCAAACCATTAAGGGAAAATTATCAATCCACAACTTCAAACCAAACCATTAAGGGGAATTACCAATCCACAACTTCAAACTGAACCATTAATGATATATATTATGAATACGCGGTGGTAGAGCATCCCATTAGCCAAATGCAGGGATGTGTTCAATTTCTAGCTTGTTGAGTTTTCAATATAAAATCCATTGCAGGATGAACTCTTTTTCTGCATTCTGGAAAAACTATCAATTTTGATTATATTCGTCTTTCAAAGCAGCTAGAGTTGTGTTAGGATTATTGTAATACAACCCCAAAAATGTGGCCATTGCTGACTAGGGGCCAGCCAGTGACTGGCTATGCATGATGCACCTATTAAGGAAATGGCATGGATTCCAGCAATGAACTTGCTTGCAACTGGAAGCTACGACAAGACACTTAAGTATGTATATGATGGTTTTCTTTGATTCCGTCTCTCTTTGATTATTTATGTTATGAGGTTGCTTGTAAATGTTAGTGGAGTTGCGACCTTATGAATTTTAAACCCATTTGAGCACAGTGCCAAAAATTTAATATCTTTTAGGCTTTGAGAGAAATAGAAACTTCTCATCTGGCCAATTTTTTTATAAAATTATATGAAATTATTTTTATAAAATTATATGAGATAAAGGGAAAAAAAATTGTTAGATTAACCCAGGTCCTAGATTAACTACTCAACATTCTTCGCTTACTGCCATAGCCTCGTACCTATGCAAACCTTGTTAGAAACAGAGACACCTTCCTTTTAATTTGGATCAACATTGTATTCTGAAAATCTTCATATAAATTGTGTTGTCCCTGGTGATAAATTTTAATGCCTGGATCTCCTGCTTGCAGCTGTCTATCACTCTCTCCTTTTATTCTATGCACTGCTCCACACGTACAAGACCAAAGGTTGACTGGAACATCAACAACTTGAAGTTATTTAAGACTGCATCAACCTCTCCTCCAAACTTGAAGCAAATTTTGAAAGCTTCCTCAGCCTTTTCCTCTAAGGCTCTAGCCCTGTCGAGACATTTACAAGCTTCAGAAAAATAGATTATTTTCTCCAAGTCACGAAGCTGAGGAATGTCTACCCTCTCATCAGGATACTGTATTTGCCATTGAATGATGTCATCTAGCATATTTAGAATATTCTCCAATTCTTCCTTGACAGGCACCATCCTCTTTATATAATCATCAAACTTAGGAGTTTTATCTTTGATGCCCTGAATGCTCCTGTAGAATTATTTCTGAACCGTACTCGGTTCCTCTTGGATCTCAAGTGATTTCCCTTTGAACTCTTTAACTGAGTCTAGTTCACCTTGCTGCTGAAATTCTAGCTCTGTAATTCTTTGCTTAGCAGCACTGAGTTACAACCAATGAAAATGAAGAAGGGCTCATGCAAAGGGTTCATATTTGATCTTCAATAGGTTGACGCGAGGATAATATGCGGATCCTCTTTCCCATATAATTTCGATCTTTGATATTTTGTAACTTCAAATCATAATGTCTATCCAATTTTTTTTTGCATGTTGGAAACTTCACAAGTTCAACCAAAGGCATTGGAACGTTCACAATTGTTGTCTAGCATGAAATACCATAATCTGAACTTTTCAAAGTTGATGTTTTATTAGTACTCTGAATTCTCTTAGGAAATTCACTTTGAATTTTCTCAGGAGGAGGAGATGGTTCTTTTTGACCTTAATTGGATGTGCCCTTTCTCCTCCTACTATAAAATTATCAATCACAGATTCCCTATACCCTCACAGTCATTATGAAGAGATATAATGTTGCTACTGGCTACATATTCTAGTGTCACAGAGATGGGCCTTATATCATCATAATAAATTTTGTCACAAAGTAGCATCCCTCAGGTTTTCACACAGGATGCCACTAAACACTAATTCTTGATGATTCAAAAATTTTTGTATGTATTTCTATAGTTCAGATCACAAATATACATGTTCTACTTGTCATAGAGATGCTCAAAATTTTCACAAATGTAAATTCTATCATTAAGTTTTGTAAGTTTAATGAAAGAATTTTGTAAATTCTGTAAATTTTGTCCTTGGTGCTAGCTCTGCTGCAAGTACAGTGTATGATCCCATGCTTTCCCCCAAACAAGTGAAACAGTTCTCAAGTTTCCTTGGGTTTCAACATGGTTTTCACTGAAAGGTTCTTTGTACAATATAATTTTCTCAACAAAAGGAGTTAGGATGGTAATATATGAGAAATTCATTTGTACGTGTCCATATTTGATGTCGATTTGCATGACAACAATATTCCCTTGTTGCAAGAATGTCCAACACTACTATGTCTATAATGGTGAAGACATTAGGGTAAGCTGTTGGATGGACTTGGAGGTTCTTGATCAAACCCACTGAAGGAATCTCCCCAGAATCAAATTCACATACATTTCGATAGGGTCTTGAAGTCTTCAAATCCATTTTCTTTGGAACTTCGAGTGCCATTACATTCATGGTGTCTTTAGAGTCTAGTTTACAGTTGTGAAAAATTCAAACTTTTACCACCAATGAAATGAAGAAGGGCTCATGCAAAGGGTTCATATTTGATCTTCGATAGGTTGACGCGAGGATAATATGAGGATCCTCTTTCCCATATAATTTCGATCTTTGAGATTTTGTAACTTCAAATCATAATGTCTATCCAATTTGTTTCTTGCATGTTGGAAACTTCACAAGAACAACCAAAGGCATTGGAACGTTCAAAATTGATGTCTAGCATGAAATACCATAATCTAAACTTTTCAAAGTTGATGTCTCTGTAGTACTTTGAATTCTCCTAGGAAATTCACTTTGACTTTTCTCAGGAGGAGGAGATTGTTCTTCTTGACCTTAAATGGATGTGCCCTTTTTCCTCCTGCTATAAAATTATAAATCATGGATTCCCTATACCCTCACAGTCCTTATGAAGAGATATAATGCTGCTGTATTCTAGTGTCACAAAGATGGGCATACCATCATCATAATAAATTACGTTGTAACGAAGTAGCATCCCTCGAGGTTTTCGCACGGGATGCCACTAAACTCGGATTCTTGATGATTCAAAATTTTGTATGTCTTTGTATGGTTTAGATCACAAATGTGTGTTCTACTTCTCACTTAGAGATGTCGGAAATTTTCTGATAAGTTACGTATTTAAGTGCGACGGACTTGGAATTGATCAAAATCTTGGCTTTTATTCACAATGATGATTTTGGTCCCTTCTATAGACTATGTACCTTAGTCTTTTGGTCCTGTAGCATAGAGTATATCATAGACTTTTGATTCATTTTGCACAAAGGCATAGAGATGCTCATTCCTTTATGTCACAGATAAGACTTGTTTTGCATGTCATTAAGTTCATCATTTGTACATTTAAATGCCTCAGAGACAATCCACATGGTTTTAGTTTCTTTTAACTTCAGATCATAATACACTTCTATCCTTCGTCTCACAGTGCCACATATTTGCATTGATTACGAAGATGATGGTATTTTTAGATGTCAAAGATGGATAGTCTCCCAAATGAGTCGAGCCGCCTTATATATTGTTAGATAGACCTTGTATTGTTTCATGTTGGTGTCATCATTGATGCCTTGAATCTTCAAATATTTTTTGCTATAGTAAGCTTCAGATACCTCATAGAAATGTCATAGAACCTTTTTTTATTGATCGAAGAACAGTACCTTAGATATTCATTTTTTCCCAAACAAACTTACTTCAATCATTATGGCAATTTTGGACTTGTTCATACTCTCAGACTAGCCTTTGATCTCAACAATAATAGATGTCAGTTATAGTATTTTGGTTACTCAAACTATACAAATATCATGAATACACTTGGTCTTTTTGATTCAAAAAGGAGCGCACAGTCATGCTCAGATTGCCACTGAAAGTATTGTCACAGTAGGTTGTCTTCTTTTAACAGATTTCATATAAGCCATTTGATTTTTCTTTGAGTACTTTGTAGATTATAAAGATAATTACTTGTATGCTTATCATAGGAGAAGCTGCCTTTGAAATTCACGTTAGTACAAGAAACTTACTTCATAAATCAACATAGAGACTCAAATATGTGTACGTATGCCAAATATTTTGTCGACAACAGAGATATGATTTTCATCCTTGATTTACAGAGATAATGCCATAGAGTCTTTGCATGTATTATAGGTCTCTTTTTATAGCCTTAAGTATTTCAGTCCTTCCTTGATTGATGAGCTCGGTTCACAGGAATATTGATGTCTTTCTTCAACTTGAATCACAGAGGTACCATGCCTCTTTCAATTCTTATTTTAAGGAGAGGATGCCATAGAATTTGTATGATACTTTGCTTAAGGTGCCACAGGGATAAGAAAATAAGCCAAAAACTGTTATCTTCAATCTGTCTTTCCTTCAACCTAGCTCTAATACCATGTTGAGAAATCAAGATGCTTGTAGATTAGGGTAGATTTCTCTTAACTTGATAATTGATTGTGAATGTTTGTTGACTTCTTGTTACTTGTTTTATCTTAGCTAGTCATGAAAATGTTTGAAGGAATATCTGAGTCAGCTTATGAATTGTCCTAAGTGATCTGGTGGAGCAAAAGGCTGCCATGCAGAAGAGATCAAAGGAGGAAGTGAAAACAGAAAAACATAAAGAAGAGGAGAGGATTTCAGGAAAGAAGGACAAGAGGAAGACAAGTGGAAGTTATATAAATGGGTCAAGTAAGAGTAAGGGAGAAAGTACCAAACCATTTCTTCTCAATATATTTATTTCCAGAAGCTTGACAAACCGATTTCATTCTACCGCTAGGTCAATACCCACAAGTTGTTCTCAGGTGAAGAGCCATGATTCAGAGAAATGATCAGGGAACTCATATCTTATTGCAAACCTGTATAATATAAAGACGTCCTATTCTCCTTCTGGTTCTTCAATTGGCTTCTCCAAGGTGTCTCCTAAACCATGTTCTGCCCAAGATGGCCGGTCTTATTAGGTTCTCCCAACTTCTACCATACATACTGGTTATAATTTTGGCCTTTGGAAATTGAGCATGAGTCGATGCTCATTCTCTTGTGGGTACACTTTCTTCTCCAAGACTATTTTCCAGGTGATTCTTATGTGTTTCTCTTCACGCAACTTTTGAATTTTCACTTTTTGACCATTGAATATATTTTATCTTAATTATGAACTGGCAAACCCCAGGGTTCAAGCTTAACTCCATGATTAATAACCACCCATGGCTTAAGAAGTCCACACTAGTCACTTACAAATTCTGAACATCACAATCTATCTACTTACAATTTCACTTATAACAACCCCGGTGCCTTGAGATGCTATCTTTTACTCTTAAAATGTGGGAACAAAAGATTATAACTTAACAGGGAGGTAGCACTTTCATTAAGAACTGATTATTTTATTAAACCTATCAGTAAGGAGTGGAAAGATGGAACCTTAAAAATTTTGCTTTAGATGTTTCTTCCCACGTCAGTCTTGTTGTCGAGTGTGAACTTCATCCATGCTTTTTGTTGACGTTTTATAGGATTTTATCTCTTTATGATCATGTTTTATCCATGTCGGTTGACATCAGACCAGTTTTTGGCATGCAAGTAAACTTTGAGAAAGCAACCCTTGAGTCATCCTGAAGTCAAATTCTTTCTGCATATACATCAAAAAATGTTAGGACATGCTAGTGAAAAGTTGGAAACCACTAATTAACTATTGTCTGTTTTCTTTTCGTTTATCTTTTTATCACGAGAATCGATAATTAACTACTATCATTTTTCTTTCTATTTCTTTCCTTTTCCTTTTGTTTTTTTAGTATTAGGAGAATTTCTTTCTTTTTCCTTTTTTTTCAGTATTAGGAGAGTTTCTTTCATTTTCCTTTATTTTTTATTTTTTGGGTATTAGGAGAATTCCTAAACTTACTGCATGTCTCTGAGGACGCCCAGGGTCATGTCTGAGGGACTGACCCTATACTCCTGAACCTAATGCATTATGCAACTTCCCACAGACACGCTAGATGTGTTAACTGAGTTTCAAACCTGGGTGGGGCCTCAATATTGCTGAGCAAAAACTTTCTTCCTTGGACTAATCTGGGGGAGGTCCAGGATCGACCTTTGTGGCTGCGTTATAACACCAAGAGTATATCCAACAACCTGTAAGCCAGATATAAGCCAGATATACCAGATCTTATGATTTAGCAAGAGCCTTATAACACCAAGAGTATATCTAGCAACCTGTAAGCCAGATATAAGCCAGATCTACTGGATCTTATGATTTAGAAAGAGTGGAGACTCTAGGAAATGGGGAGTCTACTCCTTGAGGCAAGATCATAGCATGCCATATACTCAATGGGATTTGAACCATGGTATCATTAGTTTCACCCAGTGAGGCCATATACTCATTGGGATTTGAACTGCGGTCTCGTTAGTTTCACCCAGTGAAACTTATCGTTAAACCACATATCACTGTATAATTAACTATTCTCTATTACTTGAAACATTTATAAAACTTTAAAGTCCCTGGCTGATTGGATTGCTCTAAACACCGAGTCGTTTTCCTTTCATGATGTGGGTTAACCGAGTTTCGAACCTGAAGTGGCTTGCATATTGGTCAAAGAACACTTTCCAATGCAAGTCGTCCACCGTTTGCCTAGCACAATAGGATAATTAACAATTTTCTCGTTACTTGAAATATTTCCGAAACTTTTAAGTCCTTGGTTGGTTGGATTACTCAAACACCGAGCCACTTGGCCCATGCAAACACTTAATGCAAAAGTTGTCCACCGTTTGGTCCGCACAATAGGCTAATTAACAATGTCTCTGTTACTTGAAAAATTTCTGAAACTTTTAAGTCCTTATCAGGATTGCTCTAACACCGAGCCACTTGCCCTTCATGAGGGGACGCCCTTAAGGGTTCAACATAGATGTGTATTCCTATTTCCAACACCTCACAAAAGCCACACTTTGGCTAAGGTCCTCTCATAATCCCCAAGCAAAACTAGCTCTATCCTCGTTTTGAAAATTATACATACTAAGATTTACCCCGCATTTTCCCTTGCCGTTGTACGTTGTACTAATCGAGTTACATGCCCCTTCATTGTGGTGTACCATTAATGGTTCGACCGATGTACATATTGCTATCTCCTAACAAAGAAAACACCTAATTTGGAAATAAAGCATCAAAACTCTAACGAAAGAGAATGTATAATGAACAAAGTTTTTATGCCAACATTCTACCATATTCCAAAGCTATTTCTTGTTTGACTTCTAAGTAATTTATATAGATTTAATCATTGCTTTATGTTTAATTGAGTATAATTGGCAACCCAATTCGTTTCATATTTAATCATCCCTGAATTAGGTGTGCTCATGCTCCTAAGTCATGACTTTGGACCCGTGTGTAAAGTGCTCAAGTACTGTTTCAAAGGTTTTGAAAGTGGTCATTTCAAAAGTCATCCTCGTTTCCAAATGTTGTCCTTGACTGTTTTGCAACTAAGACTTCAAAATATTGTGCTCTTTGGTTGAATCGAAAATTTTATTTGGTATTATGAAAGACTAGAATCCAAAGGAAAAAGTGGTTCCATTTAAAGATATGGCAACCTAAATTATCCAAATTCTTTTTATTACACTCCATCCATCTATTTCGTTGCAACCTTCCTAGTCCTTTTAGTATTCAATTATAACTCTATAAAATCAAGATGGCCATCCATATTCAAAGGCTTCGCTTTTCTTTGCATTATCTTCTAATAAGGATTTTTATTTGGGTAATTCAACTACCAAAGGTAGTACATGTGAGTAGAGAAGTAATTCAACTACCAGTTATTCTCCTACATAGTACATGCTTTGATGTATTATACTGTGCCCTTACCAATACAATAACATTGATTGTTGTATGTGGACATTTTTGTTCGTGGATGGTCCATTACATAATCAAGATGAGTGAGCCGGATCATGCAATTGTACCCTTTCTCTTCTCAAGAATTAACCAAACCAGATGGTATATGATGGCAATTTCATTTTTTTTACAGTTACTTTCAGTTTAATTATATCATTTAGCTCGATGCTTTTCATATATTCAACTAAATTTTTGTTGCTTAACAAGACTTTCTGTTTTTCCATGTTTTAGTGAAACTCTGCTTATGGTTTGATACTCTCATACAACCTTTATCAAGTTACATGCACCCTCATTAGAAAACAAGAGAATTTTTGCTTGCCATGACTATCTTTTCTTGTCATTGTTGACTTAAGAAAGTCTTTTAAAGAAACTAAAGTTTCAAGGTCATGGCATAACTTGTCATAAATTGAACAGAAGTTATATCCAAAATGTTAACTTGTAAAATACTTAGCCGGTTTTAGGCTTTCCATTTAAAATCTATCAGCTTTTGAACTTTGAACAAGTTGTTCCATACAGACTTGAATATTAAGAGATTTTGGGTGTAAGGATTGTACCAGTCTGCAAGGCCTCTCGCTATTCATTTATTTTATTTGAATATAACATTTACTATTAAATTAGAACCACCGACACAAATATGTCATAGATCAAGATCATATTTTATAGAGTTTCGTAGAATAAAATAGAGCAAGGACACCGACTTCTTTCAATCTTCCCGGTTCTTATTCCTTTGGTGTATCTTGCACCTTTAGGGGCAATTGCTAGTTTAAAAGTCTAATTCTTTAAAGGGTGCTAGCTCAATGGAAGAGCACCTGCCATACAGGAGGTTGGTGATTCGATTCCGTCGTGCCCCGATATTCATATAGGGAATGACGAAGATTAGTTTTGGTGACGATGCTCTTTTGACCATCACCAATGAGCTTATGGTGACATTTTTCGACCCTCACCAAAAAATATGAAATAGTGACGGTCAACAAACGCCACCATATATACGCATCAATAGTGACGACTCACAAAGGTCCGTCACCATAAATCGTTGTTGTTGATATGAAATGGTGAGGGTCAATGTTTTGTCATTATAGTCATTATTCGTGGACGTTGACCTTGATGTCACCAATGAGTTTATGCAGACGGTCAATGAACGTCACCATATATATGCACCAATAGTGATGCCCATGAAAGGTCCATCACAAAAGTCGTTGCTATTCATATGAAATGGTGATGGTCACCGTCCGTCATTATAATCAATATTCGTGACTCGACCTCAATGTCACCACAACACATACTTTCGCAACGCCACCTTTGGTGACGTTCAATTTTTGGTAACGGAGGCTATTGTCCGTCACCATTGCTCGAGTGAAATGGTGACGGTCACTAGCCGTCACTATAATCATTATTGGTGACGGACCTTGAATGTCACCACAACACCTATATTCTCGGCGACGCCACCTTTGGTGACGTCAGTTTTTTGGTGACTAAGCCATTGTTCGTCACCATTGCTCATATTAAATATGGGTGACACTACTATTCGTCACTATAAATCATTGGTGACGGACCTTGAATGTCACCACAACACCTATACTTTCGGCGACGCCACCTTTGGTGACGTTCAATTTTTGGTGACGAAGGCTCTTTTGACCCTCACCAATGAGCTTATGGTGACCATTTTCGCCCCTCACCAATGTGCTTTTTTCTTGTAGTGACGTAGGATTTTGTAACTTTTCTTGGTTTATGCAGGTTTTAAAGGTTTTTTAAATGATATTAAAAGAAAATAAAAGCCGAGGATGATGATCCTCTA